>JARHVA010002920.1:170000-572500 GCA_037957365.1 Torreya grandis | reverse complement strand
GCCATAATGCTACACCCACCATAGTATAATATCATATGAACATCCTTGTAAAGTTTTTTTAGGATAGCTTGACCCAAATTAAAGTGTGTAGAATCATCAAGCATACTCCACACTACACCTTTAAGGCCTTTATGAATGTACCAAATTATCTTATTAGTCAATAAGATGTTGCTAACAATGGACATGAGAAAAACTACCTCCCTACAAATAAGGTATGGTGGTGATGGATCCTCAATAGGTAAATCATCATGTTAGATATCTATGTGAGTCTCTACGAGGTCTATATAGACCTTCCCATAAAACATGGGGATACCTTGGTAACTAACTAGGTCATCATTAACCACTTGATGTTGTGTTAGTGGTGTCCAAAAAAGTATCCATCTATACATAAAAAACTTGAGAATACACCAGGTATCTTCAAGTGTCACAATCACCTCTCTAGTAATCACATGGATGGTGGAAGTATTGTTATACTAGCATCCATCCAACATGCTCAAGGCTTCCCAATTTATTCATATGACTATAATCTATGCCATGTCATGAATATCTAGTGCCTAAAATAAGATAACCATATCATCTATACAAACTTGAGATGCATGTAGATAGTGTGAACATCACTCTCAACATGTCAGGACAACCAATCACTCTTGTAAACATAGAAAATTTATCATCAACCTAAATTTATGCTACTACCAGAGCCTAAGCCTAGATTGTTAGGAACATGTGGAAGCACCATTGATTACCATATACAAGCAACTTAAGATGCGGAATTAAACCGGAAGTAACAAGTAACTAGAAACTAGAAACAACATAGAATATGAGAGACAATACATAACTTGTATTAATACTCATCCAAAAAAGAATACAATAAAGAAGATGCCACTTCTTCTTCACACCTCTCAGAGGCTTCCCATGCCTCAAGTGTACAGTAATTCTTTCCTCAAAGCTCTCTCTCTTATGGTCCCAACACACAACTCAAACACAGAGTTGGTGTTCACCTCCAACCAGTCAGTATCCACTACTACCAGTACACCAGTGCTCCACGCACTCCACAAGTGCTCCACGCACTCCAAGTAGATCTCCACTAAACTTGCAACAACCTGCAACTCAAATGATCTTACTTATGGAAGGAACTACCTTGCCTTCCTCTTTGCTCTCCAACTAAGTACACACCATACTCCAAGTAGATCCTACCTGATCCTGCTCCCTATTGTGTTGTTGTCACCTTGATTCTACTGCCACCTGCAGATCAACCTGGTTCTACACACCTGCAAACCTTAGACCTTGCACACACATACACCTGCAGATCACTGATCTTACTTACCATGTAGATCTCCAAACGTGGCCTTGCACACCTGCTGACCAAGATCCTACACACCTGAAGAACCCTTGTGATTCTCCAAAACCATCACGCACACTTGGCACTGCTGTGGAACTAGGAGGAACACCCTTGCTCACTTCACACATAGAAGGAGCTAACTTTGCTCAACTCAAACTAGAACACTTTACAATACAGCCTATGAGTCTATTATATAGATCTCATGCAAACAATAATTAGACACCTAATTACAATAATTAGATCTGCAGCTTCAAGTCTAAAATTGGCCTTTGACATGCAAACAATTGGTTCGTTAACTAACTATCCGTGAATTGGCAGTTCTAGAACCGCACAGGCGACCGACGTCAGTCCCTGTCAGGCTGGAGATAACTGACATTGGCCAATACCTGACTAATGTCAGTTGCCTTTCCCACTGTATATGACTAATGTCGGCTGATCAGACTGACGTCAGTTGCCCTACAACTTAGCAACCTCTCAACAACCTCCTTCCCTGTTTGCATCAGTGAAGCTTTTAGCTCCACAACCTAACATAGATTACTAAGCCTAATTGGCCCTCTCCAAGAGGTTAGACCCCTATTAGGTCTATGAACTAGCTATTTTTGGCTTCTAGGGTGAAGCCATCATTTTCCTAAATTCCAAAGCTATAATTTGGCTATTTTTCACCTTTTTATGTGATGTCTCCATTTTTATTTTCACAAAAAGGTGAATTTGCCTAAAAATAGTTGAAATCATAGTTTCGATCATTTTCACCTAATTTTGACATTTTCATCATTTTTAGCAATGATGACTTCATACAAAGTCATCATTTTCCTTAAATATATCATTTGGCCTAAAATTCAAATGACAACTTCACCATTTTTCAACCTAATGTAAGCATTAAATGCATGTAAAATAACATTAATGACTAAGTTGAAGTTACATATTGGTGGTCCATCATGGGGTGGTCATATGTGCTCTCTTATTTACTCTAAAATGTGACATCTAGATCCTCTATGGGCTATTTTTCTTAGCTCACTACACAGAAAACTAGAGCTCAAAAAGTTTAATTAGCTAAGGTGAAAATGAATTATTTTTCACTATAGGGGTGAATATATAGCCAAAAATTGGAATTTTCACCCCCAATTCCTATATTTAATTTTTTACACTTTAGGAAGTGTGTATTTCACATTTGTGGTCCATTTTGCATGCCATTCAATCTTACGTGCCTTAGTTGTTGACTGTATTGTAACCAGACCATATTTTTGGGCCTCTCTTGAGACCAATTTAACAACAATATTTCTACCTATACCCCATGTTTGTTCAAACATGCATCTTTGAACTCACATTTAGGATAGGAACATGTTATTCTGTCGCATCTCATTGTAAATATATTTTTATAGACTTTTTGCAAAAGTTAACCTTGTGAATTTGCCTAGTTGTAGTAAATTCTTTAATGATCAATAAATGATATGTCTTGCCTTTCTGGGTCAAATATCATTTTAAATAATGTGATTTAAATGTACAGATGATTATAACCATCTTTAGGAAAATTATTCTCTTTTGACCCATTTAATGATTATAATTGGCTATGGGCAAATCATTATCTTATGTCTCATGCTAATGATTATAACTAACTTTGGAAAAATCATTATTTTTATCACACCACCCACCCTACTAGCGTAAATACCTACATCACTAATTATAAATACCTTTGGGAAAATTAGTGTTTCATGTTTTTTTTACTAATTATAACCATCTTTTGTCAAATCAATGATCGACCCACCACCCAAGAAGGGCAAATACATGTGCCATTATTTATAACCACCTTTGGATAAACTAGTGTCACACCCTTTGTTACTTATTATAACCACCTTTGGACAATTAGTGACTCTATTTCCATTCTTGTTTATAACTTCATTTGTATAATTTAATAATTCCACCCCTATTGCCACTAGATTATGTCATTTTCTTCATTTTGAGGGAACGTTCGATGATTATATTTTACAGCCTACTCCCTCGATAGGGAATCAAGGGAAAATAAACCTCCTTTTGGGGTATGAACCACTCTTTTTAATGTATTTTCCATTATTTTAAAACACATTACTTTGCCTGTGTCTTGCAACACCTTATCAAATAGGGTAAAACTATATACGCTCAATTTTAGCCATTTTTGTGCCTAAATTGAGATTCAAATCAATTTATAGCACACGATGTAATCTAAGACTATAAATAACTTGAATTTCTTAAATTCATCCATTTAAGGGATTTAATTTCTCATAAATGTGATGAGGCTTGCTTATTTAGGGTATTGCCCTATACACACCCATAACCTAGTTTGTTTTCAACCCTATTCAAATTATGACCTAGTAATTTGACACTTCTGGGCTATCAAGATATTAATTTTAAACATTTAAAACAATTTACAAAAGTCAAAAAACACTAAGAAATATTAATCACGTTGTAAATATTAATTAACTTACCTAAGTAAAAATTCCAAGTTAAATTAGTGAATTTCATTAACCAAATATGAAGTCAAAGGTCAAAATATCTAATAAAGTGATTTATTAATTCATAAATATTACAAAAAGATGATACATAACCCCACATATATATAAAGTGAGTTGCCATGGCTCATAAATATTTGAAACTTAGGTGTAAAGATTTCATGAGTGCTTTGACCCAACCCAAGATTAGCTTGACTTAACCTAAGTTATTTTACACTCAACCAAAGCTATAATTTAAATTAATATCCATAGGATTAGAGCTAGTTCTTAGATCTATAAATACATGTTTCCACAACATATGCCAACAAGATTTTGTGTGTAAAGTTATTCTACTAGAATACCTTCAAGAAGCTATTGAAAGTAATGTTATAATGCCCATTTTATTCCAAAATTTAAACCAAGCCACAAGTGACCATTGGATAAGTGCTACCACCATGGAGAAGCATTTACAAGATTCTTTAATGTCGTAGTCTGAGCATGAAAATCCTTATCCCAACAAGTAGACATCAAGTTTTACAAATGCAATAAATTACTTGTGTTATTTTTATATCTATTTTGTGATCTTGTTCATTATGTTATACTCCCCTTAGTTTTTAGGAAATATTGTTTAAAACTAGTGTATTTTGATGCAAGTATTTTTATCATTTTGACTAACAAGGAACTAATCAATATTTTTGTGCTCTTTGAACACCTAAGATACAATATGCTTATTTACTAGATTATCTTGCTTACTTTATTTATTTTATAAGATGTATACAGGGATATTGCATGATAAAATTTGACTAGAGGCATTTGAAACCTTTTATTTACTATTGTGTAGTAAGAGATCCCTTAGGTTTAGTAGATCCATAATTACTCATGACCCCGATATAATAAAGTATTTTTAAGTGGATTGTTAGTTGATTACCTTCTCTGAGATTGGATATTATTGAGAAGGATAAGTTATAGATGTATATTATTTCACTTGAATTAAATAAAAAGCATCAAGTCATCAATGGCTCCAACACAACTATAGGATTTAACATAATAAGACCAACCTTCCCCTCCTATAGAGAGACTAATGTATAAGAGGGAGGGTCCAATAGTCAAAGGGAGGAAAACATCCATAGTAAAAAGGAGATTCTCAGAAGTCTTACTATTACCCATCTTCCCTACACCTATTTATCTAATATTACTATGGGCAAAAACACTATAGTTGAGAGGACTTCACCTCCTTAAGAAAGATAAAAACTCACATTTTCTTGGGCTCCTTTCCCTCCACTTACAATATCTACACAAGTAAGTCTCCTAAAGTTTCTATGATCTTCATTTTCATCTCTCTCATCTACTCCTCAATCCCCCAAAGCACCTCAATAGGGTCCATATCCACCCATCACCATTGGTGAATGTATATTTTCCAAGTACTCCTTGTGATATTGATCCCCTCTCCATCTTTTATTACCTCCACCACTATTGTTCCACTTCTCATTCCTTAAACATCAGCTCTAGTGGTAGTTTTTAATCTCATGACTCATTCATTGGTTTAATATTACCCCTCACCTCCTATTACCCCCATAGTCACTTACCAAAGAAAATCTAGACTACTCTTTACCTCATTTAATTTATAATAACTAGATGAAATACCATCATTAGGTCTTGTTGCTCTAGGAATATCCCTTGATGAGGAAGTAAAGGAAGAAGAACATTGATATGTAATATCACTAGTAGATTATCCTATGGATGAAGAGGAATGGAATGGAGAAATGATGAAGGGACTTGAGTAAAGGTTAAGTGAGGAAGGAGCCTAAGATGAAATAAAAGATGAGTAATATATAGAAAAAGCCAAAGCAATGAGCCTGGGAAGATTTCAAGAATAAGAAACTCCAGCTAGAGCCCTATACCAGTAGATACTCACTAAAGAAGAAAGACAAAATGTCAATAAGGTAGTTTTTTTCTTCATTCTTCTATTACTATTGTAGATACTCAATATGTAATTTTTCCATCTATCATTCTAAGGCCACCATTTTCTAATTCAATTGATTCTTATACTCTTTCAATATTAGTAAAAATAATGGCTCTAAAAAATATATTTTATTTTTAAAATTTGGTTTCATTTTCTATTTTTGATCCACAAGAGACACCAATCCCCAAAAAATCTTCAACTCAAATGGAGCTATAATTACAAAATATGCACCTATATAGTCACCTCAAATGATAGTTTTAAAATCTCCTAGCCTAACCAAATATATGGCTAAAGGTAATCCTTATTGAGGTCAACATACCCTGATTTCTAAAAAATGGGGACCCATGTGTCAAATTGTGCAAATTTGTAGCTTAAAATTGAAAATTCACTTGATCAGAGCATCATTAACATGTTTGCACATTATTTTTCATTTAAAGCTCATCCACACCATGGTTTGGATGAATTATTGGTTGATGGTTTTGATTTGACATTGTCTAAATTTCTTAGAATTTATTCTTCATGTTTTAGGTTACAGGTTTGATGAGGCCTTTCTTGAATGAGTTATGTCTGAATTTCATGATTTAATCTTAATTTGGCCTTTTACTAGGCTTTGGTCTGTAGAAATTCAAGTTAAAACCATGTCTAAAGTATCATTTGTCAATTTATAAAGACCATAGACATGTTGTAGAGACCCTATGGGGTTCTAGGAGTGCTTGGATTAAGTATTGAAGTGCATGATATTTAGCTAGTTATTTGTTGTGTCCATCTAGATATTTTGGTTTGATGGCAAAAAATTTAAGTGAGCATATTGGTGTAGTAATATCTCACACATGTGGATGATTCAATGAAAATGGTCAAATGGGTTTATCCATTTTTTTGACAAGAACCTATACACCAAATTTCAATTGATCCTCTAATGTGAATCAAAATTTATGGAGATCTAAAGATGGCCTCTAAAGCATTTTTTGTTTTTTTTCCCTAAGCCATTTTTCAAAGGTGCAAACAGAGCCTAATGGACATGTTCGTAAGGCTATATCTCAAGAGATATATAGTTTCAAGATAAATGTTAAAATAGTTTTGTTCACCTTTATGCCAAGACCATATGCACCATGTTTTAGTTCATGCAACAAATCACATCAAATGACACAAACATGCAAAGTTGCCCTTTAAAGAATTTTCTATTAGTTTTCCATAGTCAATTTTAACCTTGATAGTCTACTGGATGTCAAATGATGTTCATACAGACGTCAAATTTAATCCCAAGAAAAAATTCATATGAGCTTAAATTTGATGATCTATGGGATGTCAAATACATCCATGCAGACATCAAATGATGTTCACATAAACATCAAGTTTAAGCCCACGTAAAAATTCATACAAGCTTAAATTTTACAATCTATAGGATGTATAATATGTTTGCGTGGATGTCAAATGATGTTTGCATAGACATCATTTTTTTACTTCGAGAACCAGTCAATAGTTTTTAAATGGAGGGTCCCAGTAGTTTGATGGTAAGGCTATGCAGCTTGTAAGATTCTCATTAATGAAATGGCTAAATGAAAATCAAAATTTTAATTGGTTTTCAATATACATTTAATATATGTTTGATTTGAAGTAAAAAAAATAGCCATTTTATGTAGATATAGACCTAAATATTCTTCAACAGTAGTAAAAGAGTTCTTCAATGCAGGGCCCACTTGCTAGTTGATAATATTACATTTGTAAAGCCTTGTAATATTGTGAAAGTGGGATATTATTTTGTAAAGGCATATGCCAATTTGTTATCATATTTTCCTATAGATTAGTCTACTTTGGAAAAGCAAATGTAGTCTAGGACCTTGTAAAAAGGACATTTATCCTTATCTCTTATACATTTTGTATCTTATGACTGACTAATATGCTACCTTGTATCTTATAAACAGAGTATTATCATTTGTCATAAAGGGGGGAGTTCCTAGAACCAAAATTAATTTGTAAACTAGGAAAAACTAATATAAGCAAAGAATTCTATAGAATTTTTCCAATATTTGCTTGTATGAACTACTATATGGTCTCTCTCAGTTGTCTAGTTTTACTTTCAGATTGTAATGGTTCCTATGGATTATATATGTGTATTTTGGATGTAGATATACTAATTTGTGCCACTGCTAGATTAGTTGAAAGTTCTTAAGCTTATTTTATTTATTTCACTTCTTTTTCATTTGGGCTAATTTTTTTTGCTTGTAGGAGTGAATTCTTAAAGTGAGTTTGGTTCCTATTTACATCATTTCATACCTTTCTTTGAATCTTGCCTGATGTATGTTGTGATTTGGGCTTATGTTGTTTCATTTTATACATTGGTTGAATGCATGTTCAGATGATATGTAAACTTTGTCATAATATCTAAAACAATACCATCAACATCTTTATTTCGACTTTACCCTTTATTTTTCTTCTATTTTTACCTAGATCACCTTAGTTTAGCTTGTCATTATAAATGTCCAACCTGAATTAATTATTTATTTAGTTCATGATCATAATTCACTATTCTTTGCATAGTTATTGTATATTCTACATAGATCTATTATTTGGATATGGTGGTTCCCAACCACCACTTAATATAAATATTGTGAAATAGCCACTTATTTTGCCTCTATTCCACCAATAGGTAGTAGGATTACTGTAACCCATAACTCATACACTGAATTCTAAAATGAGGAAGGTTTCTTAATACTCTAGGCACTTATGGTACACATTTAGGCATCAGTAGGAGGAGCTTCGTTGGTGCTAAAAGGAAGGCCCTGAACAATTTTTTGTGAATTTTTAGGATCTTTACTATTTTTGGTGTGTTTTGATCAAAGATCGCTCTATTTTTTTACATATTTGTGTTTATTTTAACATAATTATGTAAAGGTTGGTGATCTACATGGTTTTATACCAATCTTTGGGCTTATTTAGATAAAGACTGACATTATTTGAATACATATGATTAGTAGTGATAAAGATAGCTTTAGATCTATGAATCCAACCAGTTTGAGGTTAGTAATAGATATTTTGATCAAAGATTCATAAATACTTTGCAAATTTGAGTTTATTTAGACTTGAACATGTAAAGATCATTCATACTAGTGTATTTGGACAATTTGTGGAGTTAACTTAGTTAAATGGTGATATCCTTTATTGTTTTTTTATGAATCTTTGACAAATTGACTTATAGTACAAATCTAATCATTATTATTTTCAAAGATTGATTTCACACATCGTATTTCAAACAAGATTCAAAATAATTAAGCTAGAATTACAAAAGTGAGAATGAGATGAGAAAAAATACTCAGGCTCCCAATTTACTTCATCATTTAAGGATACTCATGTATTCAAGGTATGGCTTGGTTAGGTGGTTCTTTGATCAACATACTAGGTATAGTGCATGATCTTCCTTGCAATCATGAAATGTATTTGAAAACTTTTAGTCCTAGTGGTATTTTAATAGTAGAATAGTATGTTAAATCATTTAAGGATACATTGAGTTTATTAAATGTGACTCATAAAGATGTAGCATGCAGACTATTTCCTTTTAATTTTAAATATGCTACATATTAGTGGTTTCTCAATCTACTTGAGGACTACATTACCAGTTGGGGTGATTTTAACAATGTTTTTATTGATCAATTTGGAAAAATCATTAGTCCTTGTGTCTTATATAATCTATTCTCCACAATTAAAAGAGATGCTAATGAGACCATCAGAGCCTTCAACACTAGGTTCCAAAATAGGTTCAACATAACCATAGCCCCTTATAGACCCAATGGGGCTTTAGCCTTATAAATTTATAAGGATGTTGTGGATCCCATGACCTTCATGTTCCTAAAAAAATCTCTTCTAGTTATAAACACATTGACCTAGGATTACTCTGAAGCTATGATCATTAATGACCAAATGCAACCTTAAGGTCAGATGGTGTATTTCATGCCTAATGTCAATTCAAATTAGCCCATCTAGAATAACATTTATATTATACCTACTTTAACACCAGTTTAGAACCATTATTCCTTGAGTCATGCATATCTTGGCCAACATCTAAAGTTTATGAATAACACTAGAAGTTTATTTCATCCACAAAATCATAGAACTCTAATACCCACATCCAATAATAATTCTCCAATTTATGAGCCTGAGACACCCAAAAATTCAAATGACTTGATATTAGAAATGGTACAAAAACTAAGAATTGATTTTTTTAGTTGCAAAAATAAGTAGGAAATACAGTAGAATGCTCTATTAGAAACTATGCTTCTCAAAAAATTTATAGGCCTTCAAGTAGGTCTCATGATGATAATAATAATAGATCATCTAAAAACATACAAATAAGTTTACATGATATTTTTTTGGTTGATCATTGTAATATTTTTGAAACCTCTAAAATTGTGCCTAATCAAGACTTTGTTGTAGGAACATCTAGCATTGCAAAGACATCACATGATTTCATGACATAAGTTTTTGATTTTCCATATGAAGATGAAGATGAAGAGAAAGAGTTGTTATAAATGGATAAGGGTCAAGTACAAGATGGTATTTCTTTAGAAGGTAGCTAGAAATATAGCCCATGTAGATTCATTACTGAAATGGAGAATACTCTTGAAGAAGATGATCATTGGCAGTAGTCATAACATGAATTATTGAATGGAATAAAAGAGTTTGAGATGGTGGGTGATGTGACAGAACAACATATTGATGCATCATCTAAAGATTTTACCAATGATTTGGAATTCCAAGAAGACAATATTATCTTGGAGACCCAAAACCAAGATAAGATGGAGCTTGATGGGATAAAGAAGCTGCCTTTATTCATCAAAGATGAAGATGAAATAAGTATAATAGATCAGGAATTATCATATGACTTCATTAAAAGAATAGAGGTATGGGACCAACATGTTTTTTATGGCAATATTTTTTAGCAAAATCACTCACTTGATCAAGATGAGGAATCCTTTTGGGACAAATTGGAATATTTTTATGCAAAGATTGGTAATCCACTCCACCTCAAAAAGAACCTAATAAAGACATCAGTCTGAGGATGCAAGCTGAGTTGCCATTATTGAGTGAAGATGATGTAAGTCAATACCTATCTATATACAAAGTAGAACCGACACTCCTACTACAAAGTAGAAGGATTTGGGAGGAAAATGATAGGATTTTAGACTCATATATTTTATCCTTGTACTTGATAATGACTATGGGTTCCCAAGTCACACCATCCAAAAAACTGAGGCATCTAAATACACCTATTTTTAGGAAGATGCCATAAAAAACACTTAGGTTTCAAGGTTCTATAGTATACTAAATAATTTTCTATTTGATCCTAGAGTTAAGTATTCTATGAAGTTAGTATAGGGCTTAGATTTGTTTCTTTATTTTTTGTTTTTTCTTTCTTTTCCCTTATTTGTATACAATGCATGTATATATTTGTTTGCTTGTCTAAGTAAGTCCTTAGATGATTTTTAGCTCAAGTTTTATCTAGTTTCCCAAGAGCTTCACAGTTCATAAATATAGGTATGATGTCTCAACTTTGGTCAATCATATACTATTGAAATATGAGCTTGATGTTGTAGTTTAGAGAATCTAGCAAAGGCTGATGGATGAGTTAATTATTCCTTGAGATTCTAAACCTTGTCCTAATTTAATCTTAGTTTTGAAAAATATTTCACATGTAGGTTGAAAGCTTAAATGATTGAAGCACAATCATGTTTGCACTTAAAAAACATTAATTTCCTAGGAAAAAGTTTACAGCCAAGGATGATTGTATGAAAATCAAACACTTGACCAAATCCCTAAACCTAGCTAACCTAGTCCCCAACCTTTGCTTGAAAGTCAAAATGGTCTAGAAAATACAAAAATAAGAGCTTATTGTAAAACAAAAATCTTTCTAAGAAAAAGTGATTATGGAAATCTCCACTGGGGCTGTGGATACATGGTTGATAGTGGAACAAGGCCTTGAGTGGAGCCAAAGGCATATCTATTAGGGCTATGGATTCATGGGTGGTAATAGAGCAATGTCCAAGCCTTCTTTGAGATAAGGCATGGTTCTTAATGAATATTTAAACATATTGAAAGTCAGTCTTAATGATTAAAACCATGAACCTAAAAGTTGTTCTCTAAATCCTTTAGTAATCAATAAGTGAAATCAAAGAACGCACACATCATGAGTGAGTTTTGATGTTTGATCCTAATTTTACATATGTAGTATTTTTTTCTAACCATGAACTAATCTTAATGATGGTGCCTGATCAAATAGAATGAGTAGCTTAATTATTATTCTAAACTAGAGTCTCTAAATTCTAATATATTGTTATGTTTCTCCCAAAAGTTATCATTTGTTGAGGTCAACATTCCCCCATTACTAAAAAATGGGGATTCATGTGTCAAATTATGCAAATTTGTACCTTAAAATTGAAAATTCACTTGATCAAAGTGTCACTAGCAGGTTTTCACATTATTTTTCATTTGAATCTGATCCACATCATGGTTTGGCTAACTTATTGGTTCATGGTTCTAGTTTGACCTTGTCCAAGTTTGTCAGCATTTGTTCTTCATGTTTTATGTTACAATCTTGATGAATCCTTTATTAAATTAGTTGTATCTAAATTTCATGATTTAATCCTAATTTGGTCTTTTACTAGCCTTTGGTCTATAGAAATTTGAGTTAAATCCATGTTTAAAGTGTTATTTGTCAATTTATAAAGACCATGGACATGTTACAGAGACCCTATGGGATTATAAGAGTGTTTTGAGTAAGTATGGAAGTGCATGGTATTCAATTGGTTCCTCATTATGTCCATCTAGATATTCTAGTCTGATGGTGGAAAATTTGAGTGAGTATATTGGTGTAGTCATATCTCACATGTGTGGATTAGTCAAAGAAAATGGTCAAATGGTTTTGTCTATTTTTTTACCAAGAACATATCCACCAAAATTTAGCTCATTCTCTAAATCTAATCAAAATTTATGGAGATCCAAATTTGGCCTCCAAAGCATTTTTTTCCATACATAGCCATTTTTAGGGAGGGTAAACAAAGCCTAGTGGGCATGTTAGAAAGGATATATCTTGTAAGAATTATAGTTTCAAGATAAATTTTTAAATGAGTTTGTTTATCTTTGTGCTAAGACGATATGAGCCAAGTTTCAACTCATGCTACAAAGCATAGAAAAAGATACAAACATGAAAAGTTACCCTTTAAATCATTTTTTATTATTTTTCCATAGTCATTTTTGACCCTGAAAGTCTATGGGTTGTCAAATGGCATTCATGAAAATGTCAAATTTAATCCCAAGAAAAAATTCATGTGAGCTTAAATTTAACGATCCATGGGATGCCAAATATGTTTACATGGATGCCAAATTTAATCCCAAGAAAAAATTCATATGAGCTTAAATTTGATGGTCTATGGGAAATTAAATACATTCATATAAACATCAAATGATGTTTGCATAGATGTAACTTTTGAGCTTCGAGAACCAATCGATGGCTTTTAAATGGAGGGTCCCAACAATTCAGTGGTAAGGCTATGCAACCTATAAGATTTTCATTAATGCAATGACTAAATGAAAATCAAAATGTTAGTTGGTTTTCAATCTACATTTAATATATTTCCATTCTTAATTAAAAAAATATCCACTCAATATAGATACAACCATGAATATTCTTTAGTATCATCAAAAAAATTCTTCAATGTAGGCCCACTTGCTAGTTAATAATATTCCATTTTATAAAGCCTTGTAATATTGTGAAAGTGGGATATTATTTTGTAAAGTCATATGTGAGTTTGTTAGCATATTTACATATAGGTCAGTCTGATTTGAGAAAGCAAATATATTATAGGACCTTGTAAAAAAGATAGTTATTATTTTCTCTTATATATTTTATATCTTATGACTAACCAGTATGCTACCTTGTATCTTATAAAAGGAGAATTATCACTTGTTAAAAAAGGAGTTCTTATAACCAAAATTACTTTATAAGCTAGGATCAATTAATATGATCAAGGAATTTTTCTAAGATTGTCTAGCATTTGCTTCTAGGAAGCGTTATAAGATTTCTCTCTCAGTTGTCTGGTTTTACTTTTAGATTTGAATGGTTCCTGTGGATTATAGATCTATATCTTAGATGCAAAGATACTAATTTGTGCCACTTCTAGATTAGTTGAAATTTATTAGGCTTATTTCATTTTTTGTACTTCTTTTGCATTTGGGCTAATACTACTTGCTTGTAGGAGTAAATCCTTAAAGTGAGTATGGTTCCTAGTTGCATCATTTCATACCTTCCTTTGACATTTACCTTATGTATTTTATGATTTGGGCTTAATCTACTTCATTTCATACATTGGTTGAATGAATATTTAGATGATATGTGAACTTTGTTATAATGTCTGAAATAAGACCAACAACATCATTCTTTCTACCCTACCCTTCATTTTTCTTCCTTTTTTACTTGGATCACCTTAGTTTAACTTGTCATTGTAAATTTCCATCCTAAATTAATTCTTAATTTAGTTCTTGGTCATAATTCATTATTCTTTTCATAGTTAATATATATGATACATAGATTTGTTATTTGGCCATGGTGGCTCCCAACCACCACTTAATATAAATATTATGAAATAGTCACTTGTTCTACCTCTATTCCACCAATAGGAATCATGATTACCATAACTCCTAACTCATGTACTTAATTCTCTAAATTTTAAAATGAGAAGTGTTTCTTTACACTCTGGGCACTTTTGGTACATATTTAGGCATCAACAATCCCTCAAAAGGAAGCATCAAGATGGCAAAAAAAAATCTTAGCAACCCCTCCAATTTCATTGTCAAATAAGTGCTTCATTAAAACCTATATTAATAACTCCATCTCCAATTATCACTTCACCCTATACCTCTAAAGACCCAAGTCAACCTAAAGAAGAAGGTGAACTTATTGTTCCCCAATGGGTTAAAGAGTTATAAGACCAAATATATGATAACAAATACTTAGTCCTCACTAAGCTACCCACAATATCTACTTGATTTGATTAAAAATGACACAATTCAAATGGTGAGAAAGAGTAAAGTAGTGAACACAAGTACGAACGTAAGAGATAAAGTTTAAACAAAGAGAAAACTTATTTATCTTAGAAAAAAAGTCAAGAAGAATCTAAATTATCCTACAAAATTTAATGAGGATTTTTGTTCTTTTGTGGATTCAGATAGGGAGATTAGGAAGGAGATGTATAATATTAAGGAGGAAGTAAAATGATATTTATTATAGAAAAAGGTCATCATTTCCCCTTTTAAAATTTTATATAGTGTCTATAGTGTAGCCACAATTTTGTATAACATTTTGAATAATATTCGAGCCTTTAAGGGTGAAATTCAACCTGAGAGGATTTAGGTGTTAAAATAATGGAACTAATTAAAATAATTTGAAAAGAGGATTAGCTTCCTAGTTTAATGTGAAATAAGTAGCACATACAATCACCTAAACCTAATGTCTACCCAAGATGTTTCATGGGCCTTAAGTTATGTAATTACAAAAAGGGAAAGTGCCCTTAACTAGCATACACAAATAAAAGTTTTGATAGGGTATTTTGGAGGCCATGAAAATGAGGCCTTATAAATATTGAGAGCTATGAGGGGTATATATTTAGTAATCTCTATTGGATAATTAGTAAACCATCCCAATTTTTAGGCACTCTTTAAATTAGTTGTAGATATGTTTAAGGAGGAAGTTGAGGCAACTATCTACAAGACAAATTATAAGATTTTGTAGCTGATCAAATTTCCAAAGATAGAGTAACTAAAGCTAAAACCCTTGGGGTATAATTTAAGATATTTGAAGAAGAGAACACAAGGTTGATATTATTAATAAAGAGTTTTAAATTACCCATATATTATTTAAAAACTCAAAGTCGTAGAGGGAATGTTGGGGCTGGTAACAAGCATGAAGTCAACTATAAGTCTTACAAGTCATCAAAGGATCCCTAATTTTATATATATGTAGTAATGCATACTCTAATAAGGCCATTTTTTATCCCTATAGGGGATATAAAGGCTAGCTCTTAAGGTTCCCTAGTGTGCATAAAACCCACATTAACAAATGTCTCAATATGTATGTTGCCAATTGTATAATACTAAATTAATGTGTGTAAACCATATTAGTACTTATCCATGAAATATTATGTAAAGGGGGTTGTATTATCATTTGATATTTTTTTTTATCTTTTTAAATATTAAAAATAGGGTTCAAAAAATATAGTCATGTGTAGAGTTATTAATGAGGATATCACATAGTAAACTTTGAGTTGACATTATTAGAATGTCTTGAAGAAAATACTAACATTTAAATATTTGGTATAAATGATTCCTGGTGTAGATACTAAATTTTAATTATATATCACCTTTGTATTGGATATTTGGCAATGTACTTCTCATGGTTGTACCCTTCAGTTCCTAGAACTTCCCACTACCAAAAGGCTTCTATCCATTAACTCTTGTACCTATTGTTCGTCTCTTAATCTGACCATATGTTATTCTAATGAGTAGGCCTTTTATTATTATAGTTTTTTTATAAACCTAATTATTATCATCCTCTGTAATTTTTATACTTGTACCTATTTTTAACTTCATAGACACTTGCATCCTATTCATATGCCTATATCAATGAAAGTGTCAGCAGAAAATTAAGTTTCCAATGCCCTAAAGTTATCAAATTTACAATTGTAACATGTCCTTATGGTTAGATTAAGTGATTTAATGTGAGATATTTCCTGAAAGGATTGGTATAGATGCATGATCGATCCTCATTCATTACTCACCTAGAAAATACATACCTCTCACAAGAAGACTTACCAAAACCATTCAATAGACCATTCAAGTCAGAAAATTTTCCATATTCATTCCTATTTCAATATTAGTCATAGATACAACCCATATACATGTCTAAAGTACTAAAGGAGTATCCCATGAGTCCTATTTTCCAAGTAAAAATATAGGTCAATGCATGTACTTGATTTCCACATATTTCAACATTATGCACACACAAGATAACACATTAGGGAAGAACTAAATTAATATGAATCCCCCTTGAAATTAGTGGATATGTAGATAAAACCCATTGACATATTGATATTTTGGAATAGCTTAACATTGTGAACCCACTAACCTATTTTTCCCATAGTCACTATGAAGATTAAGAACTAGGGTTTGATCATTTGATAAGAAGTGAAAACCTATGAGTGAGATATAAGTACACTAGAGAAAAGGTGATAAAAACATAGAAGGTTACAAGTGGTCACATTTAGGTCTAATAAAAATTTTATACTAGATACCTACATCCAAGTTAAATAGGTGCATTGGTGCAACCATCTGGATTTGAAGCAAATGTCTAAGGCCATTTATAGAATCTAATGATTGATATAGAATCTAGATCTAGTATAATTCTAATTTATTCCATATCATAGCTACATTCACATAGTAAAATAGCTAAGTAATCTTGTTTTTCATTTATTTCAATACTAATCAATAGTTTTACTTACTATTTTTAGCATATCTCAACATTTAAATTCAAAATATTGTTTGTTTGAATTATAATTAATTGTCCTACTATAAATCTATTTATCACCCCTGTGCTTATCCATTTCTATATTATTAACCCTATAGTATATTATCCATCTCAATTTAGGGTTAATTTTTTTATGAATCTGACCCATGTGAATACAAAAAAATAATAATTCATAAGGCTTTTAGCAGTTAGGGTTTCAGTTTGTTGTACTTTGTTTCAAATTCTAAATATTTAATTTTTAAGTAATGGAAAATATTAATCAAAACACATGTTTTAAAATTGAATATAAATAATCATTAGTCACTCATTTTAATAAAAAAAGAGTTTAAGTATTTTTTTCACCTAAGTTCACATTTTATGATGGCAAGGGAAATCCTGAACAACATATTTGATATCTCTAAGTGACATGTCTTGATTATGCCTCCAATGATAAACCTTTGACTAAACCATTTCTAAGGAGCCTCAAGGACTATGATCTAAGGTGCTCTATGAATTACCAATCCAATCAATAAAATATTTAAAACCAATTGTAGATTAGTTTTTGACACACTTCTCTACCAATATCATATAAAAGTTTTTCCATGCCTAAATTATGAAGATCAAACAAGGAACCAATGAACCTATCAATGAATATGTCTTAATATAAAATACAATGTTGGTTAAAATGACCAATCCAATGGTATACAAATAAATTCAATCAAATTTTTCTTACCCCATTACATGAGTCCATTATTTTAAAAAAAATCAAATCTTTTGAATGACATGACATATTGTTTGTGATCATGAAATGCAAATTATCTGATTGAATAAAATTAAGTATGTATCGAACATACTGACTACATCAAATACCAATTTTACTATCAAATCAAGTTATAATTTAAAACCTACATAACCTAAAAAATAAATAACTACTATGGTTAATGTGGTGTCACAATAACCTAGTTGGCTTGTCTTATCAAATGTACGAAATAAATATTTTACACACTTACCTGAGTCTCCAACTTCATTAATTTGAAATCATGTAGAGTGTCACCTCATATCTCTCCCTTATCCTATAGAGGTTGATATCTCCCTTATCCTATAGAGGTTGATATGAGTCTTCCTTTACCCAAAATATATGATTTAAATGCTTATTACAATTATCATCAATTCCCTATGAATTTTGCAAACTATTGTTTTACCTTGAAGCACAAGATCCAAGACATTATTGATGACCATAAAATCACATTTTTTATCCTCCAAAGGAATCAATTTCATAACCTAGTGATCACCATAATAAAAATATATTTAATAATCCTTTGAAAGATGATCTTAAAAAGGATATAGAATTAAAAATGGCATATAATGCACATAATCCTCCATCACATTAGATGAGACTATTGGTACTTATATGAGGCATACACCTCCTATGGTTAAAATACATTCTATTGTTTTTTATGATAGTGATATTGTGGATGATGAATCGAATCTTCATTTTTTATTCATTTAAGCATATCTTTATCATTATCATATACACAATGTTATGATTAATAATGGTGCGAGTGACAACATTTGCACCATGAAATTACTTATGAATTTTTTTATACACATGATGATTTACATCCTTAGACTAAACCAATTAGAGTATTCAATAGTACCTCACAACAACTTATTAGTGATATTGACTTGCCTTTACAGTTGGGTCCAATACATGAGGTGACTATATTTTTCATTATACCTTACATGGGTGTCATTTATAAGCTACTAGGATAACCTTGGATACATACACTTCACACATTACCTTATATATGATGGATAGTTTTCAATTATTTCATGGTGATGTCATGAAGGTGTCCAAGTGAGCGGATAAAGTGCCTTGATATTCTAAGTGGTAATCACAAAGTGTGCAATGTACTTGTTTTAATATGCTTGAAGGAGGCATGGTTGATCTTCAATTTTGGCATGGTTAGAGATGTTTAGGGATGAATATGGTGAGTTAAGCATGTGAAAGGGGTATTATAAGAGGTTTTTTTATGATTTAGAGAGATTTTGTGCATAATTTGAATTCACCCAATTCATTGTTGTTCTCATCTAGACATTTTGGGTTCAATGGTAGAAAATATGAGTAGGTAGTTTGATGATGTCATAATTTCCATGTATGGATGCATTAGGGGGAGTTGGTCATATGATTATGATCACATTATTCCAAATTTTCTATGTGAAAAGTATCAAATATAGCGATGAAGTTTTATAAAATATATACAAGTGAAAATTTGGGCTCTCAAATATATTGATAGTGTTTTCCCATACTTATCCAAATTTGCAATGTGGCAAGAAAAGTTGAATTGACATTTTAATGGTGGCATATCCTGAACATGTGGATGTTTAAAGAGAAGATGATCATATTGTCTTATTTATTTTTATTCCTAGTTTACTTGTGCTAACTTTTAGGTCAAGCACTAAATCACAACAAAATATATGCATGTGCAAAGTTGGTCTTTCTAGAAAACTCTTGACATAGTTGGATCTATGAATATATAAATCTAAGGATGCATTTTAATTTCATTACATCTCACACATGTGAGGGTTTTAAGATAATATCAACACATGTTTAGATTATAATATTTGATGATATCATATGGTCCAAATTTTATAACATTTTCTTGAGAGAAGTAAAATATATGGGGGTGCAAAGTTGGCCTTCCAAGTAGATAGCAATGGTCTCCATACTTAGTCTATTTTACATGTTGTTAAAGATTGGGACAAAATGAATATATAATGGATAAAAAATTATAATATAGTGAAAATATGTGGTGAAAACCAATTCAAAGAGATCAAAGTTTTTGTTTGTTAATAGAGATAAAGATCAAGCTTCTTCTAAGATCCAACGGTGCATGTTGAGCAAGATGGAAAGAAGTACACAATTTTTAATAGTATAAGTGATTAGAAGGAATGTAAAGATGAAAGTTGTAATGATAATGAGGTTTTTTATGAATATTAAATGGTGAGTACTATAATATAAAGACCTGACTGATCTATAAAGATTGACAATGCATGTTGAGTCGATATTACAAGAGTGCATGAGATTAAGTCAACATGTTTAAGGTTTAACATTTTTCATTGGTGCACTATGTGTTAAAGGTAGAGATTCATAAAATAATATTTATGGTGTATTTTTAATATAATTAATGA
Source organism: Torreya grandis (assembly GCA_037957365.1). NCBI lineage: Eukaryota > Viridiplantae > Streptophyta > Pinopsida > Cupressales > Taxaceae > Torreya > Torreya grandis. Next base: position 551,996 of record JARHVA010002920.1, on the reverse strand, counting down.
GGACTTGATATGATAGCATGGGGTTCAAGGTTTAACTATGACCGTTTGTATTCAAATATTTGAATTTAAAAAAGGAAAGACTAGTGCCTAGTTTTTAGCCATAACTTTTGATCTATGAAGAATTTGACCATGGCGTTAAAATATAATTTTAACAAAAATTAAAGGTAAATTTATAAATATGAAATTTAAGGTATAATTATGTGTAAATTCAAAATTGCAAAGGTCTAAAATTGACTAGGTTTTCATATATGTTCTGCAAGTGACTCGAGAAGGATGTTCAAGCTTGTTTTTATATTGATTTGATATATATTGATGAATTGACTATTGAGGATTGTTGTATAATCCATGATGATGTTATGTGAGAATTATGAAGGTTTGACCAATCATATAAAATATGAATAATGATTGATCAGTTGACTGTGTATTTGTTCATGATGTTCTTATGCACCAGGTTAGTGTTTAAGTTGTTTGAGCATACATAGAAGTGAGTAGAGTTGACTATGATCATTGAAAATGTATAAGGGGACATAAGGAGTGGAAACATTTATTTTTAATTTTTCCTATGTTTTAAATTTTCTTGAATAAGTATAAAAAAGATGAATAGGTCTCCATAGGACCTAAAAAGTGACTTAGGCTTATTTTGAAAAGAGAGTTGTGCTTATATGTGACCCATGTAAGATGCCTTAAGGGTGAAGGAATGTATTGTGGCTGATAAGGAAATATTTTAGACTTGATAATTAATGAGTTATCTAAAAATATTAAAAACAAATGTGTTGGTTTCTAGACTTTAGAGAGATAAGAAAAAGCTTGTGTAAGGTGTACATGTGAGAGTTTTGGTGTGAAGGAGAAGTAGATGTGCCTAGTGTATGGGTTGATAACAGGATCATATTTTTAACTATGTGTGTTACTTTTAGTTCATATTTTTAATGTAAAAATAGTTATCATAGAGTTTGAGGATATTTGAAGAGGTCTAAGTGTGATATAAGGATAATTTGAGTGAAGAAGGAGAAAGATTGTGGCATGCCTATGTGAGAGGCATGGATGAGATAGAGAGGGAGTTGTGCAAGGGTTAGATAATTAGACACCCATCAATTTTTGAATAAATTAGTTCTAAGTTTGAGGTGTTCAATTTAAAGGAGGGTCTAAAGGATTTGATCTTCCTTAGGAGCAGTTGTTCCTTGTGAAACAAGTGTTTCACTAAAGGCCTTTGGTCTAAATGATTTGATCAAAGTTTTTTGGTCTAAAGGAGTTTAATAGTCTCTTATTTTTAATTTCTTATAGGACAAGTAGTCCATGTGTTTTAGTCTTGATATTGGTTTTTATTCCCCATGAGGGTTCCCCAATGGAACTATGTATTATGTGTTTGATCTTGTGTATGCATTGAATGAATGAACTCTTTTGTTAAGGTTGCTTGATCAAGTTCATATATGATGATTGTTTAAATAGCTTGAAAGGATTGGAATTAAGATTGAAATATATGGGCTCACTGATTCACCCCCCTTCTTAGTGATTATACCTCTAACAATTGGTATCAGAACAAGTCCTTCTTGCAAGTTTAACTAATTGAAGGTGATCAAAGGTACAATGCTTGACAAAGAAGTTGTGGCTTGTCTTCAAGAAAAAATAGTATGTGCTTTATCAAATGTCAATTCAATCATGGATGTTGTAAAGATTCAAGTGAAAGATCTATAAGCAATAGTCAAGAATCTATAGGTCATGATGGTTAATGGTCTCAACCAAAGGGAGGAATAATTTGAAAATAAAGTCATGACTTACTCATATGTGCTCTAATCTAATGAAATAGGGAATTTCAACTCCACCAAAAGGGTCAATAATGAAAATTTATGGACATGTAATGATCAAGAGAAAGGTAGGTCAAATTTGAATGATATCTTCAATGGGTATTGCTTCTCTTGCAATCAATTTGGTCAGAGATTTAGGGATTGTGGTTTATTTTTAGAGATCAAAATGAATCTTATATTTTATAATTATAAACAACAAGGTCATATAGCCAAAAACTACAAAAGAGCTTTTTGGAAAAAAAGATATACAAGTCATTGACACCATCAAATGGTTCAAGAAGACTAAGGCTAATACTGAAGAAGAAAAAAAGTTGAATTCTAGTGGTCTACCAAAGGAAGAATCAATGTTTGTTCAATAATCCTTGCATACTCAAGAAGATGGGAATAAGATATGGTTCATAAACATTTTATGATCAAATCATATGATAGGAGACAAGAACAAGTTTATCTCTCTTAGGAATACCAACCCTAGTTTAATGAGATTTGGTGACAACAAATCTAATAACATAGTTGGTAAAGGTACTATGAGTTTGGATAATGGTCATTCTAAGACTCATAATGTCTTATATGTAGAAGTTTTTAAACATAGTCATTTAATTGTGAGCCAAATGTGTATGCAAGAAAATGTTTTAACTTTTCATGATGATGTTTATGAAGTAAGAAAGGCTGGAAAATTAGTTGCAAATGTTTATAAAACAAATAAAAAAATGTATGTATTCCATGAATCCAAGAAGGATGAATATTTCATGAGTCAATTGGAATAAATTTGGATTTGGAATAGAAGGCTTGGACATATAAATTTTGATAACATGGTAAATATTAGTTCAAAGGGATTGGTAAGGCATATGCCAAAGATTTATAATATTCCTCATTCTCTTTGTAAAGCATGTATTCATAGGAAGCAAACAAAAAATAATATACAAATCCAAGGAGTTATCCACTACAAAGCCATTATATTTTATCTACACTAATCTATGTGGACCTATGACAACCCAATGTGTTCAAGGTAATAGCTACTTCATGCTTCTCATTGATGATTTTACTAGGATGACTTAGATATTTTTTCTTAATGAAAAATCGGAAGCTTTTGAAAAATTTAGGACATTCAAATCACTTGTAGAAAATTATAAAGGGTCAAAGATCAAGTGTGTAAGATCAGACAGAAGAGGTGAGTTTTGGTCTCATGAATTTGATGGATTTTATGAAAAATAAGGGATAAGGAGACAATATTATTATGTTGGAGCACCACAATAGAATGGTGTTGTTGAAAAGAAGAATATGATTGTTCAAGAGATGAGTAAAACCATGCTTCAACATTCCAAACTATTAGATGGTTATTGGGAAGAGGCAACCAACACTTTAGTTTACATCCTAAACAATTATTAAATCAGATCAAACAGTGATAAGACTCCTTATGAGTTATGAAAGAATAGAGCATCGAATGTCAAACATTTTAGAGTGTTTGGTAATAATTGCTTCATCAAAAGAGATAAATAAAATCTTGGCAAATATGATTCAAGGTCTAATGAGGGCATATTCTTAGGATACTCTTCTATTATTACTACCTATATGTACTTCAATAAGAGACTTCATAATATTGTTGAAATTTTAAATGTAAGGGTAGATGAGACTAGTAGAGTCAAGAAGCCAAAATTGTAGGTAAGTGACTCAATTTAGAATTTTGTTGCAAACAATGATGAGTTATATGTTCAAATAGATGATAAACATAAAGAGGAGTAAGAAATATAAGATTCTAAAGATACATATATAATCATTTATAAATAGCATCCAATATCTCAAATTATTGGAAATGTTGGTGCAAGGTTATAGACTAGAAAGATAATGTTGATCAATAAAAATTAATAAGATTCATCTTTGTTGTCCATGATTGAACTCAAAAAATTCATGGAAGCTAGCAAATATGAAATTTATAATGATGTCATGCATGAAGAAATTGATCAAATAAAAAGGAATGAAATATGGGACTTAGTTCTTAGACCAAAATATAAAAATGTGATAAGTACCAAGTGGGTTTTCATAAACAAGATGAATGAGAAAGGAGAAGTTACAAGGAACAAGGATAGATTGGTGTGTAAAGGATATGCTCAAGTTGAAGTAATATATTTTGATGAGAATTTTTCTCCTATGGAAATAATGGAAGCAATTAGACTCTTCTTGGCATATACAATCTTCAAGGGTTTTAAAGTATATCAAATGGATGAGAAATCTACATTCTTGAATGGAAAATTATAAGAAGTCTACATTGATTTACCTAAAGGATAATTCATGTCAAGTAATCAATATTTTGTGTATAAACTAAATAAAGTTGTGTATGGTCTTAAATAAGCTCTTAGAGCTTAGTATGAGATTTAGATCAATATCTTTTGAGTCAAGGTTTTAAAAAGGTGGTCAATGATAGTAATTTGTATATTAAGATAGATGGTAATCATTAAATAATTGTTGTTGTATATGTTTATGACTTTTAGATCTAAAAATGATAAAATGAGTAGAGAATTTGTAGATAATATGAAAACTAAGTTTGAAATGTCAATGTTGGAAAAATTATCTTTCTTCTTAGGATTACAGATTACTCAACTTGATGTAGGGATATTTATTTCATAAGCTAAATACATCATGTATATGCTGAGGAAGTTTGACATGATGGATTGTAATCTAGTGGGTACTATAATGATCATAGGGTGCAAGTTAAGTAAATTAGATCACTCACCAAAAGTTGATAAGACTTTGTAGAGATCTATGATTATAATTATTTTATACTCTACTGCTTCTAGGCTTGATATCATTTAAGTAGTGGGTCTTGTAGGAAGGTTTCAAGTTGACCCTAGAGAATATCATTTAAAATTAGTCAAAATGATCTTCAGATATCTCAAGGACACCATAGAGTATGTTTTATGGTGTCCTAAGAGTAAATAATTCTTTTCGAAATCTTATACTGATGCAGATTACGTGAGATGTGTAGATGATAGGATAAGTACTAGTGGTGGGGTCTTCTTCATGGTGGAATGCTTGGTGTCTTGGATAAGCTAGAAGAAATCCTTAATGTCTCTATCAATTGTAAAAGTTAAATAGATATCATTATATTCTTGTTGCATGCAAGTCATGTAGATGAAATAAACTTTGGAAGATTATAAGGTAAGACAAAATGGACCTTGTCCTATCTATTGTGACAACACTAGTGTAATTAGTGTCTCAAATAATCATGTTTTGCACTCAAAAACTAAGAAAATTCATATTAGATATCAGTTTTTAAGATGAAAATTGAGTAATCAAAGTGTTAAGTTGGAATATGTGCCTAAAACAAATAGCTTGTAGATATTATGACCAAACCATTATCAAAAGACACATTTAAGTATTTAAGACAAAGCTTGGATGCCATTTATTTCTATATGAATAAATATAATATATTTGGTTAAGGAAGAGCAACAATTTTATGAGCTTTCTCCATAGGTTTGTAAAGAAGCTATAGTGCAGATGCAGAGTTGGAGATCATAAAAGTGTCCTAAAATAGAAGGCTGGTAAGTTTATATGATGGTTCTTCATGGTATGTGAAGATATGCAGATGATCAAGAGGTGTAATGGCTTAGAGATATTAGGGGGAGTCCCTCTTAGATGTTTTTTTTTGAGTTCCATCAAATTTCAATGTTTTGTGTGTTCTATCTTCATTGGTTGCAGTGCACATGTAGCAAGAAGGATGTTGTCAAGATAAGAAAAGGTAAGCTAAAGGTAAGGGAGAGTTTGTATCATCTTTATAATATATTAATTTCCTATTCATATTATTTTTAGGTCCTTAATGTTAGTTGGTTCCCACTTTATCAATGTGTCAAAGGGGAAGAAAGTTCTTATTGTGAGAGTGCTTGAAGAGAGAGAAGGAAGGTGAATTGTATGATGTGCATTAACATAAATGAAAAAGGATGATATTATTGGAGAGTTAATTATTTCATGGAGATTTCTAGGTGAGTAAATGAATTACCTTGATAGTCTAAGTGATAATGACAAAGTGTGCAATGTTTTTGTTCTAATATGCTTGAAGGAGGCTTGGATGATCTTCAGTTTTGGCATGGATAGAGATGTTTAGGAATGATTATGGTGATTTGATCATGTGAAAGGGGTCATATAAGATGTTTTATATGATTTTGAGAGCTTATGTGCATAAGTTTAATTAACTTGGTTCATCATTTTTCTCATCTAGACATTTCGGGTTCAATGGTAGAAAATCTAAGTAGGCGATTTGATGATGTCATAATTGCCACATATGGATGAGTCAAGGGGAGTTGGTCATATGGTTGTAATAAAATTAGTCCCTATTTTATATGTGCAAAGTATTAATTCTAGAGATGAAGTGAAATAAAATATATTCAAGTGTAAATTTGGGCCCTCAAGGATTTTGACAGTGTTTTCCCATACTTAGCCAAATTTGTAATGTGGCAATAAAAGTTAAATAGGCAATTTGATGATGGCATATCTCACACGTGTGGATATTTCAAGAGAAGGTGATCATATGGGTTTGTTAAATTTTGTGCCTAGTTTATTTTATATAAGTTTCAAGTCAAGAACTAAAGCACAACAAAATATATGCATGTGCAAAGTTGGTCTTTCCAAATAATTCTTGACATAGTTGGCTTTGTGAATAAATAAATTTGAGGAGGCATTTTAATGTCATTATATCTCACATGTATTAAGGGTATAGGATAATATTGAAATATGTTTGGATTAAAATATGTGAGGAGATAATATGGTCCAAATTTTATAACATGTACTTGAGTGAATAAAAATATATGGAGGTGCAAAGTTGGCATTCCAAGCATATAGCAATGGTCCCCATACTTAGTCTATTTTGCATGATGTTAAATATCAGGACCAAATGAAGATCTAAAAGCTCATGGGAAATCATACAGTGAATATATATGGTGCATAAAAAGTCAAAAAAGTCAAAGTTTTCATTGGTTAATAATGTAGACACCGCAAACGTGTCTGCACCTTGGTCCTCCCCCTTGTTCGCCTTAAACCCATATCCTAACCCTTGGCCTTCATATGATTAAAATAACTTAAATATTTTAAAGTGGCCCCCTTTCCACCCCACCCTTGCCACTTTGGATCCTCCTTTGAATCCCTCCACCTTCCCCCTATCATTTATTATGTCAAATCTCCTCATTATCTTCCCCCCACGCCCATTTAAGTGTCTTCATAACTGTTCTTCCCACAACCCCTCGCTCGGCGGCATGCAAGAATGGGCAGAGGCTATTTTTAGCCTCTATCCCCATTCTGCGACCACCGACGTCGGCGACCCTTCGTTTGACGTCGGTGAAACTGCCGGCGTCGACAGCCTTCATTACCCCTTTCTGCATCCGTTGCAGCCCCTAGACCCTTGAGCTCGCAAACAGAATTCTCTTGGCGTTTTGGCATTCGTCTCTTCTCCATTTGGACCTCGTGCAATAGCAACAATAGGTGCAAAGGCTCTAGACCAGGAAGCCCCTCTTGCAACAAGCCTTCTGTGGCTCCAACAACGGCTCTCCCACTCTTCATTCGGCAAACAAAAAGGTAAGCACAGTCTGTTATTTCATTTCATTTCATTTCTTTAGCTTCCAGTTATCTGGTATATCTGTTGTTTCCTGCTCCCTCTATTCTTCCCCCTGAGAGGCTGAAAAGCCTTCTCAGGCCCTGTCCTCTGTGCATCTTCCTCTCACACTGTCCCCTTTTCTATACAATCCTAGGCAACTTCCTCATCCCCCTGTCAACAAAGACCCTATACAGGGCACCTAATCAGAACTAGCCCATTCCCCAGTCCATCCAAATTCGTCTCTGTCTCTGACCCGTCCACAGTCCAGAAACCAACCCAGACCTAACTACAGGCCACAACACCGACCGACGCCGGTCACTTCCCCAACCGACATCGGCAGGATAACCGACGTCGGCAGATCAGCTAACCGACACTGGCAACATTTCCGACCTCGGCGACTGTCATCAGCCCGACTGCTCCTTTCAGGTAATCATTTTGTCTTTTCTTTCCTTTCTTAATTTGTTTATCACTTCTGTATTCTGGCATCCTATATTTTCTTGGTCTTTTATCTATCTGTTATCAGTGTGTTGACCTCCCTTGAGGAAGTTTTCACACTTCCGGGAACAAGCTTTCGCTTGGCAACCCACCGCCTATCCATCTAACGTTTTCTTGTCCAAGTTCTTCTTCTTTGCAGGTGTCATTCCTCCACAGCCAAAGAGGGGTGCTCACAAATGTCTGGATTACGGTGCGCGATCTTCATCCAGGTACTTCACATGCCTTGTCCATTATCTCTTTAGTTTCTTCTCTCTCTTGAATCTGAAAAAGCAAAATTTGAATAGAAACATTCTGGCACGCCCGGTGGGACCCTAGGTTCCTCCTGGGTTCCTTTTCTTCTTCATTCATTTAGGAGCATTAGGTTCTTACCTTTTCTCCTCCTTCTTTTCTTCTCAATGACACTATAAGCAGGACTAAAACGAATCTTTCTTCCTTGCATTTCTAGACTAGTCTAAACGTCATACTCTCAACCCTTTCTCAAACTTGTCTTCATAACAAACATCACATTTCAACTTGGGCATTAAAACACTTTGCATTCATTTCTGCTTGTGCTTGCATCTTCTTAGTCCACATCTAGTAACTTAGATGCATATTGAATAAACCGTAGACACTTGATGTTACACTACCAAACCACATGCACTAAAATGAACATAAAACTTACTTGAGACAAGGCCTGACTGGGATTTCATCCCCCAGCGGATACCTTACCCATCCCGGTGACCCTACTTGGATTTCATCACCAAGGGGGAAGCCCACTCCGTTCTCTGGCGGAGGATAAACTCTAGGCGAGGTATATCTTGGCTAAGTGAGACCAGCTAACCACTGGAATCGTGAAGTGAGGGGAGCTTGCTCCTTAGCACCAGGCCACGTACCAGACCCTAACACAGATTTTTGAGCACCTAAAACAAGACCCGAAACCAGCTCTAGACTGCTTCTTCTAGGACCTTCTTGACAGCCAATCTCCCCAAACATTCATTTAAGGCATAAGCCACAGCTTCTAAAGTTAATTCCTAGGATTTATCGCTTAGGCTTGTCTGTCTCTCTCTGTTTTCCTCTTCTCATCTGTTTGTTTGAGTGAGTGAGGATGCTTTCTTCATTGTTTTTCCAAGAATCTTCAAATCTTTTGGTTCTCTAAAAAACACAGTCACCGGCATCGGTTCTGCCACCGACGTCGGCTTTCCCCTCTCACTGGCATCGGTTCTTTCACCGACGTCAGCTTTTTCTATTACCGGCATCGATTATCTGACCGACGTCGGCCATATTTCTTACCAACATCAGTTTTTTAACCGACGTCGGTCTCTGTCACTGTCCTTTTTTTTCAAAACTAGCAGCCTAAAACCTGTCCCTTCTCTGCCAAAGACTCCATCCTGGTTTTCTGGAATTGAACAACACAGTTCCTGAAACCTGAATCTTCTTTGCCTTGCATGGTTTTGACTTGTAGCCAAGCCAAAGCTCTTGTCAACCACGCCAGCCGTCAACCACTTCCATCTACCTCATCCGTGACCAAGCCTACAATGGATTTCAACTCAGAGACCGAAAGAACTCCCATTCATCCAACCCCGCCGCAGACTCCCATTGTCCAAGAAGGGGACCAAGATTTCAAACGATTCTTGGACCTCAACGTCAAGGCCTTGCAACACTATCTCGTGCATAGCCAAACGCGAGACTCCTTGGGCAATCCAATCTACGAAATGCCAACCTCCCTTGCCGCAACTACGGCTGTATCGACAGCATCCGTAGTTCAACCTTTGGACCCTCAAGCCATCACTTTGACCGCTGACCAGACTTTGACCAATCCTCCAGGTGTGGCCTCTCCCTCTATCATTGGGCCCACTTCCACCGGGGTTCTAGCCCCCTGTCAACCTCAACCTGCTCAACCGCTATCCACTCCTTTTCAAAACCTTGTCGTCTCTATCCCGCCTACCCTGGCCCCTATCAACACCAGGGTGGCGTCTTACCCCTTGGCCCCCGTTACCACGATCCAGCCTCTCGTGGCAACATCAGGCCTAGCTATGTCTTCTACTCAACCACCTTTAGCCTCCACTTCTGCCCTTGTGACTAGTCATCTATACATTATACAACCAACTATGTCGCATACCTCCCCTAGCCTCTTCCAAGCGCCCTACAACTTAGGGGGCGCACCACCCGTCAATCCGTCGATAGACATCATCAAAATGCTGATGGACAAGATGACCAGTCTAGAGACCTCTGTTTCCGGCTTGCACAACGCTCTCTCATACGAGCAGATCTGCAACGAGCCCATTCACCCTTCTGTCCCAATCAGACCATATCCTAGCCAGTGGGAGCTTCTGAAGTTTTCTCGCTTTCAAAACAAGGAAGACCCATAGCAACACTTGCGGGCATTCAGACATGCCAGCTACCTCATTGGCCATGACGATGCGTTACTCTTACGCACATTTCCTATGTCTCTCTCGGGTGCTACGCTTGACTGGTACAGCTCCCTTCCCAGCCATTCTCTCTTCTCATTCACACAATTGGCTCAGCTCTTCCTCAATCACTTTTCCATCAACATAACCAAGAAGGTCTCAATCACGGACCTCTATTCTATCTGGCAATTCGAGGATGAGTCCATAGCTGACTTCATTGCTCGATGGAGAGGCCTCATCAATCAACTCTCCTTTTCCTTACCCCAGGCCGAGCTTATTGAACTCTTTTCTCAAGCCTGCGCCAGACATATTTCTTCCACCCTGAGGGTTCAAACCTTCCGCACTTTTGACGAGGCCTTCACGATGGCCTGCAAACTTGAGTTGCGTGCCATCGAGGAGAATAAAGTCAAGTTGCAGAGCAAGAATCCTAGCTCTAAGACCAATGACTCTTCCTCTGCTAAGCCATCATCATCCAATTCTAAATCCAAGGCTTCAGCTAATGCCGTGGTTGTTAGACCTTCCTCTTCTTCGACCAATCAGCCTGAGCCATCCACATCTTAGAGCGCCACTCGCCAATTCCAGCAAAGATACGTACAATGACGATATACTCCTCTTGGGGAATCATATGCGTCTGTGCTGGAAAAGCTTGTTAAATAGGGGGCCCTCAATCTTCCTCAAGCCTGAGCTCCTCCACAATTCGATCCCTCACGTGCCATCCCTGCGTGATATAGGGAGCAAGACTTCTGCAGCTTCCACCGTGTTAAGGGCCATGACACGAAAAATTGCAAAACTTTTAAGAACATAATCCAAGACATGCTTGAAAAGGGGGATCTCATCTTAGACAATCCAAATGCACCTCCTAATCAGGCCATTGACATCTTCAAACAACCTTTCCCCAATCATCTGCCAACTCAGAACAATGTCCAGACCTTAATTGACGACAATCATGAGAACAATATTCGAACAGTCAATACGGTCTCTCCCTTCGTCCCCAATCAACCTCAAGAGGTTAGTCCATCAATCAATTCGTCACATGTGGACGAACCTCTTTCCCTGGCTAGTTCTCCGTTGACCTCTCTCATCTTGGAGGACGCCTCAGCTTTACCAGCACCAGCGGTCTCGCAATCCTCCTTTCTACTGCCTATGGAGGACCTGACCCTTCCTACTCCTCAGCCGCAAGTGGAGGGCACCATCATCCCTGCCCTTTACCCGCTGGAGGAGCCTCGCTCCCTGGTTTCTTCTCTACCTGGGGAAGAACCTGTCTCCCCTTCATCTTCATCTAAATCTGTCATGACTTCACCACACCATGCATCTAAGACCACTACACCCATCTCGTCTTCAACCTCGCAACCATCAACATCTTCTTCTCAGCCATTTTCCCGGTTAGTGGAGAAAATCGCACTTCTCCCTCTGAGGAAAGTGATGCCTCAGGTGTTGTGGGACGTCTTAAAGCCCTTCAACATACCCGTGCCCTCTCATCACATGCTGCTAATCCTCCCAAGGCAGAATCTCGTCAGACTCTTGACAAAGACCAGACTCTCAAACCTCAACCAAACCCGTCTAAACCGAAACCTGCATCTATCTCGTCTAAACCCATCAAGTCATTTGGCGTTCATCCTGTCTCCACCCTCACTCACCCGCAAGTGAAGGTGGACCTAGGCCAGACCTCGACCAGCAGTAGTCTTCCAACCAAGTCGAAGAGGACTGCCAGACCACAGAAACGAATGCCTCCTTCTCCGTCACCATTGCCATCCATTTTGGGCCCCCATCCTTCGACCTTGACCAGTATCCTTCCCACTCCGGCCTTCAACCAAAACTCGTTGCCTCCTTTGCTTCCTCTGCCTACCTCCAGTTGTCCCTCTCCCAAAAAGGCGATACCAATCACCAAGAAAGAGCCGTCTCCATCTGTCACCACGCCATCAACCCATAAGGTGGTACGGAAACCTCTTCTAGCCTCGCCAAAGTAAAAGTCACCGACCTCACGCATATCAAATAGCATGGACCCTCTATTGGGCTCATACTCATTGATATTGCGCTGACTTCTGCAGACCTCTGACATAACCCTTCCGCCCATCAAGCCTTTCCAACCTCTCGGGTCCAAGCCCTCCTGGTTCGACGACACAAAAATTTGCTTATATCATCGTACACCAAGACACGACACCAAGACATGTTGTGCCCTCAAGGCCGTCATCCGCCGCCATATGGAGAAAGACACTCTTCTCCTTGAGGACACTCTTGACCAGACCCCGACTCCTTCCCATCCAACCTCTTCAAACACATCAACATCTCACCAGCAAGACATGACCCCTTCCTCACCTCCTATTTTCGAAATCAATGCTATCCGTATAACCACTAGGTCATAAAAGGACAAGGCAAAAGATAAAGTTGCCATTCCTTGGACCTATCCCTTCATCAAGCCACCTCTTGCACCCAAGACTAAAATTTCTATCCTTGGCGCATCCCAACCTTCTTCGTCTTCCTCTTCTGGGCCAATTCACGACTCCATGCTGAAGCAACTTCACCAGACACCTGTAAAGATGTCTCTTTATGACCTTATCCAAACCTCACCTCAGCACCGTCAAGCCCTTATCCAAGCCTTGTAGGCAGCGGAGGTCCAACCTGAGGACCCCCAACCACTCGCTACCCTCGTCCATTCTTTATCTCCTGTCGCCTCCATCACATTCAGTGATTTTGAGATTCCCGCATCTAACACAGAAGATCAAGACGCTGCCCTCTTCATCACTGCCTATGTTGATCGGACACACATTAAATGCGTTATGATCGATGGCGGCACTAGCATCAACATTATCTCTATCCATGCCTTTGATCAGCTGGCTCTTCCCAAGAATTGCGTCTCTAAAACTGACGCGATCTTACGCTCTTTCAATGACACCACCGCCACGACCATTGGCACAGTCATCCTTCACATTCGCGTTAGTCCACGCATAGTCCCGAAGCTCTTCTATATCATCGAAAGAGAGTTTCAATACAACCTTCTACTGGGCTGACCTTGGATCCGTGCCATGGCCTGTATACCCTCCACCCTGCACCGTTGTGTGAAGTTTGAGCATGACGGGCAAGTCCACACCATCCCCGCTGACCCTTCACCCTTCAAGACTTGCAACACCACCTACCATCCCAATGATGTCCTCATTCCCATCAAGTCGTCAACTCCGGCACCGCCTCCATCTGCGGAAGCTTCGACCAATTCACAATCGGCGGTCGCCCTTACCCCTCCTCTTCAAGCGCCGACCAAAGACCCCATGGAAGACATCTTCTAACGACTATCACTTGGGGAATATCGCTTGTTGACCCTAGACATGTTCCAAACTCTGCAAGAGTATGGACGCCTTCACCTCAGTCCTAATTATGACCATCGAATCGGGATGGTCGTGCCTTATGGTCCTCCTCACTTCCGAACCAACTTTTTCTACGGGGGGCTTAATCAAGCTCCTACCAACGGCAATTCCCTCTCTTCACCCCAACCTTTCACATCTGATTTCTCATTTCTTGGCAACCCCGCCTTTGCACACACTTACCTTCACAGGTGTGCATGGAAGGGTTTTGGTTTCGAACGTTATGAGTAGGGCTCCCATCAGCCCATCGAGCCGCTCAATGATCACGATGTCAAGAAATGGTATGGCCTGGGATATCATGACCCCACTCAGGCTCCTTCCAACCTTTGTCCCAAGCCAACCATTGACCAATCGCCTCCAAACTCACCCATTTCTCCTTTGTCACCTACGGAGTCAGTGGTTTCCATCCCTCCTAGTTTTTTTTCCATAAACACCATCTGCCTGGAACCCCTGACCTATCAGCTCAATGGGGTGCCCAGGTCTCTCCCTCTCATTTTTCTTAGCATGGTAGAGGATGAGTCGGCAACCATTCACACTGTCCACTACATTGACGATGATGCCATCCTTTCTTACATGGGTGCCGATGACTCTTTCATCCAGCGTTTCCTCCCTTCCAAGACCCAGGTTATGTTAAATGAATCCACCATTGACATCAACCTCCCTTCTTCTTCTGATGTTCCTCACGTCTTAAAGATTGGCCAATCTTTAGATGCTCAGGAGCAACTTGACTATGCCCAGTTCCTTTCCAACCATAGCAAGGCCTTTGCCTGGACTTACAGCGACATGCCTGGCATCGACCCCACCATTGCTACCCATAACATTGTCACCAAACCAGAGGCTAAGCCTGTTAGGCAAAAGCTTCGAAAGATGCATCCTCGCGTTGCACTCCTTGTCAAAGAGGAGCTTCAACGCCTTCTTTCTGTCTCCTTCATCCAACCCATCAATTATCCACAGTGGGTCTCTAACATCGTCCCAGTTACTAAAGCAACTGGAGGGATTCGGATCTGCATGGACTATCGTGACCTTAACTTAGCCTATCCCAAAGATGACTTTCCTCTTCCTAACATTGACCAGCTTGTTGATCTCACGGCTGGCCATGAGATGCTATCTCTCATGGATGGGTTTTTAGGATATAATCAAATCTTGATCGCACCAGAAGATCAGCACAAGACTACCTTTATCACCCCATGGGGGACTTTCTGCTATCGAGTCATGCCTTTCGGCTTGAAAAATGCTGGTGCCACCTATCAGCGTGCCATGACCTACATTTTCCATGATCTCCTCCACAAAATCATGGAAGACTATGTGGATGACCTTCTCGGCAAGTCCAAACTTCACCATGACCACTTGACCATTCTCACAATCATCTTCTCTCGCCTTCTTCAATACAATGTCTGCCTCAACCCCAAGAAGTGTGTCTTTGGGGTCCTCTCAGGCAAACTTCTCGGCTTCATCGTTTCCTTCCGTGGTATCGAGATAGATCCAGCCAAGATCTGTGCTATCCTCAAAATGCCACCCCCGACCAATCTCAAGCAGCTTCACAGTCTACAAGGGAAGCTCCAGTCCATTCGCCGTTTCATCTCGCAGCTTTCAGACCGCTGCCAACCTTTCCATCACCTCCTTAAGAGGGACGTCTCCTTTAAATGGGATAAGGACTGTCAAGAGGCTTTTGAAGCCCTCAAAAGCTATCTGGTCTCTCCACCAGTCCTCATTCCACCTAAAGATGACCAACTCTTCTACCTTTATATCTCTGCTACCAACCATTCATTAGGTGCCATGATCGCGCACCGAGATGAGCATCATTGTGAGCAAGCAGTTTACTACATCAGCCGAACACTGGTCGACTATGAAACTCGGTATACTCATACCGAGAAACTCTATTTGGCATTAGTCTTTTCCACCACCAAGCTCTGCCACTATCTTCTCAACCATAAAACCTTTGTCATCACTCACACCGACCCTCTCAAGTACATGCACTCCAAGCCATATCAGAATCAACGTATGGCTCGGTGGCTCATGCTACTTGCAGAGTTTGACCTCGAATTCATCCAGCAAAAATCTATCAAGGGGCAAACCATCGCTAACCAACTGGCAGATGCCCCTCTTTCTGACAACCAACTTTCACACTGTGAGTTCCCTGACGAGTCTATCGCCACACTTTCCACTGATGACACCGTCTACCAAATGACCATGTTCTTTGACGGCTCCAAATGTCAACTCGGTGGGGGTGCGGGGGTCATCCTCATCCCACTCGAAGGGGAGCCCATGCCTCTATCTTTCAAGCTTGACTTTGATTGTACCAATAATATGGCCAAATACGAGGCCTTAATTTTGGGACTTCAGACTGCCCTTTCCCTCCACATCAAGTCTATCAACATCTTCAGCGACTCACAGCTCGTCGTTAATCAAGTTAACGGTTCATATCTCTATAAAAATGAAGTTTTACAGAGGTATAAGAATCGTGTTAACCTTCTTTTGGCATCTTTCGACCATTACCTCTTGCAGACTGTTCCACGCACTACGAACAAGTTTGTCGACACCATGGCTTCTCTTGCTTCGCATATCCCGTCTTCATCATCATCATCTCGCCTTTTTGTCACAGTGCATCGCGTACCTTTGCCTTCATACATCTCTCCTCACATCGACCATATCAACACTATCAATTCTAGCCCATGAGATGACTGGTATAAGCAACTTGTAGACTACTTGTCTCTTTCTGTCACTCCTCCCAACCTCTCTAACAATGCGCGGTGAGCTTTCATCAAGCACACAGCTCGCTATACCATGCTAGGGGGTCTTCTCTATAAACAAGGCTTCGATGGCCTCCTTCTTCACTGTCTAACCTCCACTGAAGCTCCTCAAGCCATAAAGCAAGTCCACGACAGGATTTGTGGTGGACACTTCAATGGAAACTCGGTTGCCAAGCGCATCCTTCACCTGGGTTATTATTGGCCCACCCTTCATCAAGACTGTAGTGACTATGTTTGACGTTGCATCAAGTGTCAGCAGCACTCTAACCTGCTTCATCTCCCCAGCCACGCCTTGCAAGTCGCTCAAGATTTTTGGCCTTTCTCTCAGTGGGGCTTGGATCTCATCGGTGAGATCAACCCTCACTCATCTCTTCGTCATCAGTCCATCATCACTGCCACTGAGTATTTCACCAAGTAGGTGGAAGCCATTCCTCTTGTCTCCATAAAAGCCGACAAAATTGTCGACTTCATCAGCAGCCACATCATCTGTCATTTTGGTATCCCTCACAAAATCATCACCGACAATGGCAAGTCCTTAAAAAACAAGACTGTCCAAAAACTATGCGACTCATTTGGCATCAAACTCAGCTTTTCTTCGCCTTACTACCCACAAGCAAATGGGCAGGCAGAGGCTTCCAACAAAATTCTCACCAAAATTCTCATGAAGGTGGTCAATGATATAGGAAGGGATTGGCACATTCATATTCCCTTCGCTTTGTGGGCCTACCGCACCAGCATCTGAACCTCTACAGGTGTTACTCCCTTCTCCCTCGTGTACGAAATAGAGGCTGTCTTACCTCTCAAAGTATAGATCCCGTCTCTCCGCATCTCCCTGCATGACATTCTCTCCAACGATGACTTTCGTCAAGATCACTTAGCTCAACTTGAGTTACTCGACGAGCGCCGTCTTGCTGCCCTCAATCATCTCCGTGTCTACCAAAGTCGCATAAAGCGGGCCTATGACAAAAATTTGTGAGAACGAGACTTCAACATCAGAGACCTCATCCTCAAAGAGAATCAACACGTGACCAATATGGAGTGAAGTAAACGAGGCAAATTCACCCCCAATTGGCTTGGACCTTTTATCATCACGCACAAGTATGGGTCAGGGACTTATCGTCTATCCTCCCTCGACGGATGGCCAGAACCTGAGCCTCTTAATGCGTTGCATCTTCGACCTTTCTTCTGTTAGTCGAATACTCATCTACTTGACACGTAACTTGAGCTCATCCCCTGAGCAATCCTTGTCCTCTTAATCCTCATCCCTTTCAACCCTATTCCCCTTTAACAAGTCCTCTACGACCCTTTTATGATGCATGGATGATTTGTCCTAATAAAAGGGGAGTCCTTGAACTTCTACAGCCTTGTCTGTGACTCTTATCAAAAATCAAATCAAAAAAAATCAAAAAAAAATCAAAATCAAGATGTCAAAACATATCCAAGGTCACAAAGTCAAAATCAAAAAGACAGACTGCTCCCTCGAAGGACATCTGTACTATCATTGCTGTAGCTAATAGACTGATCCCTCGAAGGATAGCTATTCAAAAATTATTAAGCAAAAATATAGACCACTCCCTCGAAGGATGGCTATGACTAAATCTTGCTACAAATAGCAACTTTTCTTAGAAGCTTCCCGCATTGATCAGCTTTGCAACCTGACCATAAATCAAAAGACATCTCTATGTAGGCTTCCCGCATCGATCAGCCTGCACCAAAAAAAAAAAAAAAAAAAAAAACGGGTCATGGACTTGGCTTGTAGTTGTCTCAGGGTCTCCTATAAAAAGGGGCAAGGTTATTCCTGCTCTTAAACTGGGTTACCCTATCCACCTCCTATCACCTGCTCAGGGGACTTTGAGCTCACTTTAATGTCAAAGTGATTTGATTACCGTTCTAACACCACACTGGTCAATGACGTAATGCATGAATGGGGCTTTAGTTCTAATAACCCCTATCTATGCTTCCTTTTCGGTCCTTGTCAATGAAAGAGCAATTTGCCTTTCATCTTTTCTCTGCACTTTGGTCACATTTAACCACATCAATTGTCGACTCATCCTTAACCAAGCCATTTTCATCATTTTTAGCTGACATCATCCTAGTCCATTTCACATAGTTTCTATGGACACCAATACACATGGAAATTACCGACCAGACCCAATTTATGTTAAGCATAAACCAATACTTGCTGAAGCATAAATAGACTTCCATTCATTTTTAGCATACATCCAACACGACTATGGAAACTTGCTAGGGATGAAAGACCTTTCGACCAATGTTTCAGAATACACCATTTGGAAAAGGCTGCAGCATCATCTTATCCTCATCTTACCCTCATCATTTTGACACTTGACCACATCCAATCATTGATCAATCAGACCTTTAGTCCGAACTACATTGGTCTGAGGCCCTATGACCAGGGCTATGTAGGCAGCACTCAGATAACACATTTTCTGAGGTTAGCTCGACCACCCCCGTTTGTTCGTCTCTATGATGGACAAACCTTCTCTTCTTTGACTTTTATCACGCCCAACTCTATTGACTTTGACCAAGACCAATCATTTTCTTCGACCAATACCAATCATTTTCTTCGACCAAGACCAATCATTTTCTTCGACCAAGACCAATCATTTTCTTCGACCAAGACCAATCATTTTCCTTGACCAAGACCAATCAATTTCTTTGACCCTTCCTCCCTTCTAGGGAGAACTACATTGGCCTGAGGCCCTTCACACAAGGGCTATGTAGGCAGCACTCAGTTGACATGGGGTCTTCTGGGGTTAGCTCGGCCACATCCTTTCATCCATCCATCCCCTTGACCAATGACCATTGGAGATCATGCGTATCTCCTTCGACCTTCGACTACTTCCAGGCCAATGTTGCCTTGGTTGTTCTTGCATGTGTGCTACCTCATGGCTGGTTAGCAGAATTGTCTGTAGACTATTTTTGACCCTTCGCAAGTATAGGATCACAAGCCAGTTGATCCCTACCACTTGTGGCTTTTTCATGTCTCTGGGAGCACTTCCTGAGCCTGTGTACCTGGAACACGATGACCATTTGGAGCTTCAGCTTAGATTGAGTGACCCGATCAGCAGACGACTAAATGCTGGGGCCCAATTACTTCAATTTTGGCACTCCTTGACCCTCGACATGCGACAATTTGACCCAACCCTCCCGTGAAGTGGACTACACGCAATCACGACTACTGCAGCATTTTCACTCACTCTCTTCTATCCATTTCTCTGTCAAATCGACACTCGATCTTCAGTTCCCTTCTCTCGACTATCACTTTGAGGGGGAACACCTCATCCTTTTCCTGGGGCAACTAACTCCTATTTTTGTCTTGCAATTCATCAAGAACAACCAACAAGACAAAAAGGGGCAAATGTAGACACTGCAAACATGTCTGCACCTTGGTCCTCCCCCTTGTTCGCCTTAAACCCATATCCTAACCCTTGGCCTTCATATGATTAAAATAACTTAAATATTTTAAAGTGGCCCCCTTTCCACCCCACCCTTGCCACCTTGGATCCTCCCTTGAATCCCTCGACCTTCCCCCTATCATTTATTATGTCAAATCTCCTCATTATCTTTCCCCCCCACGCCCATTTAAGTGTCTTCATAACCGTTCTTCCCACAACCCCTCGCTCGGCGGCGTGCAAGAATGGGCAAAGGCTATTTTTAGCCTCTATCCCCATTCTGCGACCGCCGACGTCGGCGACCCTTCGGCCGATGTCGATGAAACTGCCGGCGTCGACAGCCTTCATTACCCCTTTCTGCATCCGTTATAGCCCCTAGACCCTTGAGCTCGCAAACAGAATTCTCTTGGCATTTTGGCATTCATCTCTTCTCCATTTGGACCTCGTGCAATAGCAGCAACAGGTGCAAAGGCTCTAGACCAGGAATCCCCTCTTGCAACAAGCCTTCTGTGGCTCCAACAACGGCTCTCCCACTCTTCATTCAGCAAACAAAAAGGTAAGCACAGTCTGTTATTTCATTTCGTTTCATTTCTTTAGCTTCCAGTTATCTGGTATATCTGTTGTTTCCTGCTCCCTCTATTCTTCCCCCTGAGAGGCTGAAAAGCCTTCTCAGGCCCTGTCCTCTGTGCATCTTCCTCTCACACTGTCCCCTTTTCTATACAATCCCAAACAACTTCCTCATCCCCCTATCAACAAAGACCCTATACATGGCACCTAATCAGAACTAGCCCATTCCCCAGTCCATCCAAATTCGTCTCCGTCTCTGACCCATCGACAGTCCAGATTCCAACCCAGACCCGACTACAGGCCACAACACCGACCGACGCTGGTCACTTCCCCAACCGAAGTCGGCAGGATAACCGACGTCGACAGATCAGCTAACTGACACCGACAACATTTCCGACCTCGGTGACTGTCATCAGCCTGACTGCTCCTTTTAGGTAATCATTTTGTCTTTTCTTTCCTTTCTTAATTTGTTTATCACTTCTGTATTCTGGCATCCTATATTTTCTTGGTCTTTTATCTATCTGTTATCAGTGGGTTGACCTCCCTTGAGGAAGTTTTCACACTTTTGGGAACAAGCTTTCGCTTGGTAACCCACCGCCTATCCATCTAACATTTTCTTGTCCAAGTTCTTCTTCTTTGCAGGTGTCATTCCTCCACAGCCAAAGAGGGGTGCTCACAAACGTCTGGATTACGGTGCGTGATCTTCATTCAGGTACTTCACATGCCTTGTCCATTATCTCTTTAGTTTCTTCTCTCTCTTGAATCTGAAAAAGCAAAATTTGAATAGAAACAAATAGATATAAATATCAAGCTTCTTCTAAGATCTAACTGTGCATAGACGATCATACATTTTTATCTAATAGTGTGTGTTGAGTGAGATGGTAAGAAGTGAATGATGTTTAATAGTATAAGTAATTAGAAGGAATTTGAGGATGAAAAGTTTAATGATCATGAGGTTTATAATAAACATATAATGGTAAGTTCTATAAGATAAATACTTAACTGATTTGTAAAGATCAATGGTGCATGTTGCTTGTCAATATTGCAAGAGTGCATAAGATGAGGTCAACATATTTAAGGTTTAATGTTTGGAATTGGAACACTATGGATTAGAGGTTGAGATTATTATAATAAGATATATGGTGGGTGTTTAATATAAATAGTGATTTCTTGAGATGATATCATGGTGTTTGAGGTTTAACTATGATCGTTTGTAATCAAATATTTAAATTTAATAAATGAAAGATCAATGCCTGGTTTTTGAGCCATAAATTTTGATCTATGTAGAATTTGACCATGGTGTAAAAATTAAATTTGTAGAGGACTCTAAGAAACATATATTAATATGAATTTAAAGGTTTAATTGTGTGTAAATTCAAAGTTATGAAGGTTCAAATTTGACTATGTTTTTATATATGTTCTACAAATGCCCTGAGAAGGATGTTCAAGCTTATTTTGATATTGGTTTGATATATATTGATGAATTAGATATTAAGGAGTGTTGTATAATCCATGAATATGTTTTATGATATTTATGAATGTTTAACCAATCATATACATTATGAACAATGCTTGAGAATTTGACTTTGTATTTGTTCATGATGTTCCTATATGTTAGGTCAGTGTTTTAGTTGTTTGATCATATGCAGAAGTGAGAAGAGTTGATTGTGATCATTAGAGGATGTCTAAGGGGACATAAGGAGTGTTAAAATATATTTTAAAGTGGTTTTTTTTCTTAATTTTCTCATATAAATATCAAAAAGGTGAATAGGTCTCCATAGGACCTAAAAAGTGACTTAGGCTTATTTCGAAAGAGAGTTGTGCTTATGTGTGACCCATGTAAGATGTCGTAAGGGTGAAGGCATGTATTTTTGCTGAAAAGAAAATATTTTGGACTTGATAATTCATGAATGGTATATAAATATTAAAAATAAATGTGTTGGTTTCTAGACTTTAGAGAGATAAAAAAAGGCTTGTGTAAGGTGTGCAAGTGAGAGTTGTGGAACAAATGAGAAGTAGATGTGCCTAGTGAATGGGTTGATAAGAAAATAAGATTTTTGAATATGTTTATGACTTGCAGGTCATATTCATGACTAAATAATATTTATTTTTTAGTTTTAGGATATGTGAAAAGGTTTGATTGTACATATGAGGATAATTTGAGTAAAGGAGAGAGATTGTGGCATGCTTATGTGAGAGGGTTGTATGAGATAAAGAGGTAGTTGTGTATGGGTGTGAGAGTATTTAAAATATCTCATTAAATATTCACCATTGATCTATCTATTTATGAACATGTTCTCACTAGTATATTTTAGAAAAATATTGATCTTTATCTCTACTTAATGTTAAAATTCAAACACTTGTCCTCATCTCACTATTTCTAGACATCTTGGAATGAACACACTCTATTGATCCTTTTTTAAGGAAATCAATATTTAAATTTGTTAACTAATGAACCCTTTTACTCATTTGACTAACTACGTACCATGTGTGTGTGTGTGTGTGTGTGTGTGTGTGTGTGTGTGTGTGTGTGTGTGTGTGTGTGTGTGTGTGTGTGTGTGTGTGTGAACTCCCACGATCCATTATATCTCCTGTTGGTCCTAATCTTTAAAATCATGCAAAAATGACTAAGTATGGGGACCATTTCTTATTCAACATATTGATAGCCTTTGAAATATATGTTTTTTATTGCATTGTTCCAAATGGAATGGTTCCATATTTCTATATATTAAATATTAATGATGAATGCATTTAACATAGATTAAATAAATATTCAATTCATATTCAAATTTGATGATCGAAAGAAGACACAAGTTGTGATAATAAAATATGAAACATATATTTCTTCTAATATCCACATATTAAAGCATTAAACTAGAACAAGTACTACAATAGGTAGAATGTAAAGAAAAATGCTTCATATTTTATTATCACGTATTTAATTTAATTTTCTTTTAATTATAAATTTTGAGATTGATATATCATTAGAAACTTGTGTTTCTATTAGAAAATATACATCCTATCTTAAGAACACATACTAATAACCATCACTTTAAGTAAAGTCAATTTCAAATGGAGATTTGAAATAATCTTGTATTTTGAAGTTGTGTGAATGGAGATCTCTAAATACACTACATACTAACATTCTCCAACTCAGTTTTTTATTTTAACTCTCAAATTGACCTATAAAGGATGAATGCATAGTATTAGATGAGGAAAGGACCTATAAAAGGAGATATAGATCACACTTATATGCAAATTATAAGTTATATGTTCTATTGATTGCAATGCCAAAGAGAAATGATAGTTAGATTTTTGATTTGTAGGCAAATCTGAGTTATATATAGACAAAAGTGTACAATATTAGGATTTTGAGATAGTTTTCATATTCTTAAAATGATGTCTATAGAACCATAGACACTATTGTCAGCCTTGGGACACTACATAAAAAAATATATTTTGTCAGATACTCATGATTCCACATTATAAGCCTACCACCAGTTATAATTTATTTTTACATGAAATAAATATACTCATGATTCCACATTATAAGCCTACTTTCAGATGGATGATATGATCTATAAAATAATGTCTATGAGGGGTAGCATGAAAAGAATCACCTAAATCTAAAACTCAAGATTCAATAATATTATTCAAAGAAATTATAAGAGCATCTTGTAATACATCACCTACTACATTTGATTATTTATTACCTTTTCATTGGTCCTTATCCAATTTTTTCCTTTTGAAACCAACATTCTTTCTTTGTGTGTCTTGGCTTGTCATAAACCCAACATTCCATCTTGCCTCTTGATTTAAATCTTGCACCCCTTTTGATTTTCCATGGTTACTTCCCCACATCAATGGCTCTAATTTATAATTTACATGTCATGGAGAAAGACTCATCAAAGGTTCTTAGGGTTTGAACCTGTAGAGTAGGGGAAATATGTTTAGCACAAGCCTAAGAGAAAATTTCAATCAACTTAGGTTGGGGAAAAGAGAAAGAGATCTGGTTGATAAGACCTCTCCATCGAGCTATGAAATTGGTAATTTACTCATCATCAAATTGCCTAATGGAGTAGAGGGTGGTTATGGAGACCTTCTTAGATATATTGATCGAGAATTGGTATAAAAAAGTTTGAGTGAGTTAGGAAAATGAAAATATGGAGTGCTTGTTGATAGCACTATACCAATATAATTTTTATCTAGATAAAGGCATGGGAAAGGTGAAAAGGAGAAGATCATCATCATAAGCAATCAAGTAGTAAGAATGCTAAAACACTCACAAGTTTTGTTGATGGTCCTCCTTGCTTTGGAATTTATAAAATATGGGTGGTTCTCATTAAGAAGGGTAAGGTTAGAAAGGGATGGATGGGTGAAAAGGTTAATTACAAATTTTATGGTGCAATCCTTATCAATAAGCTAACCTCCTTTTATTCAAATAGTCCTTGAAATCCTTTGATTGGCTAAGATATCCCACAAAAGATAAGGGTTATTGAGTGTTGAAGACATAAATTATAAGGTAGAAGTATTCAATTCAAAAGAGGGTCTAAATGAGTTGAT
The DNA here is from genome assembly GCA_037957365.1 of Torreya grandis. Taxonomy (NCBI): domain Eukaryota; kingdom Viridiplantae; phylum Streptophyta; class Pinopsida; order Cupressales; family Taxaceae; genus Torreya; species Torreya grandis. Next base: position 527,085 of record JARHVA010002920.1, on the reverse strand, counting down.
CTCCCTTAGGGGTAGTTATTCCTTGTGAAACATGTGTTTCTCTAAAGGCCTTTGGTCTAAAGGATTTGATCAAGGTTTTCTAGTCTAAAGGATTTGACTAGTATCTTGTTTTTAATTTATTATAGGATAAGTATTCCATGTATTAAAGACTTGACAGTGGGTTTTACTCTCCATGAGGGTTTCCCATAGTAACTATGTGTTATGTGTTTGATCGTATGTATGCATTGAATGAATGACCTCTCTTGGTAATGTTGCTTGATCAAATTGATATATGTTAATTATATAAATAGCATGAAAGGATTGGAATTGAGATTGAAATATTTGGGTTCACTAATTCACCCAACACCCCCCCCCCACCCCCCCCCCAGACTCTCATTTATTTTACCTCTAATGATATATTACATGGGTGTGTTAAATACATTCATGCCAATAAGGTTATTATAAATTATGGAATTCTATACGAGCATCAACTAGAACAAGAAAACATTATAACTAGATAGTTAATTATCAAGCCTAATAAGGTTAATACTCTAAAAAAGGGTAAGGAACAAGAAATCCTTTCTTTTATATGGATATTACATGAGATACCCTTACATTAGAGACACATACTGGATCCCATTAAATCCATATCTACTACACACAATATTCAAATATCTAGAGTACCTAAACATGTTCCTATTACTACTACTTCAAAGAAACCACAAAGAATTTGGTGATGGGTTCCAAAAATCATAGTCATATTGTTTCTTCATGACCAAAGAGTCTTATTATACATATAAAAAACATCGTTGATTCTACATTTCTAGATATTATACCTATACATGATACTTGGTAGTACCAATAGTTTATTGCACCATGTTCTGAGTGGGGAGATACTTATGAGCATCCCTTGTATGAGATCAAAAGATAGTATTTTATTTTCAAATATTCTAAAAATATCTAAAAACCTAATAAATTTAAATATGTAAAAATATTTTTAGCGTGTACATATTATATTAACTCCTTGGCATCTATATTGGTAGTTTTGTGTTGGTAGATAACATATAATGTGTGTGTGTGTGTGTGTGTGTGTGCGTGCGTGCGTGTGTTTCATGAATATTTTTAGTGTGTTACAAGCATACCCAAATACATGATATATGCACTTTCATACATTGGGCCTTCCCTCTACTCATGTAATATGGGCAATGGGGGCATTCACTTCTGTGATCATGATACACCCAGGTTATATTATTATATGATCATTTTATGTTACCATGTTTAATCTTATATAATTATAAATGTCTTTATCCATGCTTATATATTTCATAGTGTACTTGATATGCTATGTGCTTAACATTTTATGATAGCACATATATCCAGGGACTAGAATGATGTGTTTATGTTGGTTGCATATGTTCCATGTTTTCCTTTTATTAACTTCCTTAAGTATCTTGCCTTGCTTGTTATTATCTTACTTGTTTGAGCAGTTTAATATGCTCCATTTTTTTCTACCTCTAAGCCTTTGTTCACTTAATTTGACATCTAAATATGTCATTGATTATTGTATGGACATTTAATTATGTCATTGCTTGCCTTGTGTAGATTTGACTAAGTAATGTCCCTTTGATTGTGTAACATTTAAACATGCCCCTTGTTTTAGGTCTTCTTGTACCATTATATTTTGATTTGATTTTTGAGTTCTCTTGTGCGTGTGATTGATTGATTTTTGATATTGTATTGTTATTGTATAGATGTTTCCATGATCTGTATCATGCATCTCATGCCTTGATGTGATCACATTCTATGTTCTTCAATGATATATTTACCCACACATGTTTCTTATATATTATACATGATACATTAAAAATTATAGAGTTATATTATCCGTTTTAAGTAAGGTGACTACCAATTTATACTTTACTTCACATTAAAAGGGAGGGCATATCAGTGAGGGCATGTCATAGAGCCATGACCTGCACATTATTCCCAATTTCATATTTAATGAGGGAGTGTTATGGAAATATGGTATCCACATAATAATTATCAGTTTCAAATTTTAGTGGTCTCATGTCATGGGAACACATATTCCATAGTTGAACATTTTAAAATTGGCCAAATTACATAGTTATACAATTCAAATACACATTTTGGAAGCATTCTATATATTGGAATCATTTTCATAACTAGGTTTCAAATTGAGACATATATGAGGTGCATATACCATGCAAAGGGAACCTTAAATTGTAAAATCAAAATAAGTTTGAGATTTCAAATACTTATATGGTTTTTATCATACACTAGGATGAAATTTTAAGGACTATTATTGAGTCCATCTATTTTAGTAGTTGGTTCACTTTTGGCAAGGTTGAGATGATTAAATCACTTAATATTACCAATTTTATAGGATGTAGTGATTAAATTATCCACCCTCAACATATTTATAGTGTGACTTAACTTGGATCACTCACACTCACCAGGTTATAAGTATGATTGGATTACACATTTGAGTTAACCTCAATTTCCCGATGGTGACTCACCTTTTATCTAAAGTTGGGGTCAATTTATCCTCACACACACACACACACACACACACACACACACACACACACACGTGTGTGTGTGTGTGTGTGTGTGTGTGTGTGTGTGTGTGTGTGTGTGTGTGTGTGTGTGTGTGTGTGTGTGTGTGTGTGTGTGTGTGTGTGTGCATACTTTACATTTTACATTTAGCCTAATCTCAATTTCAAATATTTATAATGAAACATGTTTTCAAATAAAATTTCCAAAGAGGCAAGGCAATTGCATTAATACATATGCATACTCCTAACCTTTCTCTCTTTACATTAAAAAATATTAAATGCTTTCAATGTTATATTAAATTCACTAATTAGATATTGTAACATGATATTGGTTTCAAATTAGTAATTAGAAAAACACTCAAGTTGGATTTATGAAAAGAGACAATGTGTTATACACACCTAGATACACATTTATTTTCCTTTAAACTATAAATTTCAATACTATATTAAATGGGTGGGAATATAGATACTAAATCTGAATTATATAGAACCTTAGTCTTATATACTTTGAAAATTAATTCTCATAGTTTTACCCTTCATTTCCTAGATTTTCCCACTACTAAAAAATTTACATCTGCCATCTCTTGTGCCTATTACTTATCTATTAGTAGGACCATATGTTATTATAATGATCAAGAATTATATGCTTCTAATTTTTTTATAAACCTAATTATTCATGTATGTATGCATAAGTCATGTAGGGTGAAGTCAAGTAAAAATGACATTTTAAAGGAGATATATAAATGTGTCATCATAAGATAACTAGTATGATTATTCAGATCAAGAAAATAAGTCAAAAGGCAAGGTCCAATGAAGCACAATAATTAAATTCAATCCAAAGGATAGAATATTGATTAAATAAAAATCATATGTACACATCCATCTCAAAATAAAATAATAAAGGAATCAATCATTAAATTGAGGAGTGGGTGATAAATCAAACAAAAAATAAGCTATATGTAATGATAAATGTAGTAGATATATAAATAAATCCTAGCTTGAAGAAGATAAATCCTACTTGCACTTCTAATTATGGATATATTATATATTTGAGGTGATGACCAAGATGCATCTACTATACCTAGCTAAGGGATGTATTACCACAATAATATCACTAGGGAGAGTTATAAAGCCTCTAGTCAAGAAAAACTATGCAATAACCCTAGCTAGGTCCTATGTTTTCATATTCACTAAACTAATAATGAGTAAATAAAATATAATCTAGTGCTCACCAAAGCTTTTGGAACAAAGTGGGGGTAATAAACATGAAAATTAAACATGCATAAAAGACATATAATCATGTCAATGTATACAAAATCCTAATGTGTATAAGATAAGAATAAATACATATCTATCTACTCTTACAAAGGAGGAACAAAGTTGGAAATACTTAACTTTGAAGATGAACTTACCAAACCTTAATATATCCCTTGTCCAAGGTGATTTTCAAGAGGTTGTTGTGGTATATAAGGATGACAAGGATGAACTAGCTTTAGGCTACACAACCTATCAATGCATTCAAAATAATTCTCCACAAGATAAGATCTGTATCTCTAAAGAAAGTATGAAACCCTAAGCTATGCTCCTTGAGTATAATGTTGGATAAGTAGATATACAAGATATATATCTTAATCTTTTGTTCTCTTAGAAATGATGAAATGGATGTCTTTATATAGGTAGATATAACCCTAGTCCTTTCCAAAATTTTAGGTTGACAAGGTCGACCCAATTGACCTAGTATCATTATTGATAAAAATAAATCAGGTCATGGTATAGGTTAGATAGGGGCTGACCTAGACCTTAATAATTTTTATTAATTAGAGTATAAGGTCGATGGGGCTGATAGTGTAACATAAATCATCAAAAAGGGTTTTAGGCTAGGGAAGGGATAATGAAGGTGGAAAATGACTAGAGGAGGGTAACAAAGAGGTGGCAAATATTAGGGTAATGTTTTTAGGATATGGATGTGTAGATAGCAAGAGGTAATATGGGACAATAATCTTGTAAAGTACCATTAGTCTACCCTCCCCTTTCCTAGTGCATCCCTTAAGGTATGCACTCAGAGAGATTGAGACTCAATAGATTCCTACAAGATAGAAAGCATTAGTAATTGATAAAGTTTTTAAATATTATGTGTATACATATTCCCCACTCTAAGCTCATCATGTGTCACATAGGTTCAATATGCAATGGTGCTTTAGGAAAAGAACATAGCATCAGATAACATTAAAGCTAAATAAAGTGCATTAAGGAGAAAATAATATAAATATAAGGATATAATTGAAAAATTCATACCTTTACTTATCTTAGTGTTGTAGATAAATAAGATGTAAGAAAATGTGAAGGTGTCTAATGTAGGGAACATTAGGTGAACTTGTAAAGGTTAGTGAAAAGGAGCAAAAAATAAAAATCAACATAGACATATAATAGGTGAAAATATTCTTTACGATGTCAAAAATATAGAACATTTTACAGTTTAGAAAATATTTAGTAGAGACAAATATATGATGAAAATAGAAATATGATTGTAAATATTTGAAAGGTAAATAATTGGGAATAGTAAATATAAATAGGGTGAAAAATAATTCATTTAGAATTTTTACTGATCTAAGAATATAGAGCTTTGAGAGACCTAGTCGGAGACCATAGATCCAATATGGTACATAGATGATAGTTCATATGGGGGAGATGCATAGTGGCCATAGAAAGTGTAGTACACATATTTAATTGAAAGTGAATTATAAAAAATTGACTGGAAGGAAAAATCTAGGCACTAGAATGAACCCTAAGAAATTTTTAGGGACACTAAGGGTAAAATGGGGTATTAGATAGGAAGGAATCAAACCAATAAACTCTCAAGTAATTTATGGTAATTGGTCAAAAATTCATTGCTTTGGATGAATAGAGTCAACCAAGTTAACTTAGTCTAAAAGGTGAAAGAGAACCAACAAGCTAACTATATAGTAGTAGGCTAATTTAGTTGGCTAAGAGAGGGAATCAACTACTTAGGAGTGGGCTGACTTAGTTATTTTGTATATATAAAATATAGTAATATAGTTCATAGAGGTGGCTAATTTAGTATTTAATATGTTGATTTGTAAAAAATGGAAAAACTAACTCAAACTAGCTAAATTTTATGAAAATTTAAGAATGTATTTTGATTATTAATGACATAGATATATAATACATCCTTTTTTTGATATTATGTAGACATTATTAGTGACTAATTGATGCATCATGTCTATCAAATTTTCTAGATAGTTTGACAAATATGGATAGAGCGAGACTAGTTTCATTAGGTCTAGGAGGTATTATGGAGATGAGGTGCATCCTACTAAGCATTGATCTTTTTTCATGTTATTTAAAGCATGGGAAAGGTTAACCAATAATTTTTTATGGGTGGTGTATAGGGAACCATATATGTGGTTATCACACTAGAGGAAATCCACGCATTACTTGGATTGATGATATGATGGACATTGATGACTATAAGGACACTAGATGATTTGGAGGAGAGACAAACACTAGCCAGGTGGGTGATATGCTTAGATAGGAAAACCCAAGGTTGAGAGTTAGTCTATTTGATGTGTATATCACATATATTTTGGACATATATAAGGTCATGATCAGGTTTATAACAACATGAGTGTTTTGTCACAAGTTAATTGATAAGTTGCCATTGTATATGATAGCCTTGTGGCAATCTATTTTAGATTAGGGGATGCTATATGATTTTGGGTCTATCATCTAGGTCCAACTCATACATGATATGTATGGGATTTTATCTAGATGGTATAAGACCATGGTACTAATGGTTTTGCTTAGTACATGGACATATAATAGGTTTCCTATATATCACAAACTACATTTTTCCATGTGGTCAATGATAGGTTATCTTGGGTGACTATATGGAGTAGGACCAAGTAGCATGGGTCATGCCCTACATGCTATTGCTATAAATGATCACATAAGGGGAGATCATATGGTAATCATACAGACATATTTATATTATTTTCCCTAGTTGGGTGACTATGGTGTTAAGGCTAACTCAAATGTGGATTATAGGCCACTATACCTGGTGGGTAGAGCTACAGTCAGTGGTACATTTACCATGGTAGTTTAGACTCTTACATCCAATCAATCTTCTAATATTACTTTCATGTTAGACAAGACATGATAAAGAGACAAAGAGGAGAGGAGCACTAATTAATATAATGATGATTAGGTTAGCATTTGAGCCATATACTAGTTGAGCATGATAGTAGGTGACTAGAAGAGGAGAGGACATGGATGTGGATGCATGGGTACATAAGGTACTACATTAGTCATCATGATAGGAGGATTAGTGACCACTTTGGCCACGTCATAAATGGAGGCACCTCTAATGAGAGTGGGAAAAGATTAGGGTAGTTGCACAAAATGAGTAAATAACCAATCCAGAATAGAGCTAGTTGATAGAATTACCTCTAAGGAGAGGCTCATGGTGTGCATGAGTGGTGACTCCTAGATTTAAATTGGTAGGGAGGATATTGATAGATAAGGTAATTTGTGGATGAACATATGGATATACCATGCTCAACATATGATCAGATGGGGAGATGGTGGTCAATAACACTAAAATTGGTAATAAATGTTATAATTTTGATTTTGACATAAAATACTAGTTGAATGTGATTGTAATGGATAGATATGTTGTTTCCAAAATTAGCTTAGCTCATTTTTGGGAACAACCCCTACGAAACTTGTCCGTTTCAAATTTTGTCTCTCTAAGTTAATTTTTTTGAGACGAATTTTGAATTCGTTCTTATCTTGGCCTCGAAACGTGAAAGTGGTTACAATCTCATCCCGGCCAAGTTTTCCCTCCCCCAGACTCTCCTTCTGGAGTTAGTCTTTTCTTTCATTTTCCCCACAGGGGTGGTATTTTTTGCTGCCTCTGCATTTCCCTTATTTTTATGCAAGGGCGGCAAATTTTGTTGCCCCTGCACTTTTTCCTGCAAGGGCAGCAAAATTTGCTACCCCTGCTCTTTGGCATACAAGAGCGGCAAATTTTGCCACCCCTGCAAGGATGAACTGAAACATGCAAGGCAAAAAATTTTGCTGCCCTTACACGTCTTGATTTTTGTGCGCGACATTTATGGCCGTGCATGACAGGTTGTTGGGGTGGGTTTTTCAGCCCATATAAACCGATTTAAGCCTCATTCTCCTCATTGCTTCCTCCTCTCCTCCTGCTCTTCACGTTTGGATCATTTGGCGATCGACTCGAAGCGCGCTTTTGTGGATTCAACCTCATGGTGCACGCGGTTTCTCAGGTTGGTCTCTTTTTTGGCATTTATTTTCTTTTCTTTTCTATGTTTTGCTTAATGTTAGGTTGTTATTTGTTATTTTGTTTATTTTCTTCTTTCCTCCTTGCCTGCATCCCTCCTCTCCTCATCGTGGATGTTTCTTTTTCCCTCTACCCACAGGTTTCCTTCAGAAACTCACACGAGCGGTGTTTTTTGCTGCCCGCATTTTTTCTTCTCTCCACGTGTAAGGGCAGCAAATTTTGCTGCCCCTGCACAATTTTCTAACTGAAAATATAGGGGTGGCAAATTTTGCCGCCCCTTCCTCTTCTTTTGTGCCTGCAAGGGCGGTGAAAATTGCCGCCCCTGCATTTTTTTTCCAACTGCAAGGGCAGCGATTTTCGCCACCCTTACCCCCTTTTCTCCAACTTTCTGCATGGGCGGTGATTTTCGCCACCCCTACATCTTTGCCTCTAATTTTTCTCAACTCTCATGAATTTTTTGAGTTGTCCCTTTCATTCCTTTTCTCCTCGTATTCTGTTCCTTCTTCCATCTTGGCCTTTTTAAGTGACCTCCAGTAACCAATATCACCTAAATTGCACTTTCCCTCTCTCATCCACTTTCCTCTCATTTGTGATCATGACTGTAGCACCTTTAGTGAACTCCTACACATCTGCTCCCATCCAGTCAGGATCATTCTCCATGATGGAAGTGTCTCCCAAGAAAGTGAAAACTATGAAGTATAAGTACCAAGGCATCTTCTGGCCCACATCAGTCTCCTCAAATGTCGACAAAATTTGAGACACTGAGATTGGCCATGTAGACATGGTCGAGTTCCTGGCGCGAACCAAGGCAACAAATCCCAGCATTGGGATAAAAAAGATCATTGACAGCAACATCCACCTGGTGGCTGCCTTTCTGGTAGTAGCACATCATGTTGAGTTTGTCCTCCAATGCGCGCATTTTTACAACAAAGAGACCAGATCAGTTTCAGATGTCGGTGGCAACATGATAATTTGGTTAGACCTCGATTTCATCGGCAAAGTTTTCTTGTACCCTCCAGCCATCGAAGTAACCCAAATCAACTTTGGGAACACACAAAAGGAATATGATAAAGACCCTAAAAGGGCAAAGAAAGTTATAAACTACAAGTGGCTGAAGACCCCTATGACCAGCCTCTTCAGATGGCCAAAGAACTTTTCAAAGAGTGATTTTGTCGAGGAAGTTGGTGACTTGATCACCCTTCTCAACAGAGTACGGGGTCTCCTGTCTTCTTCACAGTTCCATGAATGGATGTATCCATTCATCAAGATCATTCTCCAGGGCAAGCAAACCATCTTTTGGAGAGAACAAATCAGCAATGCTCTCCATGAATAGTTAACCAGGGTACAGACTTCCTTCAAGTTCTACATGACTTCATACCTGGTTTACATAGCTGTTGCCATGTGGTCTTTCTCGAGATTAACTACAGCAGGAGATAGAAAGACCACCTCGGTCTACTCATATTATCCTTAGCTGATGCTTCAGGGGTCAACACATCATTTCAAATGAGTAAATGATGCATTCTTTTCCGTATTCTTGTGTCTCTTCGATCCTCAAATTGAGTAAAAGAGAATATCAGACGAGGCCTAGGTAGTGGTAAATAATTATGGCCGCATGTTCCTCCAGTTCCCCACTTTCTGCTATCTTTAGGTTGGTTTTTACCAAGGCTACCCCTATATGCTCCCTAAGTTCCCTTCAGACAAATTAGTTCTAATGGAACTTTGTCGACAACTGATTGTTGTGCATACTAAATAGATGAAACTTAAGAGACCCGATTTCAAGTTTCTAATCCAAATTGGCAGGTTTTCAGTTCCTACATCAACCAAAGCCAAGGTCATGGAAATAGAAATGCAGATGGTTACTATCAAGCCATTCAAGAAATGGTAAAAATTTGACTACAAGGGAGTCAAAGAAAAGATCAGAAGGAAAACTCAGTCCCACGAACTCGTGATTGAGGATATCTGGGTGGACCTGAGGATGGCCGAAGAGATAAAGAAAATGGACTATTGTTGTCTAACACTGGAGCAAATAGAATATCTCAGGCTTGTAGAGATCCCGTCTGGTCTAATTAATGATGGGAACATCATAAATAACAGGTATCTAGTAGAAAAAGTTGTTGGTTCCCCTCTCCCTCCAATTCAGTGGTCTCAAAAGGAGCTGACTTCTCTGAGAAAAAGATTTGAACCAATATTGGCTAACACCAATGATTGGTTAGCAGCCAAAGGGATCACCCTGAAAGAATTCGTTACGGGTTCAGAGGCTGAATACTAGGTAGAATTGAAGAGGAAAGTAGAGAACAAAACCAAAAATAAGGGTGATGTCCCTTCTCCTTCTAGGCCTCACAAGCCTAGAATCATCTTCGTATCTAAAAAGCCTAAGACCAACCAAGGGCCTGAAACGGTAGCCGAAGGAACTAAAGAACAAAGCCCATAGGCATAGGCAACTCAGCCCATGGAGACAGAGGATCAACCATCAGAACAACCAAGTGTTGGGTCTCCACTCTCGCAAAAACAAGCGCAACCGATCCTGAGTGCCTCTCCTTCTCTCCCTCAATCTCTTGTGGCACCCGTTTCTCCTATCTCCCCAATCAGTGTTCCCTCTTTTGGAGCCGCTTCTCCTTCCAAGTTTATTTTTGGTGATCCTTAGGGTCCTTCTGGAGGTTCCCCTCACTCTTCTAGATCGGTTCCAAGTCTATCATCTCCTTTTTTCACCTTGCTAGTAAGCCCTGCACCCGAGCCAGAATCATTGATTAGTGCAGTTTCGCCGATCACTCCAACTGCAACTACTGTCACCACTAGCAGTATGGAAGCTGCTATAGTAACACCAGTAGAGACAACCATTGCAACAACAAGTACTTCTCTCTCGCCTTGGATGTCTGCTTTCACACCGAAAAGAAAGAAGATGGCCATCTCACCAGATGAGTTTGAATTTGGCAAAATAGTGCCAGTGAAAGCAAAGGCTCTGAAGAGGCCCAGAATCCTCTCCAAATTAGTCGAGAAAAAAGGGCAAAATTTTCTAGAAATGGCCAGGCCCCCACAAGATGCAACCCTTGAGGGTTTCGAGATGAGTAGTTATTCCATCTCTCATGTTGAACTTGGTAAAGTTACTCACAAAGGTGCGAAAAGTGATCTTCAGGCTGCCATGGACATTATGGTCCAAAAATTCGATAGAGAAAAAGAGATGAAGGATCATTACAAAGCCAGAATAGAGCAGCTAAAGGCAGTGATCAAAAGGTTCACTCTTCCTCCTGAAGCAGCAACTCCAGAGGCCTTCTCAGTGGATGACTCAGTCATTCAAAAGGCAAAAAATACTTATTTAAAGGGAAAAGTCCTGGAGGACTATATCAAAAGGATGCATACTCAAGGAGTTTCTTTGCTGTTAGAGGTGGCAGAAAAGATAGGTAAAATGAAGAAAGTGAAAACATAGGTAGATGACTTTGTCTCCCTCATTTCTCAAGAGATTGATAGCTTGGAGAAAGATCTTAGCAGATGGAAGGAAATAAAAAATCTCAAGAAGAGCACCCTGATATCTATCGGTGTCATCTCCAACAAGGAATCCTATGTTGAGATCAAGGAGTCACTGGTCTTCAGAATCCAAGTACTTAAAGACTTGATTGATGATCTTAAAGCTTTCAAAGAAGCTAGTGAAAAGAGTGACCTGAGCCTACTAAATAAATTAGGAGAGTTGTCATGTGACTTGACCTCTAAGGACCATCAATTCCTTCCAGTAGAAGAGATGATTTAGAGTTTCAAGGAAATGATTCAGAGAGATTTTGAAAAAAAATCCTTCTCAATGTCTTCGGTGGACGACATTCTAGATGCTCAGTTAACTTTAGAGAATCTGAAATTCAGGTTAACTAGCCACACCAAAGCCATCACAGCATTGAAAGACGCACTGATCAGAGCAAGAATCATCTCCAAGAATACAGTTGTGTCAGACAGCATAGGAATTTAGGCATCTATCGCCATATATGATGCTCATCTAAAGAAACCTATCGGCCAGAACTGATTCTCTCTCTCTCTTTCCTTTCTTCTTCTCTCCTTATGCACTTCTGTTCTGTGCAAAGTGCATGGAATTTTGAAAAATGTAATTACATGTAAATATTTTTGAAAAATATCTAAAAGTCAAAGATGAGTCATCTTTGACCGAGATATTTTGTATATTTTATTATTTTCTCTTTTTCAGGATTTTTCTCCCTATATATAGTGGAGACCTCATTTGTAAATGGGCTTGGAAAAATTAATAGCAAATACTCTGCTGAAATTGAAGCAACTTTTGAGACTTTGTGCTCAAATTTGTAAATCATATTTTGTTGAATGAATGAGAAGCAGGTTATTTTAGACTTTGTGTTGAGATTGTCTGTGTTATTTAGGAAATAGTTCTTATATCCTTTTTCTTGGTAATATCTTATTCATCTGATTTAATAAGCAAAGTGGGTGTGTTTATATTATCTAATGGCACTTCTAGAGGGTAAAAGATAGACTTTGTGCTGCTTTTACCTTTGAGATTCAGTTATCTTTTGTAGTTTCAGGTGAAGACTTTGTGCTTCACTTTACTCTATAGTTGTACTTGTTCTGAATTAGTGAAAGAAGTTACAGAAGACTTTGTGCTTGCGTGAACATTCTTGTGGACTTTGTTACTTCAGGTGATTTTTTGCTCTCTGTTTAATATCATTCCTAAAAAAAGAGGAGTGTTGTTAGCTTAAGGCTAGGATTTTCCCTTTTTTGTTCTTTGTACATTACTTCTAAAAAAAGAGAGGTAGATGCTGTTATACCACCCCCATGTGTTATTTTTTGCTTAATTATATATATGCATATAGCGCGTGAGTATCTATAGGGAACCTCCCCTTGATGAGAGGAGAGATTTAACTCGTCCACATCTGGTAAACCCACACTTTTTGCGGTGTAAATCTCCCTATGTTGTGGTTGATATACCCATTTTTCATCAGTTAGTTGACGACAAAATATTCACCCAACATTTTTTTGGCGACTCCGCTAGGGACTAAAGATGTGCAGTCTAAAACCTCAAGTTTCAAATTAAAGCAGTCCCTACCCTTATCCATTGCTTAGTCTGGTGACTATGTTTCATGTCTTACCCATTATCACTATAGCCTTACCATTTACCTCCATTACATCATCTGGTCTGCAAAACCAGAACTGCTGGAATACGAACGTGCATTTTGAAGCCCCAAGCTTCAACTTAAAATAGTTTCGGTCCCTTTTTCATTTTAAAATTTGGCAACTACACGCTACACAAGAAGTCAGAAAACTAAAGGTATTGTTGACCCTGTGTTTGAGTTGGCACAACAGAGTAATTTTGATCTATTTCCTCCATCAGCTTCTCTTCAACGGTCTAAGAGTTTTCCTTCTAGCCTTGTCAGGTCACCAACACAAGGTAGAACTTCTTTTCCCACTATTAATCATCCCCTGCCTATAAACACTCCACCAAGGTTTGTTATCCCACCATTTAATCATCCTAACATTATGGCTCAAGGCCCGTGGGGTAATTCCTTTGGTCCCCTTAATTTGATTGCACCTTTACACGAACTACCTCGTAGTTTTAGAAAGAATTTTCCTAAGTTTTTTAGTGATGGAAAGGTTCATCTCGATGAACATATTGCTGTTTTCTCCATAGCATGCGGTGTAATTTGGGTAGAATTTGAGGATGTGGCAGTAAGAATTTTTGTAGAGACTTTGCAAAGTGCTGCTGCAGATTGGTTCTATCACCTGTAGGTTAGGTCAGTAATGGACTGGGATACGCTCAAGTCCAAATTTGAAGCTAGGTTTAAACCCACTAAGGATGCACATGCTTTGTTGACTCAGCTGACACAGTTGAAGAAAGAATCCCAGGAACCCATGAGGGATTTTATAGCTAAATTCAACAAGTTGAAGAATCGAATTCCAATTGTGGCTCAGCCTACGCCAAAAAATCTCAAGTGTTTCTTCATCAATTCACAGCTTCCCAAGGTAAGTTTCTTGTTAAGGCGAGCTGGCCCTATGGATCTAACCTTGGCTCAAAGTTTGGCTACCGAGATTGAAGATGATCTTATCCTGACAGGTAAGATCAAAAAAGACTAGTAAAAATAAACTCCCTTCATCTATCAAAAGTTCTTCAGGTACTACAGATCCTATGGTGCATAAATTAATGAACGAGCTGATAGCTTTGAAGAGGCAAATAACCCAAGGTACATCTGCTCCTACCTATCAAGATGCGCCTAGGAGAACATTCCAAAATCAACAATATCAAGGTAATGCTATCTAGAACCAAGGGCAATCCAATCGTCTACCTCCCCATCCAGGGAGATTAGCCATTGAAGCAGCACCTGCCAATTCAGTGGTCAGCTATCTGGAAGCTAAGCACGACAACTCTTTTCAACCACAGTTAGATCAACAAGAAAATGCTAATCTCTTCGATGAGCAGGAAGAGGAATTAGCTGGTGACTCCAATATCAGCTTCCTGAAGTACCAAGATGAAGCTGGAAGTAAAGGGGAAGATTTGGATGGAGCTTATGCTATTTTCACTAGATCTCAAAATCAGTCAGCTTCACAGACTGACAAAGGAAAGGTAGATAAAGAACCCCAACCAACAGTTTCCATTGCCACACGCGGGGCTCCATTGCCTCCATAATCAAAAGATCAGGTAACTCATAAAAAAGTGAGTACTCTCAATCACCTGATATCTTCCACTTCTGCTACTCAAACCAGTGCCGCACCTGTTAAAGTCCCTGATGATGGACCCTCTTCCTCTATTTCAAGTTCTTTTCAACTATTTGATATAATTAATCATGCTAGAAAGACTAAAATTCAAATGACAGAGGTTGAATATTTGATGGCTAACCCAGAATAGTTTGATAGGTTGGCAGAATATGTGAAAAATAAAGCCATCCCTATAGGACATGACTCTTTGAAAGTTGTTCTTGACCCCCCTAAAGACAAACCACCCCAAAACAATCTCTTTGTGACTCCCCCCATCACTCCTGAGAAAATAAAACCTTTCTATGTTTCTCTGCTTATAAATGGCTATAAACTGAGTAATTGTATTATAGACTCTGGAGCCTCAGATAATGTTATGCCCGTAAAAGTGGTAGATTCTCTTGGCCTGACTTTGACCAAAACTTTTGGGAGGTGCTTTTCCATGGAAAATAAGCAAGTTCCTCTCCTTGGTCAAATAAAAGACACTCAATATGCCTTCATGGCCTTTCCAGAGAAGCGGATAAAAATGACGGTTTTAGTAGCCGATGTTTCGGCATCTTACGGCATCTTGCTTAGGCAAAAATTTTGTAAAGATGTTAGAGGTGAGCTAAGCATGGACCTATCAGAAGCAAGAATTCCAATTCAGGGCATCATGAAGAAGTTGCTTCCTAAAAAAGAGGCCAGGTATGTAGTTACTCATTCTGCAGCGCCTGAAGCTCAAATTTTATTTGAGTCTTCAGGCATGAGCAATTATTTCTTGTCTACAAATGAGATTCATGATGCATCTGATGAAACTCCTACGTGTGATGACTTATATTTGGTTTTAGCTGACGTGAAGGGTAAAGTACCAAAGTAAAATGAACATGCGGAAGAACCCCTTCCTTGAAACGAAAAAGCTTTTGTGAAAAAAGCAGTATCTAATGAAGTATGGACCTTAGAATTTGATGATAGCTGCTCTGCTACTGGTTGAGGAGCTGGAGTTGTGTTGGTATCTCCTCGGGGAGAAATTACCCCTTTTTCTTACAAATTTTAGTTTAATAATACCAATAACATGGCTGAATATGAATCTTTGTTGCTCGAACTACAGGCTACAAGAGAAAAAGGCATTAGGGAACTCCATGCTAAAGGAGACGCTGAGTTGATAGTCTGTCAGGTGAGGAATCTCTATCAGACAAAGAATGAGAGGTTGCATCACTATCGCAACTTGGTCTGGGATCAGATTGAAAATTTTGACACCTTTAACATCTCTACCATTCTGAGGGAATTCAATGACCGAGCAGATGCATTGGCTGTCTCTGCCACCCTTCTAGTTTCTCACCCAAATTTTAAGGGAGATAAGTATATTATCAAGCTAGTTTTTTGACCAAGTGTACCAGATAATGCCGGTCACTGGCAAGTGTTTAACAATGATGATCAAATCATCACCTTCTTTGAGCAAAAGGATAGTTTTGAACAACTGCGTTTTGAAGGTAGTGAACCCCAAGAGTGTGGGGCAGCCCCTGAGGCCCATGCAAACACAGGAGAATATTTCCTATAGCTCAGGTGGAATAAGATTTCCAAAGGTCTAGTTTCCTTAGAGAAGTTGTTTGATAACCATGACAGGTTTGTCAAACAACAACGAACTGATTCAAATTCTTCCCAAGATTTCGATCAAGTCAACTTGGGAACCAAGCGCGATCCTAAGATGGTAAACATTGGGAAATGTTGCACTCCCAAGGAAAGGTTTGAGTTTGTTAGTCTACTCTGCTAGTATATGGATGTATTGGCCTATTCCTACGATGATTTGAAATCACTCAGGCCAAATGACATCCACCATGACATTCCCCTGAAACCCAACTCTGTACCTTACAAATAGAAATCTAGGCAATATAATCCAAAAATCTCAGGTACTATTTTAGCTAAGATACAAAAGATGCTGGATGCCTAGATAATCTTTCCATTCCATCACTCAACATGGATTGCCAACATAGTACCTGTCAGGAAGAAAAATGGTGAAATTTGAATCTGTGTGAATTTTAGAAACTTAAATCAGTTGTCCTTAAAAGATAACTACCCCCTTCCTATCATGGATCAAGTCTTGCAGATGGTAATAGGTTTAGAAATGTTATCAATGCTAGATGATTTTTTGGGGTACAATCAAGTTGAAGTCAGGAAAGCAGATCAGCATAAGACAGCGTTCACCATGTCTTGGGGCACATTCGCCTACCAAAGAATGCCTTTTGGTCTGATAAATGCAGGTGCCACTTTTCAAAAGGTGATGGATCTTGCTTTGAAAGAGATGGGAAAATTCATTATAGTATACCTGGATGATCTGACGGTATTTTCAAAACATCATTCTGAGCATGTTCACCATTTTCAAAAGGTATTGGAACATTGTCGTCAAAACGGTATCTCTTTAAACCCAAAGAAATCTCTCTTTGGAGTAACTAAAGGGAAACTTCTCAGACACATCGTGTCCCGAGAAGGTATTAGAATCGATTCAGAAAGAGTCAAGTCCATCCAAGAACTTACTCTGCCTACCAGCAAGACCACAGTTCACTCTTTCTTTGGAAAGGTAAATTTCCTCAGAAGGTTTATCCCTGAGTTTGCTGAGAAAACCCATCATATTGTCAACATAATGAAGGGCAATGCTATGTTTAGGTGGACTGCTGAGGGTAAGTCAGCATTCAAAGAGATTAAGGAAGCAATCGCCCGTGCACTAGTCTTGGTCTATCTAGATTATACTAAAGGTTTCAAAGTATATAGTTATGCCTCTGAGCATACACTATCAGCTATTCTGGTCCCACAAAATCTAGAAGGTGTAGAATCTCCTATCTCATTCATGAGTTGTCCACTTAAAAGCATGCATATGCCGTGGTTAAAGCTGTCAAGCATTTCAGGTTTTACATCTTGAATTCTCACATTGAAGTTCTCGTACGAGATACAACAGTAAAATCCATTTTGACTCAACAAGAGTTCAGTACAAAGAGAGGTAACTGGATTGCCAAAACCCAAGATTTTGATCTGGACATCAAACCAACCAAACTCGTACGAGGAAGGGGTCTTTGCCAATTGATTGCCAACAACATTCCAGATGAAGTAGAAAGTGAAGAAATAGAAATCGAAGGCATGTCTATGGTTCTTTTTATTGCCACTATTGATGAGTGGTATTCTGACATTGCTCATTTTTTGACATATGGTGAGTGTTCTGCCCATCTTTCTTTTAAAGAGAAATGGAATGTTAAATTGAAAGCAGCTGGCTATGTTCTGTGGGATAATGGTCTTTACAAGAGAAACTTGGACGAGGCATTTCTTCATTGCATTGACAAAGCTCAATAAGAAAGACTCTTAGAATCATTCCACAATTTGGCTTGTGGAGGACATTTCTCTACACCAGTGATGGCACACAAAATCCTATGAGCAAGGTACTATTGGCCCACACTTTTTCAAGATGCCTACGAATGGGTACGTAAGTGTGAATTATGTCAGCAATTTATTGGAAAGCGTAAGCTGCCTGCTCTACCCCTCAAGCCAGTCGTGATCAAGGAACCATTTCAGTAGTGGGGTATTGAATTCATTGGAGTAGTCAACCCATCTTCAAGTGCTAGACATGATCACGTCCTCACTGCAACAGATTACTTTACCAAGTGGTTGGAGGCCATCCCAACCAAGCATGCTACGTCTGAAGTGGTATGCAGCTTTCTCAAAGAAAATATTATCTCCAGGTTTGGGGTTCCACTCAAGATCGTAATGGATAATGCGGCCTATTTTTCGTCGCACGAAATTACTCAATTTTGTTTCCATTATGGGATTACCCTATCCCACACTTCAGACTATTTTACCTAAGGGAATGGCCAAGCAGAATTGAGTAACAAGAACCTAGTCACGATTATCAGGAGGTTGGTAGACGATAATCAGAGAACATGGCACAAAGTTTTGTATGATGCTTTATGGGCCAATAGGATAACACCCAAAAGGGCTATAGGTATGTCCCCTTTTCAACTTTTGTACGGATTGAATGCCAAAATCCCCATCACCCTTAAACTACCAGCGCTCAAGTTAACCAAAGCAATCAAAGACTCAACCTTTGAAAGCTCAGTTGACAAATGAATCATGTGTTTAACCGAGCTGAATGAATAATGAGTTATGGTAGTGGATTGGATCAAGGGACATTAGGATCAGGTGAAAGCACTTTTTGATAAGAGAGCTAGAATGTGTGAATTCCAAGTCAGAGATCAAGTCTTGTTATGGGACAAGAGGTGAGAACTAAAAGAGATGCACGAAAAATTCGATCTCTTGTGGAGGGGCCCGTTCACCATTCGATAGCTCTGTGGTAAGGCTAGCTTCTTGCTGGAATACAAAGATGGAACACCATTTGCACTACCTCACAGTGGACAGCATCTCAATCTGTTCAATCTGTGAAGCTCAGATAAGTCCATTTGTATATATGTATTGTTTTTATGTTGTCTATTTTTCTTTCATTTTTTTTTTGCTTGACTCCGTAGCCCAATTTCTTGGATGAAGGAACTTAGAGACTGGTTTCTACTCTTGCTAATCAATTTGATTAGTGGAAGTTCCCCAATAGGAGCCAGCTGTTGTTTCCAAAATCAGCTTAACTCATTTTTGGGAACAACCCCCTATGAAACTTGTTCGTTTCATTTTTTGTCTCTCTACGTTTATTTTTTGAGATGAATTTTGAATTCGTTCTTATCTTGGCCTCAAAACGTGAAAGTGGTTACAATATCATCCCGGCCAAGTTTTCCCTCCCCTAGACTCTCCTTTTGGAGTTAGTCTTTTCTTTCATTTTTCCCGCAGGGGCGGTATTTTTTGCTGCCTCTGCATTTCCCTTATTTTTATACAAAGGCAGAAAATTTTGCCACCCCTGCACTTTTTCCTGTAAGGGCGGCAAAATTTTCTGCCCTTACTCTTTGGCATGCAAGGGCGGTGAATTTCACCACCCCTGCAAGGATGAACCAAAACATGCAAGGGTAGAAAATTTTGCCGCCCTTACACGTCTCGATTTCTATGCGCGGCATATATGGTCGCACACGGTGGGTTGTTGGGGTGGTTTTTTCACCCCATATAAACTGATTTGAGCCTTATTCTCCTCATTGTTTCCTCCTCTCCTCTTGCTCTTTGTGTCTGGATCATTTGGCGATCGACTCGAAGTGTGCTTTTGTGAATTCAACCTCGTGGCGTGCGTGGTTTCTCAGGTTGGTCTCTTTTTTGGCATTTATTTTCTTTTCTTTTCTATGTTTTGCTTAGTGTTAGGTTGTTATTTGTTGTTTTGTTTATTTTCTTCTTTCCTCCTTTCCCGTGTCCCTCCTCTCCTCACCACAGATGTTTCTTTTTCCCTCTATCTGTGGGTTTTCTTTAGAAACTCATGCGGGTAGCGTTTTTTGCCACCTGCATTTTTTCTTCCCTCCACGTGTAAGGGTGGCAAATTTCACCGTCCCTACACAATTTTCTAACTAAAAATATAGGGGCAGCAAATTTCACCGCCCCTGCCTCTTCTTTTGTGCTTGTAAGGGCAGCAAAAATCACTGCCCCTACATTTTTTTTCCAACTGCAAGGGTGGCAATTTTCGCCACCCTTACCCCCTTTTCTCTAACTTTTTGCATGGGCGACAATTTTCGCTACCCCTACATCTTTTCCTCCAATTTTTCTCAACTCTTGGGAATTTTCTGAGTTATCCCTTTCTTTCCCTTTCTCCTCATTTTCCATTCCTTCTTCCATTATGGCCTTTTTAAGTGACCTCCAATAACAAATATCAACTAAATTGTACTTTCCCTCTCTCATCTACTTTCTTCTCATCTATGATCATGACTGCAACACCTTCAGTGAACTCCTACACATCTACTCCCATCCAGTTAGGATCATTCTCCATGATGGAAGCATCTCCCAAGAAAGTGAAAACTATGAAGTATAAGTACCAGGGTGTCTTCTCGCCCACATCAGTCTCCTCGAATGTCGACAACATTCGAGACACTGAGATCAGCCACGTAGACATGGCTGAGTTTCTGGCGTGAACCAAGGCAACAAATCCCAGCATTGAGATAAAGAGGATCATTAAGAGCAACATCCACCTGGTGGCCACCTTTTTGGTAGTAGCACATCATGCTGAGTTCATCTTCTAATGCGCACATTTTTACAACAAAGAGACCAGATCAGTTTCAGATGCCAACAGCAACATGATAATTTGGTTGGACCCCAATTTCATCGATAAAGTTTTCTTGTGCCCTCCAACCACCGAAGTAACCCAAATCGACTTTAGGAATGCACAAAAGGAAGATGATAAAGAACTTGAAAGGGCAAAGAAAGTTATAAACTATAAGTGGCTGAAGACCCCTAGGACCAGCCTCTCTAGATGGCCAAAAAACTTTCCAAGGAGCGATTTTGTCGAGGAAGTTGGTGACTTGATCACCCTTCTCAGTAGAGTATGGGGTCTCCTATCTTCTTCACAGTTCCATGAATGGATGTATCCATTCATCAAGATCATTCTCCAGGGCAAGCAAACCATCTTTTGGGGAGAGCAAATCAATAATGCTCTCCATGAACAGTTAACTAGGGTATAGACTTCCTTCAAGTTCTACATGACTTTGTACCTGGTTTACATAGCTACTGCCATGCAATCTTTCTCAAGATTAACTATAGCAGGAGATAGAAAGACCACCCCAGTCTACTCATATTATCCTTAGTTGACACTTTAGGGGTGAACACATCATTTCAAATGAGTAAATGATGCATTCTTTGCCGTATTTTTGTGTCTTTTCGATCCTCAGCTCGAGCAAAAGAGAATATCAGATGAGGCCTGGGCAGTGGTAAATGATTATGGCTGCATGTTCCTCTAGTTCCCCACTTTCTGCTATCTTTGGATTGGTTTTTACCAAGGCTACCCCTATATGCTCCCTAAGTTCCCTTTAGACAAATTAGTTCTAATGGAAATTTGCTGACAACTGGTTGTCATGCATACTAAACAGATAAAAATTAAGAGACCCAGTTTCAAGTTTCCAATCTAGATTGGTAGGTTTTCAGTTGCTACATCAAATAAAGCCAAGGTCATGAAAATAGAAATGCAGATGGTTACTATCAAGCCATTCAAGAGACGGGAGAAATTTGACTATAGGGGAGTCAAAGAAAATATTAGAAGGAAAACTCAGTCCCACGAACCTATGATTGAGGATATCTGGGTGGACCTGAGGATGGCCGAAGAGATAAAGAAAATGGACTATTTCCATCTAACACTGGAGCAAATAGAATATCTCAAGCTTGCAGAGATCTTATCTGGTCTAATTGATGATGGGAACATCATAAATAATAAGTATCTGGCAAAAAAATTTGTTGGTTCCCCTCTCCCTCCAATTCATTGGTCTCAAAAGGAGCTAACTTCTTTGAGAAAAAGATTTGAACCAATACTGGCTAACACCAATGATTGGTTAGCAGCCAAAGGGATCACCCTGAAGGAATTCGTTACGAGTTCAAACGCTGAATACTAGGTAGAATTGAAGAGAAAAGTAGAGAACAAAACCAAAAATAAGGGTGATGTCCCTTCTCCTTCTAGGCCTCACAAGCCTAGAATCATCTTTGAATCTAAAAATCCTAAAACCACCCAAGGGCCTGAAATAGCAGCCAAAGGAACTAAAGAACAAAGCCCTCAGGCATAGGCAGCTCAGCCCATGGAGATAGAGGATCAACCATCAGAACAACCAAGTGTTGGGTCTCCACTCTCGTAGGAACAAGTGCAGCCGATCCAGAGTGCTTCTCCTTCTCCACCTCAATCTCCTGTGGTGCTCATTTCTCCTATCTCCCCAATCAGTGTTCCCTCTTCCGAAGCCGCTTCTCCTTCAAGGATTATTTTTGGTGATCCTCAGGGTCCTTCCAAAGGTTCCCCTCGCTCTTCTGGATTTGTTCCAAGTCTATCATCTCCTTCTTTGACCTTGTCAGCAAGCCCTACACCTGACCCAGAATCAGTAATTGGTGTAGTTTCACCAGTCACTCCAACTGCAACTACTGTCACCACTAGCAGTATGGAAGCTGCTACAATAACACCAGCAGAGACAACTATTGCCACAACAAGTACTTTTCTCCCGCCTTGGATGTCTGCTTTCATGCCGAAAAGAAAGAAGATGGCCATCTTACAAGATGAGTTTGACTTCGGCAAAATAGTGCCAGTGAAAGCAAAGGCTCCGAAGAGGCCCAGAATCCTCTCCAAATTAGTTGAGGAAAAAGGGCAAATTTTTTTGGAAATGGCCAGACCCCCACAAGATGTAACCCTTGAGGGTTTCGAGATGAGTAGCTATTCCTTCTCTCATGTTGAACTTGGTAAAATTACTCGCGAAGTTGCAAAAAGTGATCTTCAAGATGCCATGGACATTATGGTCCAAAAATTTGATAGAGAAAAAGAGATGAAGGATCATTACAAAGCCAGAACAGAGTAGCTAATGGCAGTGATCAAAAGGTTCACTCTTCCTCCTGAAGCAGCAAATCCAGAGGCCTTGTCAGTGGATGACTCAGTCATTCAAAAGGAAGAAAAGACTTATTTAAAGGGAAAAGTCCTAGAGGACTATATCGAAAGGATGCATACTCAGGGAGTTTCTTTGCTGTTAGAAGTGGTAGAAAGGACAGATAAAATGAAGAAAGTGAAAACATAGGTAGATGACTTCATCTCCCTCATTTGTTAAGAGATTGATAGCTTGGAGAAAGTTCTCGGCAGATGGAAGGAAATGAAAAATGTCAAGAAGAGCACCCTGATATCTATCGGTGTCATCTCCAACAAGGACTCCTATGCTGAGATCAAGGAGTCACTGGTCTTCAGAATCTGGGTACTCAAAGACTTGATTGATGATCTTAAAGCTTTCAAGGAAGCTAGTGAAAAGAGTGACTTGAGCCTACTAAATAAATTAGAAGAGCTGCCATGCAACTTGACCTCTAAGGACCATCAGTTCCTTCTGGCAGAAAAGATGATTCAGAGTTTTAAGGAAATGATTCAGAGAGATTTTGAAGAAAAATCCTTCTCAATGTCTTCGGTGGATGGCATTTTAGATGCTCAGTTAACTTTGGAGAATCTGAAATCCAGGTTAATTGGCCACGCTAAAGCCGTCACAACATTGAAGGATGCACTGATCAGAGCAAGAATCATCTCCAAGAATACAGTTGTGCTAGATAGCATAGGAATTTAGGCATCTATCGCCATGTATGATGCTCATCTGAAGAAACCTGGCGGCTATAACTGATTCTCTCTCTCTCTTTCCTTTCTTCTTCTCTCCTTATGCACTTCTATTTTGTGCAAAGTGCATGCAATTTTGAAAAATGTAATTACATGTAAATATTTTGAAAAAATATCTAAAAGTCAAAGATGAGTCATCTTTGACCGAGATATTTTGTATATTTTATTATTTTCTCTTTTTGAGGATTTTTCTCCCTATATATAGTGGAGACCTCATTTGTAAATGGGCTTGGAAAAATTAATAGCAAATACTCTGCTGAAATTGAAGCAACTTTTGAGACTTTGTGCTCAAATTTGTAAATCATATTTTGTTGAATGAATGAGAAGCAGGTTATTTTAGACTTTGTGTTGAGATTGTCTATGTTATTTAGGAAATAGTTCTTATGTCCTTTTTCCTGGTAATATCTTATTCATCTGATTTAATAAGCAAAGTGGGTGTGTTTCTATTATCTAAGGGTGCTTCTAGAGGGTAGAAGATAGACTTTGTGTTGCTTTTACCTTTGAGATTCAGTTATCTTTTGTAGTTTTAGGTGAAGACTTTATGCTTCACTTTACTCTATGATTGTACTTGTTTCGAATCGGTGAAAGAAGTTACGGAAGACTTTGTGCTTGCATGAATATTCTTGTGGAATTTGTTACTTCAGGTGATTTCTTGTTCTCTATTTAATATCATTCCTGAAAAAAGAGGAGTGTTGTTAGCTTAAGGCCAAGATTTTATCTTTTTTGTTCTTTGTACATTACCTCTGAAAAAAGAGAGGTAGATGTTGTTGTACCATCCCCATGTGTTATTTTTTGCTTAATTATATATATGCATATAACACGTGAGTATCTATAAGGAACCTCCCCTTGATGAGAGGAGAGATTTACCTCATCAAGATCTAGTAAACCCACACTTTTTGTGGTGTAAATCCCCCTATGCTGTGGTTGATATACCCATTTTGTCATCAGTTAGTTGACGACAAAATATTCACCCAAAAAGATAGATAGATTTTTAGATATATATTTTATCTAATATCTATCTCATTTTTGTTTTATAAATCCTATTACAGAGGAAGTCTGATGGGGATACCAAGTCATAGATTCACACCATGACATTTTAGATGGGGTTTTGATGACATATAACCCTACTATACTAGTTGACCTTGTGGTAATGTCTATCCCATCTTAGGCAGGATAGTTTATACTAGTAAGGGAGTCCATGAGGTAGTTACAAACATGTGGTAATGGATTTAAACCACCATCATGAGTGGGAATAGGAGAGGCATAGGCCTGATAGGCCTTGGCTCATGAGAGAGTTGTACACATGGATACCACAATCTTTCTTGGATAAGTATAGGCACAAGTGTCCAACCTACAAGGATAAGTAATAGGGTTCAGATCTTAGACTACCTCATTAAAACACATCATGTAGAGGGGAGACTCATAGGCATCTATGGGTAGTATGGTTAGGCCATAGGATAGGCATGATGGAGCCCAGTTGTATAGATGGAGCTATGTATTTTTGTATTTTGTACCATTTTATTGTATAAAACACATGATGTGTGTGTGTGTGTGTGTGTGTGTGTGTGTGTGTGTGTGTGTGTGTGTGTGTGTGTGTGTGTGTGTGTGTGTGTGTGTGTGTGTGTGTGTGTGTGTTATTTTGTATAGTAAGATTTTATCTCATAGGTTATATTTGGTTGTGGTTGTTGATGCATGGATATATTTCTTTATAGCACATGTATTTTGATTTTGTGTACATGTTATGAGAAATATATGTGAAGTGTTTTAATTTCTAGCATTATGTGATATACATTCATGGTTAAAAATAAAAAGGAAAAAAAAATGACTTGGAAAAGCATAATTAATAAAAAACAAATGTAATGCACACTATATCACAATGAGAAATATGTAATAATAAAATATGACTAAGTATAATAAACCAAAAATGGTAAAAAGAGATAACAAAATGTTTTTAAACCATGAAAATATTGGCATCAAATTAAAACAAGTAAAATCACACTATATCATATTGGGAATTATAAAAATAATGTAATAAAATAAAAAGCACATAAAGGACAAATGGTATAAAAATAAAAAAATTAAGTCAATCAATCATACTAAACCATGTTGGGAAGTATAAAAGAGAAACAAAATTGTAAAAATGAACTTAAATTGATCACACTAATTCAAGATGGGAAGTATGAAAAATTTACAAAAAATAATTGTATTCTTACATGCAATCAAAAAATAAGAAGACAAACATGAAATATTAATGAAGTAAGAATTGAACATACTATATCAAGATGGGATACATGTCAATGACATGTAAATCATAATGAATCACAACTTATCTCAAATATAATACATGTAATTTCATGGCGACTTGGGTATTGGGAATTTTTGTGAGGAAGGCTTGGTCCTATCCATGATCTTATACTAAAAATCATAAAGGGAACACCAATGAGGTGAAAATAATTAGAAAAATATGTTAAATTTGATGTTTGTAATGTTAATTTTGTAAGTTTTAAGGAATTTTAAGTCCTATCCATGGTCTTACACTACAACTCAAAAATGGAATCCCTAGGAGTGATCAGTAAACAAAATAATATTTCTTAAGGGGAAATAGTAGGATTGTGGGAAATTAAAGAGGGAATGTAAAAATAATAATGTATGAATTTTATGAGAAGACCTTAGGAAAACTAAGGCACACTAAGGACATAGAAAGACACTAAGTGACTAGTGACCATAAATATTCAAAGGATACATGTTCACTATAAGCACAAAACTATATAGGCAGATAAATGAGATACTAAGATGAACTCATGTTGGTTATTTTTAAAAATGAAATTAAAATGGACCTACCTTCCCAAAACATGTTCCCCATTCCTTAGGATCTCTTATAGAGCCATCAATGTATTGAAAAGACTAGGTACTTGCATGAGAAACTAGGTAGCACTAAAATATTTTTTTATTCTCCTTTCCTAATCTACTATTCTACCACACCCCAATGAACCTTGAATCTATCATGATTCCAATTGTGGAGTTTTATATTTGATTAGAAAAAGGGGTTGTGCTTAAAATCATGTCTTTTAGTGTGATTTGACTTTTGAAAATTATAATGTTGCTTTTTGTATCATCGCCTTTTGTTAAAATGATTTGGTTTTTAAATTTTTTTTGGATTTTAAGATTCCTCCTCCATATGGACTTGAAATGACCAATCATGAGAGACAAAGTGATACACACAAATGATATTTAGACTTTGTCTAAAGGAAGCTAAGTATCCAAAGACATGACTGACTAAAACACTTAGGCTTACCTAAGAAACAAAATGCTTAGTTTGTAAAAGAAAATAAGGGGAATAAAGGGAGATCTAATATGGACTAGTAAAATGAGGTTATAATGAGATGAATTGTTTTCTAACTAATCACATGGTAAAGAAGTAATGACAAGTGGATAAAGGTTTGTATAACCAAGTCACAATAATAATTATCCATATTATAGAGATATGGTATCAAACAATCATGAAAAATAAATAAGATAGTCATGAAAATAAATGAACATAGAGATAATCTTGTAATCATGAAAAAGAATCCATAATAGAACATAAGGAAATAAATGACACCATAAACAACATGTAGTATGAAATATAAATAACCATGTAAGATAGATAATAAATTAACACAATTTTAAATGATATAAGATATATAAATGTAAATTTGTAATAAATGTCCAATCCAAAATGAAGAAATAAATGAAGTAACACCATTTTATGTTCATAAAAACTGGTATATTTGTCCATAAACATTATCCATAACATCTAATAAGTCTCTGTGAAGTTGAAATCTAACTATAGCAGGGATATCATTGATCTTCATAGAAAGCTTGGAGAATAGCTTTTGGCTAATCTCCTTGACATAAAATGTAGGCATGCCTAAGGTATTGTTCTCATGAGGGACATCATGCATGGGATATTTAGGAGAAGGAATAGGATTATATTTTGTAGGAGATGAAGGAGTCACCAATAGAGAAGGGGCCATATGTGAAGGAGGATCCATAGATGGAGGAATCACAGGTGGAGAAACTATAGGTGGAGGAGCCATTTGGGAAGAAGAGGGCGAATTATTGTGAGGTTGACCTATGAAAGAATGGATAGTAGGCATATGAATGATTATGAGGTGATCCTTGAGATGCTACTAAAGCATGTGGAAATGATCAGTGTGATGGGTAATTTATTGGTCCCACATATAATATACCTTTCCAAATTTGGGAATATACTTAAGTAATACTTTTAGGGGAGGTATAGCCTTATTAGGTAGGCTAAGGAAGAGTAGGATGCAAGGTGTCTATAAAATTTTGAAGCTTATGAAAATGCATGGATGAATGATTATCCATGTCATAATATGTGTGTGTGTGTGTGTGTGTGTGTGTGTGTGTGTGTGTGTGTGTGTGTGTGTGTGTGTGTGTGTGTGTGTGTGTGTGTGTGTGTGTGTGTGTGTGTGTGTGTGTGTTTTAGTAGATTTTATGGGTGTATTAATAGAGAGAGTGAAAAATAAATCTAAGAAAGACTGGTGTAGTGAAATATATCTAGTCTAATGACTGGTAAACCTATTAATATCATAGTATGGATGATGACCCCATTGGATGGGCAAAGAAATAGTATATGATAAAGGGAGAAAAACATCACCAAGGGAAGGTAGGGATGGTGGAGAGACTAGACAAGGCTTGACTAGAGGAGCAAGAGGAATAGAACCAGGAAGAGACTCAACTAGATAAGGAATGGGTATAGTATTTTAATTTGGCTCATTTTATGGAGGGGAAATATACTTAAAATGTTGAAGGATAGTATCAAGTATCTTAAATAAAAATTGGCTATAGGGGTCCTAGTATCTAGCGAAGCAATAGGGATCAATCATAACATGATCCATAAGCATACTCCTATGAGATTATTTGGAAACTAGAGGTGTGTGCACCATCTCTACCTTTAAAATAAGAGGACAAATTGAAAAATTAGGAACTATATAAGATGTAATATGATAAGATAAAAAAATATTGAAATAAAGAAGAGAGATAATAAATGATTTTAGCATCTCGAGCCTAAATAAGACCTCCTATAAATGGGTCATCTAAGGTATGAACATTGTCATATTCTATTGTGTAAAGATAAATTGCATAGGTGGGGATGAATTTTTTATCAGAGGTGGCATGATGAATGGTTTACCAAGTCTTAGTTAAGACTACAAGTTTATCATCGCTAGGTGATTGATGGGAATGTAGATTTAGAGAAGGTGGAAGCTATGAAGTGAGATGAGGAGAGAGATAAAAAAAATTTATCTTGATATTTATCTCATTAGGATCATTATAATCTAAATCTAAGAGGTTAGGTGGTATATTCTTGATGAGTTTGGGGTGACCATGGTAACCTCACATAGAGTTAATAAGGAAATTAAATCATTGAGATTTATGAAATGAAATAGTTGGTAAGGGTTCAAGGTTTATAATTTTGAATACACTATGTTCTTTGAATTATTCAAAATTATAATGGTTATTTTCACCTTAAATCCTATATATTTCACCATTATGAGGGAACTTGACGAATTGGCAAGTAGAAGAGGAAAAATCCCTCATATAGGGATTCCATGGCCTATCAAGCAAGTGTTAGAGGTAAAACTGAGAGGGGGGGTGAATCAATTATTTTAGATAATATAATTCAATTACCAACTCTTAACCATTCAAAACATACAATCATGATGCATACAAATTAAACATTTTAATGAATAGGAAAGATATAACAAGATCAATCATATAACAGATGATATATGTGGGAAACCCTCTTGGGGGATAAAACCCACTAAACCTTAAAATATGAACCAAAAACCTATAATAATAATAATATCCAAATTTAGACCAGAATTTTTTTATCAAGGAACACCCATCCCTTATTTTAGTGAGACACCTATCCCACAAGGAAGAACTAACCCCCTAGGCAACCAAACACCAACCCAACTACTTTGATCTGATATCCACTTTTGATCTGATGTCTTATACACCTAGTTATGGACTTATCTTACTTTAAATCTTTCTCCTTTACACTCTCACAAACTTTCACACTCAATCCATGTATCCAAAACACCCTTTTGGATCACTCTCAAACAACCTCTAGGGCTTACTCACTCAATCTGCCTCTTCTAGGCTTATTAGGTCTAATGACCTATATGTTCACCATCATCAACTTGATTAGACAATCATGAATAATCCTTTTCACTCTTTGATGTTCCTCACTATAATGTACCTTATATTTCAAATGTTATCTCCTTTTCTTGGCTCTACATGCTCTCAACTCCACTACAAATAGGCTAATTATGCCTAACATTTATGCCATAACTCATCTAACCCATCTTGGTTGGCCAAGATACTTACCATAATTGTTATAAATTTGAAATAGGTCTTCATACACATTAAATTTAAGAACCCTACACTCCTTAGGTTGTACATTACCTCATTAACCCCAAACCACCATCAAGTCTTGGTGAGACTTAAAACAATTAGGCCTTCATACTCACATGTTACATGTGAGACTACTTAGACCACCTTAATCCCTTACCATTGCTTATAACACATCAAACCTATCTCTAATATTCCCTTTCTCACTTTCATATGGGTCCATTCCACTTGTAACACCAACTCAACACTTAAACCTACCAATTAGGTCTCCTTGCTCTTTAGGCCTTCAAACATAGAAAACATACTCTCAAACTTATGAAGTAACTTCTCAAATATTTCACATATCCATATTATTAGATCACATTTATGAAACTTTTATGACATATGAAATTCCATCATGTGATTTATATACTTCTACATAGGATCTAAGCACTCAAAACAACTCTCTCAAAATGACCACTATGACAAGTCATATATAATCAAGATATTTTGACTCTCTATATATGATTAGGTGCATATCATGACATAAAATACTTTATAATAATCTTTATATACTTATATAACATATCCATACGCATTTTATTCTTCAATTTTTCTCAAAACACCTTCAACTCACTCTTACAACATGGTTACTCAATCTACTAATAAATTTAACAAACATAGTCAACTTCTAAAAAATTATTCACAATGAAGATGGATTGGTTAAACCTCCAAAATCCATATATATGGCCCTTATGGAGTAGGTAACACTCTCCAAAATATATTTTATCTTGAAACATCAAAATACCATCAATAAATCTTCAATTACCTTTCTTGGGTTATGTGTAAAACATGGTCAAACACAGAGTCAACTTTTAAAGCTCAATATCTTTGACTGTAGGTATATTCAAACCTTATAACCAATGTTTATACATGTGCCTTGAATTCATCTTCAACTTTTCCTTTTACACAATTAATAAATTTTTCATAGATTAAAATATATAATAAAAATACTAAGCACTATTTTATCCTTTTTCTAATTCAAATGCCAACAATCACTGGTTAATGAAAAATCATCTATAGACACATATCTTCATCTCATGTCCTCTAAAATCTTGATCAAATACACTCCATCAATATCCTCTATATTTTCCTAGATTTAACTCTCATCTCTCATAATTTATCTTTGATCCTCACTTCTAATATCATGCCACTTGGTAGCCCCACGTGCCTTCTGCACACCCTATAGTCAATCTTCAATGATCTTTCACCACTTGGCAGCTCCTTGTGCATTCTAACAATTCTAATTACTTAACTTAATACACACTATTGATATTTATTTACATGATTGATTGTGTTATTTTGATCTTTGATATTCTTGACCAAACACACACCATTGATTTGCTTGTTACATTTTTGTCATTATGACACATGTCTTCATCATGTTCATTCTCAGGATCTTTGACTTATTGACTTTGCTCTCACTATTGATCACTATCTAACAAGTTTAGCTCTCACCATTATATCCTTACTTGGTTAGATTAATTTCTTGTTTTATATCTTCATCACCCAATTAAACACTTATCATTGGATATTCATTTGTCATTTTAGATGCTCATCATTCAATATTTATCATGAATATTAAATGCTCATTATAGATCTTCGATATCACAAATTTGGCTAAGTATGGGATATTAGTTAACTTTACCTGAGAAGCCAACTTTGCACCTTAATAAATTTTGTTACACTCCATGTCTAGATCTAAAACTTAAACCATATGATATCATCACATATGGGAATCTATCCATATAGCAAGTTACTCTTGAAACCTTCACATGTGTAAATGTTGACATCATCAATCTACTCACTCAGATTTATTTGTCAAGATGAATACTTGAATCTAGACACTCATATGACTAATATACTAAATTCCTTTCACTTACACAAGCACTTCAAACATTAAAAACACCCCATAGGTTATATGCAACATGACCATACCATCAGTAACATCCACCATCTGCCTATCCAAGTCAAACACTAAATAACTATGTAAGAACACTGAAGCACACTTTGTCTTTGTCATTTTAGCATACCACTTCATCAACATCCTTGATCACCTTAGAGACATCATTAAAAAACATCTAAAAATCTCCCCCTTTATCATTGATGTCAACACCAATACAAATATTATGCGTAGACTTTGTTTCTCTCTTCTAGCACTTTCTCCCCCTTTGACATAATGATAAAGTGGGATCAACTTTTGAGCTTGTAGATATAAAAAGATATCAAGGACCAATAATAGAAAAGTATCACCTCTAAGAGATGATAAAAACTCCACTTAACATTTTGAATACCTCTTCCTACCTTGATCTTCTCAAACATGATCCATGACTACACTCTTATTTGATCATACATAGCTTCTATGAAGACAAAACATACATGAACATCAAAAAATACATGAACTTAACTTGAAAATATTAAGAGGAAATCCCCCTAAGTCACATGAGCTTAGGAACCCTTTTGATCATCTTCATACCATTTCCACAAATTATTAATCAACATAAGTCCCTTCATACCTTCTCTCTCATAATCTACTATACATTCCTCTGATCCTAGGACCTGATCATTTACAAAGTTCCCCCTTTGTTTATGAATGATGATTCAATACATTAATAAAGCACCTACCTTGGTCTAATAAAGTCATAAAATCAACATACTTGATTTCACATCTATATAAGACTTATTCATGTCTCTATTATGACTGGATCTCACATATGCTCCCCTTCACACCATGCACAACACTTCAAGCCTTTCAAACTTGTTGACCATTTTGACCATAAGTCAAAATGGTTCAACCCCCCTATAGTAAAAAATTATATAGGGGTATAATATTTTTTCATAGGGTGTGTTATAGTTTGGTTGATGTAATTTAATTCCATTTTAGCCTTTGTCATGGTCTAATTAGTATATATGTCATTTTGAGTCACATAGTACCCATTTTGGGGTCATATATGCAAGTGGAATGGTTTTCAAGGTGTCAAAGTGTCCTATTTTTCCTTAAAACATATAATAGTTTAGATTACTTGTTGGGAATGTCAATCCCATATACAACTTGTAGGTTATCTAACTTAAAATTAGGAAATCAACTAAAAAAGGAAGAGTTTAACACTTGTACAACCCATAAGATAGTGTGAAATGTGGGAGAAGGTTTTAAGATGACTATTAATCTTCCTCATACTCTTCTTATAACTTTAAATTCTTTGGAAGTCCTAAAAAATGTCCAAAACCATTATGATCCTTCTTCACCCTTCTAGACACACAACACTAGTCAACAAATTTGTGCTTGGTACAACCAATTGGAGAAGTTTCAGACCAAAATACTTTGGGAGGGTGATATTAAAATTATATTTATTAATTTTAATAACAAAATTTCAAGTATTTATCAACTTTGCTTTATCAATCATCTCTAACAAGTTGACTATGTTTTTATGCTCATTGTTTCTCATACCCTATAGGTTTTATTCCTATTTAGACAATTCCATACAATAAAATTGGTGATGTTGATTCTATATGGTTTTTATTATCTCCCCTCATGTTTCCCATGCCTGTTTTCATGTTTTAAGGTGTCTGGATAAGCCAAGTATCTCAAGTTGCAAGAGAAGGCACCATTCTATGTTACATGTAGGTTTCCACTGTCTGTAGAATATTCATGCTTTTTTAGTGAGTTAAGAGGGTGGTGATAAGATAATTATAATGTATATAATTTCCTCTTAGTACCCTCACCTTTAAATCACATTCTCCAAAACAATCTGCATGGAATTGCAGTCATAAGCACCATACAATCAACTACTTCATAACTATCATGCATAGTCATCTAAATGATCTATGTTAAATATTGAGCACATTCATGAGAGAATGAAATAAATTAATATGGTGATTGGAAAATAATTATCACATGAGTGATCAAGTAGATTCCATCAAATAATGTGTGGATAACATGGTGGAAACCTTTTCAACACTTTCACATAGTCCCCTATCATTAACATACACCTACAAGTATGTCATGAGGACCATTCATGTTGGAAGGGAGTATCTAAGTTCAAAAATTTCCTTGATAATTAAGAGAGTATATAATATTTTAGATAGGTATAAAACTCATGAAAGGTAAAAAATAATGCACATTGTCCACACTCATCCTTACTGTCTGTTGTGAAAATGTCCACCTACAAGTGGCACCACAGAGCTATGAAGGTACTTGTACAGAGAATTTGGATCATGGTGAAAACTTCATTGGATTCCTAGTTTGTGGTTTTTATCATGTCAGACCTATTTTTAAGTGTCAATTTTTCAAATGGAAGTGTAGACCACCTTCAACGGTGAGATGGTTGTGTTCAGGGATCTTTTTCCTAAAAGACAAAAATATAGCACTTCACCAATTTTTGGATATCTTATAACAAGGTTAATCAAGCTATTTGAAGCATATAAATGTGAATTATTTTTAGCCTCCACATATGATAATATATATAAAAACTATGTAAGGTATATGATCAGTGTAAATAGTAATTGGGGGCCTCAATGTTACCCATTTGAACACTAACTTTCTCCATTATCATCTACAAGATTTGAATTCAAAGTGAACTTGACATCCTAAAGTGAAATTTAGGAATATTATCATGTTTTAATGACCTTATTTTTTGAATTTAATACCAATGGGCATAAAAATCATCAATATAATTTTATATGTGGTGTTTCAAGTTCAATCCACACCTACAGGTGTCATGCCTTTATGGGTACTCACCAATAGTTTACTGTACAAGCACACAGTCCATGATAGAGACTTAAAAATGTAATTACCAATGCTGTTTTATGGAATATGATTTCAAATGGTCAAAAATATCCAAATTTAATGTGGTACTTATCCAAAGATTAATTCTCACTGATAGGCTTCTACTTATTCTAATATAGCCAACTATAGTTGACTGTAGGTAATAATGGGTTGAAGAGTGAGGTCTGAGTGTTAGTATAGCATGAAAATGAGAAAAATAGGTATAAAAACATATATAACGACACTAAGGGACTCTAAATAATTTTTTAAACATTGTCTCAAGATCCAACTATACATGACCACATATAGGTACAATGCATTGAAGCAGAACATAGTTAGAAAATGCACTCAAAATTAGTCAATCAAGGTGTGGAAGGGGTATGTAGGAGTTTAGAGTGATGAAAAACATTATAAAATATTAAATATGATGTTAATTTCCCAAAAAATATCTTACCAATGGAAATAATTTATAAAAGAGACTCTATGGTGCAACATGCAGTGCACATGAGCAAACCCTTCACACAGGTTACCTTTTCACAAGTTTGTCTTGGAATTTGAGAGAGTTGGAATGTAAAATGATATTAAAAAGGTTAAAAATATTTTTAAAATTGTATCCATCACTTGGATAAGCCTGTAAAATATCTATTTGGTTTGAGGAGATAGGGGGAGTACCCTCTATTTTGTCTCAGACAAAGGGCACTCCCTTTGTGCACAAACCCTACAATCTTGGAAAGAAGGGATAAAAGGTTGGACTAGGAGATGATTTGGAATTATGGAGAGGTGTAGGATTTTTAATTCTAGATAAACAAAAATTATAAATCATGCATATAATAAATAAGGCCAATAGGATGGCCTAGATTGCCAAGTATGTAGATAGGTCTGTTAGGCATGGTTTAGGCTTAAAGCCAAATAGAGAGTCACTTTCACTTATTACAAGAGATTAGAATTATAATGGATTTTATTATGTTTATATGATCATAAAATATATTTCCAAGATTTTATAATGTATATAAGTCACAAAGAAAGCTACTTTTGGCTCAAAGCTACATCAAGCCTATGCAGAATGGTATGCCAAGCTTGATAGGCCAGATTGAAATGTTCACATATTTTCTAAGGTTATGCATGTAAATCCAATGAGTTTAGGGATGTTAATAGGGGTGTTAAAAATCATTATTATGGAATTTTTTTGCAATTCTAATGTCTTATCTTTATGAATGAAGCTTAAGAGCTAAAATCCTAATAAACCCTAGATAAGGACCCAACTGGGAAAAGAGGATGGAGAACTATAAAAATGGGATGGAATGACCATGAAAGTGGATGGAGTCTTAATAATACTTTTTATGGATCATCCTCATCAATTTTTGATCTTCCTTACCTATACAAATAAAATACATAATTATTTTTTTGACTATTTTATGTATTGTGTAGGTTCTGAGAGGTTTCAAGAGATAAACCTAACTTTAAGAGATGGATTGGGACTTGGGATAACCCCTCATGTCCATTTATTATATTATAAAAACTCTTAAGTGTGTCTACTAGTAGCTTCATCCCAACCAATCAAAATAGACAAAGTGAGCAAGGTGGTGAGAAGTGTGGAAACTTCATGTGGATGGTATTCTAAGGTGTACTTGAGTAGTCTAAGGCCATATAGGGTCTTTACAAGTATCATCTACTCCCTTGAATGGAGTTTCATGAAAAATTTAAGCCAATTTTGAGGCCAAGTGTAAGGGGTGACTAAAATAAGAATATATTTGACTGCAGGTAGTGAAGGATCATTTTTAGAGTAATCTAGATGATTAGGAATAAAGCCAATGAATGGATAAGAATGTACATAACCCATCCCTCTTAGTTCAATAATTAGATCTATCCCTAGTCAGTTTTTGGATGTTACAAAAAGGAGGAATGATGAAGATATTTTTTGTGTAGAATAAGTAGTTTCATGCCACATTTCATGAGTTGCATAGTTTGGAGAGCCATTTATCCTATCAAACCTTGCATGGTTTACCTCCTAATTTATTCTTCTACACATTTAACTCTTCTTCTCATCATCAAAAGTGTTCAAGTGACCTTTGGACTCCTCTTTTCCCACTTCTCTCTCAAATTCTATATTGTCTACCATTTTGGCCTTTATAATCTAATACCACACCATGTATGGGGAAGCCCTACTGGTTTTGACATCATACTTTACCTTAGACAATAAATTAAATCTAGTTATAGTTCATATATCAGATTTTAAAAGTATGTGAAGAGATGTTTATCTATCCTTGCTTTCTCTCAATCCTTCCATGTTTGATGTAATTGATTCTAACCTAGCAGGTCAGATGAAGTGTTGTTAAGTGTATGGATCTATTCTTAAGTCTACAAGGAAGCCTTAGTATCTATAACTGATCTATGGTTTCACTTACCTTGGATATTAGTCATGCATGTCACCTTCATATTGAAATACTAATGTTAGTGCATTCTAGGACTCTTAGACTAGTGTTTTATGCCTTATATCTTTGTGATAGATTATGATAGTCTTGTCGTAAAAATATTGGTGCATCACCCTCTATAATAGGTTTCATTTCATGAAAACTCTAACCCTTTTCCCCCATAAACAATCATTTAGTATAGGTGAAATCATTTCAAGACACATTCAGGGAGCTATCCCTTTTAGAGATTCATCTCACCTATTGGTTAGCCACAACTTGTGAGATGTTTCCATTGTGCCACTTGGATGAGGAAAGATGAGACATATCCTCAAGGGGTGAAAATCCAAGTGAAAATAGTTTTTGGCATGCCCGATGGGATAAAGATCCAATAAAGTGGGAATATTTTTGATGTGTCTTTCTTCTATTTGATTTTGGGAGTAAGTAAGTTAATACCAATGGTGACTTAGAATGATAACTTATGGTTGTAAGAAGCCCAGGTATATCTCATTGAATTGTTTGATAAATTTTTTCTATCATATAACATATGAGGTTGATATGAATAGCTATGGAAAATACCCCTATCATGAACCTCCCTATCAACCTCAGTATGAACCACATTTTACTCATCAATAGTCATATCAAAATGGCTATCAATCTTATGATCCATGGTAGTCATATAGCCCTTCATTTCTATCTCCATATGGACACCATGTTATCCAACATCCCTATGAGGAAGGCTACAAAGATACCTATCAATAAATTCCTTCCTACCAATCCCAATATGAGTTCTACCTGACATACCATGATGCCTATCAAACTTAAGAGTACTCATATGAGTCTTTTCATGAGGAACAAGATGTTTCAATGGATTCTAGATCAAGATATCAAGATGAAATATTTAGATTCTTACATCTTAAAATGCAACAATTTGAAGTTGGTCTTGATCCCCATCATTAATCTCCTCCACTTTCATTTTATCTATCTTATATCAAGTCCTTATTGGCATCCATACCAAATCTACTAGTTAATGAAGATAATATGGGAACATGGGATGATGAGTATGATGTGCTCCCTGGCCATCTCATGGAATGGTTGAGAGGTGATGCCCAAGGTCATATGAAACTTTGGAGATGTTTAAAGAGTTAAAATGAAATCAATGGGAGATCAAAGAACAAATGGGCTTGTCAAAGAAGTGCCTTAAATGCTCAATAGAAAGGATAAGTATGTGGGAGAATAAGGATCTCAAAAATGAACATATTATTGTTGAAGAATTTCAAGAAAATTATTGGCAAGATGTAGCTCCTACTTATATAGATGTTAGTCCTTCCAATCAGTCCAAGAAGTAACTTCCC
Organism: Torreya grandis; assembly: GCA_037957365.1. Classification (NCBI taxonomy): domain Eukaryota; kingdom Viridiplantae; phylum Streptophyta; class Pinopsida; order Cupressales; family Taxaceae; genus Torreya; species Torreya grandis. The sequence continues at coordinate 488,325 of JARHVA010002920.1, read as the reverse complement.
TATGAGCTTACTAGTGCTTTTCTCTTTCCTAAATCCACTCATAACCCTTCTCCTTCACCTCACACTCCATCTCCAACTCATCAATCTTTTACTAAAACTCATATTATAGCTCCTTCACAAGAGCCCATCTTGAGAGAAGAAAGTGAAGAAGAGAAAACTCAATTCATGGCTGGTCAATAAGATGTCATGAGTGACTATGAGGAATAAATCACCATAGGGACTCTCCTTGGTGAACAAAAGGGAAATCATACCTTTTTGAATGAAGAGAAACATATTGAAGAATCTTTTGTAGTTGTTTGTGAGGAATGAAGCCAAGACTTGAAGAGAGAGGTATTTTAATAAGACTCCACGTTTGATCCTAAAGTTATGGATGACCATCTCAAACATGAAGTGGAATGTACTATCAAGGATGAAGGTCAAGTCATTCCTCAAGAAGTGGTAGTTCTAAAAGAGTTTTAGGAGACCAAGGTAGAAGACATAATTATTAGATATGACTAAATACCTCCATATAATTTTTAATCACCTTTATCTACATTTGATCATGAATAATACCAACTTGATGGCCACATAGATCAAAGAGAGAATGTTAAATATGTGGTGGTTCTAAATGACAAGGAGGATAAATATGATTGGCAGTTACAAATGAAGCTCTTTAAAAATATTGAAGATCCTTGCCAAGTTGAGGGTCAAGTACATGATACGATGGAGAAAGAGTTTTCCATGAATGAAAATGACTGAAATTGGATAGAATATGCAAAGATACCTGATGAGCTAGAAGAGGTTGTATTTGAGAAGAAAACCAACCTTGTTGAGAGAACTATGGAAATCAAGAAGGCATGCCTTGTTAAACCACAATTGAAAGTTGTAATTGAGGATCCATATGAGAAATTTGATTCTATTTGTATGCAATAAGAGTTCATTTCTATATCCAACCTATATGGAGCTACTTGGTTCTCATTGAACATCATGATAATGAAGTTGGCAAACACCATGAAGAAAATAAAGGCATTAATGTTAAAGTTCAAAAGGCTAAATGTCTCACTAAATCCTTCATGTCATGAATAATGTAAGGTTTCAAACTTCCCTTTTGATCCAAGAAGAATTTTTCATCTCAAGTTAGTTAGTGTTTGAGTCCATTTTTATAGTCTGGTGTGTGTGTTCCATAAGTTGTCATGAAGCAAAAGTGTGTTGTTACTTAGTTTCTTATCTTGTGTGTCATTCCCTCTTAATTTTATTATCTTTTATGTGTTTTCAAAGGAAATTTTTGTGTCAAACCTTGTGTACATGTGACTCCATATCCCAATGGATACGATTAGGCAACTGGTCATGGCATAGCAAGCATGTCACCCTTGGGGGAAATCACCAAAAATGTTGACCATTTTGACCAAAAGTCAAAATGGGTCAACCCCCATATAGTAAAAAGTTGTATAGAGGTCTAAAATTTTGTCAAATGGTGTGTTATATTTTATTTGATGTAATTTAATTCCATTTTAGCCTTGATCATGGTTTAATTAGCTTATGTCATTTTGAGTCACTTAGTACCAATTATGGGGTCATATATGAAAGTGGAATGGTTTTAAAGGTGTAAAGGTGTCCTAATTTTTATTAAAACATCCAACAGGTTGAATTACATATCATGAATGTCATTCCCATCTGAAACTTGTAGGTTATCTAACTAAAAATTAAGAAATCAACTAAAAAAGGAAGATTTTGGCACTTGTACTACCCATAAGAGAGTGTGACATGTGGGATAAGGTTTAAATATGACTATTAATCTTAATAATACTCATATTATCACTTTAAATTCTATAAAAGTGATAAGAAATGTCTAAAACCATTCTACTCCTTCACCCTTCTAGACACACAACACTAGTTAATAGGTTTATGCTCGGTATGACCAATTGGAGAAGTTTTAGACCAAAAACCTTTGGAGGGTGATATTAAACTTAGATATATTCATTTTGATTATAATATTAAATAATTTTTGAATTGTGATTTATGAATCATCTCTAACAAGTTGAATGAGTTTTTTTGCTCACTATTTCCCATACCCTATAGGTTTCATTCTTGTTTGGATAATTCTGTACAATCCAATTGGTTATCTTGATTCCATGTGGTTTTTAATATCTCCCTTTATATTCCCCATTATTTTTTTCATGTTTTAAGGTGTTTGGATAAGTCAAGTATCTCAGGTTTCAAGAGAAGGCACCATTCTATGTTGCAGGCAAGTTTCCACTATCTATAGAATCTTCATGATTTGGTAGTGATTTAAGAGGGTGGTTATAGGTTAATTATAATTTATAAAATTTTTTCTTATTCCCATCACATTTAAATATTATTCTTAAAAATTATTTACATGGAATTACAATCATAAGTACCATACAATCAATTGCTTCATGACTATCATACACAGTCATCTGAATGAGCTGAGTTAAAGCTTGAGCACATTCATAAGAGAGTGAAATAAATTTTTATGGTGATGGACACATGATTATCACATTATTTATCAAGTATAGTCCATAAAATAATGTGTGAATAGCATGGGTGTAACCATTTCAACACTTTCACAGAGTCTCCTGCCATTAACATACACCTACATGTATCTCATGAGGACCAATCATGTTGGAAGGGATTATCTAAGATGAAAAAGGTATTTGATAATGGAGTATATTTTCAATCTTTGAGATAGGTATAAAACTCTTGAAAGGTCAAAAATAATGCACATTGTCCACACTCATCCTCACTACCTGTATGTGAAAATGTCCACCTACAAGTGGCACCATAGAGCTCTGAAGGTACTTGTATAGAGAATTTGGAGCATGGTGAAACCTTACTTGGAGTCCTAGTATGTGTTTTTGATCATTTAATCCCTATTTTAAGTTTCAATTTTGAAAATGAAAGTGTATACCACCTTCAAATGTAAGATGACTGTGTTCAAGGATCTTTTTCCTAAAAGACAAAAACATAACACTTCACCATTTTGTGGATATCTTATAACAAGGTTATAAATAGATTTGAACCATATAAATGTGCATTATTTTTAGTCTCCACATAGGATAAGAGATATAAAAACTATGGATGGTAGATTATCAGTGGAAGATAGTAGTTGGGGGTCTCAAAGTTGCCCATTTGAACACTGAGTTTCTCCATTATCATCTAAAAGAAATGAATTCAAAGTAACCTTGACATCTTAAAGTGAAAATTAGGCATATTATCATGTTTAAATGACCTTATTAGGTGAATTTAATACCAATTTTCATAAATACCATCAAGATAAGTTTATATGTGGTGTTTCAAGTTCAATCCACACCTACAGGTGCCCTTGCCTTTATGGTTACTCACTTATAGTTGACTATAAGAGCACACAATCCATGATAGAGGCTTAAACATGGAATTACCAATGTTGGTTTAGTTAATATTATTAAAAATTGTATATAATATCCAAATTTAATGTGGCACATGTCCCAAGATGAATTCTCACCCACATGCTTCTACTTGTTCTAATATAGTCAATTGTAGTTCATTGTAGGTAACAGTGGACTGAAGAGTGAGGTCTGAGTGTTAGTATAACATGAAAATGATTTAAATAGGTAAAAAAATATCCTATGACACTAAGGGACTCTAAATAAGTCTATAAACATTGTCTCAATCTCCAACTATGTAACACCACCTATACGTATAGTGCCTTGGAGCAGAACATAGTAGAACAATGCACACAAACATGATCAATCAAGGTGTGGAGAGGTATGTAGGAGGTTTTAGTGATAAAAAAACTTATAAAATATTCACCATGATTTTTATACCCAAAAAACACTCTTACGAATGTAAATAATTCAAAAGATAGACTCTATGGTGCAACACATAACTCACATGAGCAAACCTTGCACACAAGTTACCTTTTCACAAGTCTGTCCTAGAATTTGAGAGAGTTAGAAGGCTAAATGATATTACCAAGGGTAAAAATACTAGTTATATTATCTCCATAACTTTTAAAATACTCTCTAATATTTGGTTAGTCTGAGGAGACAAGGGGAGTGCCCTCTATTTTATCTCAGATAGAGGGCACTCCCTTTGTGCACAAATCCTACAATCTTGGAAAGAATAGATAAAAGGGGGACTGTTAGGAACCCAAGGAAGCACAATTGGTTACCATATACAAGCAACTTAAGATGCAAAATTAACCAAAAGTAACAAGTAACTAGAAACTAGAAACAACACAAAATATGAGAGACAATACACAACTTGTATTAATACTCATCCAGAAAAGAATACAATAAAGAAGATGCCACTTATTCTTCACCACCTCTCAGAGGCTTCCCACACCTCAAGTGAATAGTAATTCTCTCCTCAAATATCTTTCTCTTACGGTCCCAACACACAACTCAAACATAGAGTTGGTGTTCACCTCCAACCAGTCAGTATCCACTACTGCCAGTACACCAGTGCTCCACACACTCCACAAGTGCTCCACGCACTCCAACAAGTACTCAATGTACTTCAAGTAGATCTCCCAAGAACTACAACAACTTGCAACCCAAATGATCTTACTTATGGAAGGAACTCCAAGTAGATCCCACTTGATCCTGCTCCTTGTTGTGTTGTTGTCCTCCTTGATCTTGCACACCTGCAAATCAATCTAGTTTTGCACACCTGCAAGCCTGGATCTCACACCCACATACACTTGCAGATCAATGATCTTACTTACCATTCAGATCTCCTAACGTAGCCATGCACACCTGTTGACCAAGATCATACATACATGAAGAACCCTTATGATTCTCCAAACCAGCACCCACACTTGGCACTGTGGCACTAGGAGGAACACACCATGCTCTCTTCACACATAGAAAGAGTTAATATTTGCTCTCTTACTCTCTAGCACACTTTACAATATAGCCCATGAGTCTATTATATAGATCTCATGCAAACAATAATTAGACATCTAATTACAATAATTAGATCCATAGCTTTGAGTCTAAAATTGGCTCTCATCATGCAAACAACCAGTTTGTTAACTAACTATCAGTAACACTCACAATTTTGAATCACACAGGTGATTCACGTCAGTCCCTATCTACCTGGAGGTGATCGATGCTGGCTGATCTCTGACCGACATTGGTTGCTCTTCCTGTCTAATCCTACTGATGTTGATTGGCCTAATCGATGCCAATGTCTATGATGCTTCAGCAACCTCCTCCAATGACCTCCTCCATGTCTGTATCAGTGAAGATTTTAGCTCCATAACCTAACAATCTCCCACTTGGAGATAAACAACTGCATTGTACCTATACCTGTACCCCATCTAATCTATTTCCTAGCTTGTATCCCTCTTCAAGATCAATCATGTAGACCACCCACCACACATCTTATGGTGCACCACCTGTCATCCGAGTAACCTGCCACATCTAAACCTACAAACCCATGTAGTGAAGTCCTAACCCTGCATAGCATGAATCCCTACTGTTGGTCCCTCTCAAATACCTGAGAACCCACTTCCCCCAATTGGATCCTAACTCTCTAATAGCACCCACTGCTTGGCCAAACTCAGGTCTATACCAGACCTCATGTGATTTCAAACACTGAACTGTCCAGCCCTTAGTGTGCTCTGGTTCTGCATCCTACGTATTGAACCCTGCCAACACCTGATTCACATCAGCTCCCACTGGAGACAAAATCAACCTGTGATCTTCCATGTCTCTCATGTCAAAGAATGTTTTTGCTCCAAATTCCTCATGACATGCCACTAAACTAACCTTACCATTAGCTCAACAAAACCCTATATGTCTGAACCTATAACTAGTATACCATCCACATACAGTGATAGGATAATGTTGCAATCATCATCCACCTGGTAAGACAAACACAATGGTTACACTGACATTGACTAAAGCCCTGCTTTGTCATCCACCTATCAAAACCTATACCACTGTCCTACAGCTTCCTCAAGACCATATGACCTGGCCTTCTGTCTCATGTATCCATTCTCTCTATTCTTTAACCAAGGTATCCATTCATCTCAATGCTTTCATACCAGTTGGCAACCCTACCAAATCTCCTGTTTGGTCCTACATCCTATTCATGCCATGTTCCCACTATTTCCTGGATCTTTCCTGCTCTGCATTCGGCAACTAGTATAAAGAAGAGGAACAATGAATTTGAGGCTTACCACTTTTAGTCCTCCATATGGGCATTTGAGACTCCTTGATAGCTTGTTGTCCACCCAAAATTTGTTACAGTGACCGACCTTAGTCACCACACAGTCTGCATCTGACTGATGTCGGTTCCATGCGCCTATCCTGACTACTAAACCCACCGACATTGGTGTCTACCTGCTGCCAATGTCAGTCCTCCTAATTGATGTTGGTCTTATTATCGCTGATGTCAGTCCTCCTGACCAACATTGGTCTTACCCTACCTGACACCACCAGCTCTAGTCTGCACATGACTAACATCAGCACCTGTCTGTTTGATACCAGTTCCTCCTGATAGTCACCGGTAACTGTGTTCATCTGTGAGTGATGAATTTTTACCTGCGAGCTTCTTTGAATCAAAACCCATGTCCAAACTACCCTGCTCAGAAGTATCCAACCTCATCCACTGGTCTCTGTCTGTCATCTCGTCCAAGAACACCAAGGCTTTCCAGTTCTTAAGTTTATCAAATACATCTATCTTCCACTTAAGAACATGCATCTCCTTCTTGCTCATGTGACCAAGCCTACAAAGCCACATCTTTGTAATAGAATAAGAATCATTAATATAAGTAGATAGATAAAGGATACCTACTTTCTTACCATTCACTAATTCAATTGCATTCATTGTGAGAGTTCTTGTGCATCTCTCATCACCCAACTTTCCTAAAGCAATTAGCCACATCTCCAAGACTGGGACCTACATGACCTTCTTCAACACCCATGTGTTGGCCGTCTGTAATTTTAGCAACACTTCCCCTTTGCCAACAATCTGACAAGGCTCACCAACCCCTCTACTTGGGGCTGCATGGAAAGAGGCAACAAAATCTATAAAACAAGATTCAACTTTATCCAGAGCATCCTGTGCAACAACACCTACAACATCTACTTCTTCATGATGATCTGCTACCAACCAACAATATTTCTTTACCTGCTCTTTCTTTCCATAACACTGTAAGTGACCATTCATGACTTTCAGTTTCTCCATTTGTAGCTTACTTTCTTCTACCATTGCTATACTCCCACTGAATCGGAAACCCCTGAGAGTCCCCTGTAACCAAACACAAAACCTGCTCCCTGCAACCTTAGCTCTGATACCAACTGTTAGGAACTCGAGGAAACACAATTGATTACCATATACAAGCAACTTAAGATGCGGAATTAACCAGAAGTAATAAGTAACTAGAAACCAGAAACAACACAAAATATGAGAGACTACACAACTTATATTAATACTCATCCATAAAAGAATACAATAAAGAAGATGCCACTTCTTCTTCACCACCTCTCAGAGGCTTCCCACACCTCAAGTGAACAGTAATTCTCTCCTCAAAGCTCTCTCTCTTACGGTCCCAACACACAACTCAAACACAAAGTTGGTGTTCACCTCCAACCAATCAGTATCCACTACTGCCAGTACACCAGTGCTCCATGCACTCCACAAGTGCTCCACGCACTCCAAAAAGTACTTAACATACTTCAAGTAGATCTCCCAAGAATTGCAACAACCTGTAACCCAAATGATCTTACTTATGGAAGGAACTACCTTGCCTTCCTCTCTTGATCTATAACCGAGTACACATCGTACTCCAAGTAGATCCCACCTGATCTTGCTCCATGTTGTGTTGTTGTCCTCCTTGATCTTACACACCTACAAAACAATCTAGTTCTGCACACCTACAAACCTGCATCTCACACCCACATACACCTGCAGATCAATGATCTTACTTACCATGCAGATCTCCTAACATAGCCATGCACACCTGCTGACCAAGATCATATATACATGAAGAACCCTTCTGATTCTCCAAACCAGCACCCACACTTGGCACTGTGGCACTAGGAGGAACACACCATGCTTTCTTCACACATAAAAGGAGCTAATATTTGCTCTCTTACTCTCTAGTACACTTTACAATACAGCCCATGAGTCTATTATATAAATCTCATGCAAACAATAAATATACATCTAATTACAATAATTAGATCTACAGCTTTGAGTCTAAAATTGGTTCTCATCATGCAAATAACTGGTTCGTTAACTAACTATCGATAACACTCATAGTTTTGAACCGCACAGGCGATCGACATCGGTCCCTGTCTACTTGGAGGTGACCAACACTAGCCAATCTCTGACCAACATCGGTTGTTCTTCCTATCTAATCCTACCGACATCGGTTGGCCTGACAGATGCTGATGTCTGTGACACTTCAGCAACCTCCTCCAATGACCTCCTCCATGTCTGCATCAATGAAGCTTTTATCTCCACAACCTAACAGGACTAGGAGCTGATTTATAATTTAATTTATGTTTAGTAATCTTAATTACATATTAAAAAAAATTATAAATCATGCTTATAAGGAATAAACCCAAAATTATGGTCTAGATTGCCAAGTATGCAAACAAGTTTGTTAGGCATAGTTTAGGCCTAAATCCAAATGGAGAGTCACTTTCACTTCTAACATGATATGAGAATTATAATGGATTGGATAATGTTTATAAGATCATAATAGATGTTTCCAATAGTTTTTAATGTAAATAAGTCATAAATAAATATAATTTTGGGTTAGAGATACATTAGGCCTATGCATAATGGTATGCCAAGCTCGATAGGCTAGATTGAAATGTTCACATATTCTATGAGGTTATGCATGGAAATCCAAGGAGTTTAGGGAGGTTAATATGGGTATTGAATAGAATTATTATGGAATTTTTTTTAGTTCTAACATCTTATCTTTATGAACTAAGCTTAATAGCTAAAAGGACCTAAAACCCTAGTAAACCCTAGAAAAGGACCCGACTAGGAAAAAATAATGGATAGCTAACCAAATGGGATGGAATGAACATGAAAGTGGATGGAGGTTGTAGAAGAATATTTAGGGATCCTCATCAATTTTTGAGCTACCCTACTTGTACATGCAAAGTATAAAACTACTTTTTTTAATATTTTATGCATTGTGCATGGTTTAAGGGGTGTCAAGAGATAAAACTAACTTTAAGAGATGGATTGGGACTTGGGATAACTCTTAATGTTAATTTATTATATCATAAAATCTCTAAAGTGTGTCTACTAATAGCTTCATCCCAGCTAGTAAAAATAGGCAAAGTGAGTAAGGTGGTGAGAAGTGTGGAAAATTCAAGTGGATGGCCTTTTAAGGTGTACCTAAGAGGTCTAAGTCCATGGATGGTCTTGACAAGTTTCATCCACTACCTTACATATATTTACATGGAAAATTAAATCCAATTTTAAGGCCAAATGTAAGGCGTGACTAAAAGAGGAATTTCTTTGATTACATGTAGTGATGACTCATTTTTAGAGGAATATAGATGATTAGGAATGCAACCAATGCATAGATAAGCATTTCCATAACCCATCCCTCTCATTTCAATCATTATATTTATCCCTAGTCACTTTTGGGATGTTCCAAAAGGCAAGAATGATGAATAAGGTTTTTTTGTGCAGAATAAGGAGTTCTATGCCACACTTCATGAGTTACATAGTTTGGAGAGCCATTTTTCCTATCATAACTTATATGTTATATCTCCTAAATTATTATTATTCACATGTAACTCTTCCTCTCATCATGAAAAGTGTTTAAGTGACCTTTGGACTCCTCTTTTCCCATTTCTCTCTCAAATGCTATAAGTGGCTACGATTTTGGCCTTTGTAATATAATACCACACCATGTATGGTGAAGGCCTGCTAGTTTTTACATTGTAATTTGCCTTAGACAATAAAATAAATCTGGTTTTAGTTCATATATCATCTTATCAAAGTTTTTGAGGAGATGTATAATGAATGGTTAAGAGATATTAATTTATCCTTGCTTTCTCTCAATCCTTCCATGTTTTATGCAAGTGATTCCAACTAGTAGGTCATATGAATTCTTTTTAAGTGGATGGATTTATTATTAAGTTTAAAAATAAGCCTTAGTATCTAAAACTAATCTATGGTTTCACTTAATTTGAATAGTCTTCATGCATTTCACCTTCATATAGAAATACTAATGTTAGTGCATTCTAGGACTTTTAGACTAGTGTTGTATGCCTTGTCTCTTTGTGATAGAGTATGATAGTCTTGTGGTAAAAATCTTGGTTCATCGCCCTCTAGAATAGGTTTCATTTCATGTAAACTCTAACCCTTTTCCCCCATAAAAAATTAGTTAGTATAGGTGAAATCATTTTAAGACACATTTAGGGAGCTAGCCCTTCTAAAGATTCATCTCACCTATTGGTTACCCACAACTAGTGAGATGTTTCTATTGTGCCACTTGGATTAGAAGAGATGAAACATATCCTCAAGGGGTGTGAATCCAATTCAAAACAAAACTATACAAGTTATCCTCCCCTAACTCCATGCTCCACCTGGATCATGATATCTTCAAAAATACTTCTCAATGAACTAGATCTATTAGCAACACTTCAACACTTCATGACCAAAAACCCTGAACACACCTTGAGCACACATAATTTATTCTCCATAAGAAAGATTTCCCCTAATAATCATAGATAGATACACCCTAACCCACAATTTCCTAGTACAATGTGAAACTAGGAATTGCCCACAACTCCTCATATTCCTTCCTTTCCTTGGACATTTGAAACTGATAGTTCTTCTTCTTTGTAGGCTTAAGAGAAACAATTTGCTCATATACTACAACATTATCCTTATTTTCTAAGATTAAATTAACAACACATGGATACAATATATATTCATGACATACCTTTTCCTCTGAATAAAGAACCTCATCATTAAGCATTGATAGCTGATGTTCTTTACATAAAACATGCTCAATAATAGTAGGATGTTCACTTATATTCATACACACCTCAAAACTAATCTTATTTGGTGCCTTTTTCTTCTCCTTTAGCCTATTCTCTTCATTCCCAAAATGTAGATAATGAGATCTTATAATTTTCTTCAACCTTTGTAGCATTCTCCACTTTAGCAAATAGACCAGTTGGACCTGAAAACTCATTACGACTCACATCTTTCATTTTTGGTTTCCATAAGTTAGCTTGTCTTCTTCCTTGCACTCGAGGAGTCTGAATAAACTTATTTTTAATTGATGGCCTTTACTTACATAGCCTAGTAGAGAGACCAATAATTGCATAGTTATATCAAACCATTCTTCTTGAAGTGAACTCAACTTTCCTTACCTCATTTGCATAAAATCTTACAATGTGTCTTATGTCATAAAAATTGAAGCACTCAGCTTTGTTCATGTTATTTAACTGATGATTCCACTCATTCTTAGTAAGTATTCTATGATCTCTATCCCTATGACCAAATTGATTACAAGTATAGCAATAACAATTGAAATTTGCATACCTCATGGCATTTGGTTGTTTAATCTAATTTATCTTCATTTTTCTAACATCTTCATTCCAAGATTGATTATTAACCCTCAAGGTCTGATTGTCTTTGTTCACATTAGTCTTCACCTTGTCTTGAGTTGCAATCTTTTGTTCTTCTTTGTAACCAAATATAGTTCTATCACTAGCATGGTTTTGACTATGTAGAATGTTATCTAGATCACTTGATCTCTTTTCAAACATCAAAAATGACTTCATCTTATTCAATGTCTTTTCTAACTCAACTTTCAATGAATCATTTTCAATCACATACCTTTAACACTCATCTTCTTTAGCTTTCAAGCTTGTAGATATGATTTCTAATTGACTATTTAGATGCTTGACTATACCTTTATGCTCCTTGGAGTCTCCATCCATTCTATTCTCATACATACTAAATTAATATGCATAGTCCTTCATATGTAACTTTAAATTCTTGGTGTTCTTCTTCTCAATATTTATATCTTCAAGGGTATTAGAAATATTGTCATTGATGTCATAGGTCTAGCATTATTGGTGATAATGTCCCCATTGCATTTAATGGTGTTTTAATATTTATATCTTGGTTAATGTGTGTTAATATTTATTTTATTAATGAATATATTTTTGGTTGCATATAAGTCAAAAGATGGCCCATGGAGAAGTCAAAGAGTCATGGGGTAAAAGATAAAAGAGGAATGGGACACATTTTCTCATGAAGAGTCATCTTGAGAAATTCTAAGAGTCACCATGTGAAGACAAAAGAGGGTATGGCACATTTTTCTATGAAGGGACACTTTGAGGAATATGAAAATTCACCAAGATAAAGACAAAAGAGGAAAGGATGCATTTATTTATGAAGGGTCACTATATGAATTTTCAAATGCAAGGATACGAAGGGTCATGCAAGTTTGGTACCATTTTACATGAGGATTGAAGGGTCATAAAGGGTGAATGCCAAAGGTCATTTTGAAAGCTATAAATAAAGGCTTGAGAAGCCATTTTTAATATGCAAGAGAGTGTGTGGTTTGTATTTTCTTTCAAAGAGAGAAAAGTAGGAGATATTGTAGAGTTCTATCATTTGTTGAGTAAGAAACATTGAGAGATAGTTGAGATTTATACACAAGAGGGGTTGGTGCTCTTATGGGTTAGTGCTCACAAATATTTTCAAGGGGTTGGTGCTCCTATGGGTTAATGCTCACAAATAGTTTTTGTGGTGGTGCTCAACAAAGGGGTTGGTGATCCTACAATTTGGTGCTTGGAAACTTTGTAATTTGAGTTGGTGCTCATTCATATACTTGAGAATGTTCTCTATTATTTTTTCCCACTTTGGGTTTCCATGTAAAAATACTCTCTCTCTCTCTCTCTCTCTCTCTCTCTCTCTCTCTCTCTCTCATGTGGTGCATATTATTTGTTTTAGTTTTATTGCATATCTTGAATGTGTTTTTAAGTGGTTAAAGATAAGGAATTTGATTAAGAAATAAGATATATAATATACTAATTCACCCCCCCTCTTAATATATTTTATGATTAACAAAGGGAATTCATCACCTTAGTCTCATGGTCCTTCTTGTCTTATTCATTATCTATATCACTCTAAATAGTCTCATTTTGATATGATTAACTTCCTTCCTTAGCCATGTATAGGACTTCATCTTCAATAGGACCATCATCTTCATTATCAAACTTAGAATCACTATTTTCACTCTCATTTGATGAGTTATCATCTTCTTTGGTGTAGATAATCTTCTTGTCATTATACCTCTTGAATATTTTATTCCTCTTATTATACTTGAATGTCTTCTTGAATTCATCTTGGTCTTCATCATGTTCTTTGTCATCATACTTCTTATGCTTATTTTAGACATCGTAAATCCACACACTATGATTTTGAAGGTTGTAAATCCTCTTTACCATCTTAGAACCCCCTTGGGAGCATCCACATTCCAACCCATAACTAAACCTATCCTACAGTTAGTTTGACCTAACTAACCTAGCCTAGCCACCTTTTTACCTTCAACCATAACTGGTGATGGTCAGGCTACCCAATGATAGTTAGGTTACACTGCCTAGACTTTTAACATGCAAGCCACATGTAAACCACCACTTTGATTCTATAAAAATAACTCATCTAAATATTTTTGTGAGCCCTATGCATGGATGACTTATAATAAGAAGCTCTTGCCAATCCCTAGTTAGAACCTCCACTTCAACCTCTTAACTTGCCTATAAAATGAGAAGAGTTGTAGGAGAAACATCATCTAAAATTGTGATCAAGAGATTTGTGTATCCAAAATATCTTTTTGTAGGTTAATCATATTCAATAATTTCAACAATTAAACAACCATACCAGGGAACCAACTTGCCACCATCTCTCCATCAAGTTTTCCAAATATCATTACTCTACCAGAATCATGGCCAACTTCTACAATGAGTAATCCATATCAACCATCCACCCTATTGACTTCTATTAAGACAAGTATTTATTTTATATTATTAACTTATTGTATTTTCATTTTGAAATTAGTCTAGGCCTTACTCACCTCTTAAAACTTACCTTCTAAATCTTGTCAATCAACAACACTAACCTAGTTATATTTACAAGCAACCGATGATGGTTAGCCTTAATTGGTGATGGTTAGTCTCAACTAGTGATATTTAGACAAATGATGATGGCTCCCCCATTGGTGATGGTCACTTTGACCACTGATGGTTTACTATCAGCCAAATTTCTAGTAAGCTCCTTTCACCTACCTACACCCAACTAAATCTAATTTTTTGTGTCCCTACCTATTCACAGACCCTTACCTAATTTTTTAGAATAGACCCAAACTATTTATCATAGGTATTAACCCACTTTTGATATATTTAACATTCTATCATACCTTTATTTAACAAGTAATTCTTGTATAATTAGTTTTAGTAATCTTCTTTAATTGATATAATTACTTTCTACTCTATTTTATAAACTTAATTGTTTCATAACGGTGGATTGATAACCCCTAACGAATCTCCTGATTTTAGGATCTAGCTATTATTAGGAAATCCACCCAACTATCTATCTAACAAACAAGTTTTCTTTAGTTCTTTCTTATCTATAGGTCTTACTCCCAAGCCAAAGAGGAGATCTTCATAATCTTCTAATTCAATGTGGGCACATAATAATAGGTTTTTCAACCATACCCATATTTAGTTTCTTTTCTCTCTTTCTTAGAACTTAAGAGAAAATTTACATGAAACATTCTAACATGCACAATGCGACCTAGAGTATTTACTCACATTTTTATTTACATTTGTATGCTCTTCTCTCTATCTATGGTCATAATTGAAACTAAAATCTCTTTTGGGCTTAAAATTAACTACATCCATTGCTTTCTTTTAAAATTACTTCACTATGAATTAAAACATAGTAATCTTATCGTATCACCACTTTTGTTACATGCACTAGCCAAAACACTTTCTTCAATCAAACATCTAAATAATTTGAGACAAGACCCAATTATTATTTCATCACATAGTGATCACCTTACCCTTTCCCAATAATCTTACTTGGAGGCAATTACCAAGGATAGAACCAACTCAATTCCTTTATTGAGTATAAACTATGGATATCAATATATATTGTCTAAGCACCTGACACCCATATCACTATAGTGTGTGAAGTGAATGTGTAGGCCCTAATACCAAGCCATGTATTGATTCTAATACAAATTATTTTGATCACATACATAACTTAAAACCAACCATAAACTACTTATTAGTACCTGATCTACAAGCCAAGTTCTATCACACATTCTCATAAACTAAGGCATTAGCTAAAAGTGAGATTAAAACTAACCTCTAGGCTTAACATACTTTATAGTTTGTGTCTTGATTTCCTTGATCATTTTATTGTCTTCTTATTTGAGTGGTGAGTTTATTCTTGTTATCTCTCCCCCTTTCTTGTATGGTTTTCACTCACCAGTAGTGAAGAGACTTAGTAAAGCAGAACCCATCATTCAGATCAACCTATTTAACCTCTTCATCTATGGATTATTTCTATAAGGTAGAATAATCACCCCATTCATTGGGAAGCCCTAATTTTCCTTAGGTATTTTTCCAAGGAGACATATACTTTACCACTTTTTTAGATAAAAATCTAATTACCCTCCAACACTAACTTAACACCTCCCCTTACCATGTCCCAGTTCCAAATCCACCTCATGATCCTCTTTATGGAATATCATCCCACCTTATGAGGGGTATCCCTATTTTTATGGTCACTAGCCAACCTAAAATTACATAATCATCTTTGTCTAATAACCCCTCTAATGCCACAACTAAAAGCCAACCTATCCAACCAACCACTACCCTTACACCTTTTTCCCCTACCAATGAATGCTTCACCTTACGAACAACCCTAAAATTAACCTATCATGATCCACTTATTATTGGAGTACTTACCACCAACACTACCAACCTTCCCTCTATCAAACCCAACCCATTTTTTAATACCCCTTTACCAATCTTAGGGGTATCTATCATTTATACTTTACCACCTACTAGCACAAAGGTCACTACCTCTCCTTTCGTTACCAACCCAACTACCATTCATGCCTAATCCATAGGGACTCCTTAGTAGGTATCTATTACAACTAATATAGGATACATCCCTAACCCACAAGGATATGTACCCACTACTCTACCACCATCATTCACCTATCCTTACACACCACCTACCCAACCTTTAGCATCCACATTCCAAAAAGTGATAGCCTCTCAACTACCAAATAATTACCAATATATTACCCAATCTCAACCATGGTATCCACCTTAAAACCCTTTTGGTCCACCACCTCAAATTGACCTAATGAAAATGCTCATGCACAAGATGAAAAACCTTGAGTCATCCATTTTAGGGGATCATAACATCCTATCTTATGAGAATATTTTTAATAAACCTATTCATCCCTCTATCCTTATCAGGCCTTGATCTCCTTAATGGGAGCTTCTAAAATTTACAAAATTTTAGAGCAAGAAGGACCCCCAATAACACCTTAGGGATTTTAGGCACACATGTTATAAGACTACTTACGATGGTGCCCTTCTCCTTTGAGCCTTCCCCATATCTTTATCTAAACTGACACTTGAATGGTATAGTAACCTTACCAGGCATTCAATATTTTCTTTCACCCAACTAGCTCAGGTCTTCTTAGATCACCTTTCTATTAACATTTCCAAGAAGGTCTCTAGTATCGACCTCTATTCTATTAGGCAATACAATGATGAGTTCATTTCCAATTTCATCATTCATTAGAGAAGCTTGATTAATCAACTTTCATTTTCCTTTCCTCAACCTAAACTTTTAAATCTCTTCACTCGAGCCTACATCAAACATATATATTATACACTATGTGTCCAAAGCTTTAAAACTTTTGACGAATATTTTACCATGGCATGCAAGCTAGAAAATAGGGCCATAGACAAGGGGAAATTAAAGATATGCAATAATAACTCTACATTCAATACCAATGAAACCTCTTCCTCCAAACTAGGAAACCAAGCCAATACCAAAACCAAAAGTAAGGGAACTATGAATGTAGTTGTCCTTCAAAACCACCCCTCCACCCAATGTCAATCATCAAAATTTTCCCATTACCTTCAACCAAAACATAAATAACCCAAACCAAAGCAACAAAAAATAATTCACTTTACTTGGAGAATATTTGTGTCGATTCTAAAGAAACTACTAAAAGCTAACCTCATACAGCTTACCCCCATCAAACCTCCTTAGTAGTTTGATTATTCTCATCAAACACCTACTTGGTAAAATTAGAATGGCATTTGTGCTTTTGATTGGGTAATTAGACATGACATCAATCAATGTAATTATTGTCATCAAATTATGCACCCTAGGATGTTCTGTGAAATTACTTCAATTTGATGTAACATTGAATCATCCCACAATTTTGTGGAAACTTGTAAGAGAGATGAGTATCTAAGATTGAAAAGGGATAAATCCTTGAATTAATATCTAAGTGTCTATCACCTAATCTATTTCTTGTTCATGAAAAGAGTCAAGAATTTGCATAAAATAGAAAACTATGCTAAAGATGTGATCCACCAAGAATTTATCCCATCAACTATTACACTTATACTAAGTAACAATGTTTTCCAAGACTAATTCCATGTATTTAAAGAAGATGACATAGTGTTTCAATGTGAAGGTAACATGCTTGAGAAAATCAACAAGATAATCAACCTAAGGGGAATATTACACACCATAGATATAATTGCATACATGAAAGAGAGTTTGATACTTTCAACACACTTCACATGAACTGTTAACATTAGAACCTTTGTTCAAACATGAAGGATAAAGGGAGTAATGATAATTCTATCACTCATCTCTATTATACTTCACTAACATACTTAGAAATTCACAACGTAGAATTCTTCTTGTATTGAATATTTAAAAGCAAAGTGTAATGTCATTTCAGTAGGGCTTTGCCATACCAAAAATGTGGTTATCTACAATGGTTGAATTGACTCAATTTATATAACTTTAGGGAGGGGGGGGGGGGAGAGAGAGAGAGAGAGAGAGAGAGAGAGAGAGAGAGAGAGAGAGAGAGAGAGAGAGAGAGAGAGAGAGAGAGAGAGAGAGAGAGAGAGAGAGAGAGAGAGAGAGAGAGAGAGAGAGAGAGAGAGAGAGAGAGAATTTAAATAGGCATAAGGACATGTGTCCACATGTGAGAATTAGTTACAGATGCATGAAAGGGATGGATGGACATGTGTCCACATGTGAGAATTAGTTATAGATGCATGAAAGGGATGGATGGAGTAAACCATGCCATGTCAAGAGTCTTACTTGTCTAAAATAAGTCATGATAATGGTGGTGAGTGGCATTAAACCTTTAGGAGTGGCACAGGAAACTACTTCTATCAAAGATCATCCATTAGAGTTTGAAACTAAAAATAAAAAATTTGACACATCATTCTACTGGAACTCATGATGGTAGTTATATAATGTCCTTCCTAACTACTATTTATCCTATAGACACCTATATTTGTCAATTTCATGGAAGCAAAGAATTGAACCTTCATCCTGTCCATTTTGCTTGCTTTTTCTACTCTCATGTTCTTGCCAAGTCTTTTAAATAACAATGACTATTCTCCACAATTTAAAATTTAATTCATGTGGGTGGTCACTCCTTTGGGTATTTTCTTTAGACTTTTATTTTTGGACCTTTTCTTTGAACAAATTATCTATGGATATTTGTTTATGTTTATTTCTTTGGACCTTTTGTCATGTCTTTTCCTTCAGGGTCATTGCTTGTTCATTTCCTTCAGACAAAAATTCCAAAGAAATTCTTCCTATTTATTTTCTTCAGACAAAAAATCTAAAGGAATTATTTTAGAGTTCCTTCTCTTCATTTACTTCAGACAAAAAGTCTAAAGGAATTATTTTAGGGTTTATCTTTATTCACTTCTCATCCTTTCCTATGGCTTTTTTATTGGTTCCTTTAGAGAAGTTGAAATGCCCTTTGGAAAAATGAAAGTGACCATAAAAATTATAAGGTTCCATTTTAGCTTGAATATATAATTTAGATAAATTATAAAGTACCTTCAAAAAAATTGTGAGGCTTATTTATCTAAAAGAAATCTGCACTTGGCTAAAATAAAACCTGAAGAAATAATCTTAAGGAAAAGTCTTGGACAAAATGTCCAAACAAATTCAATAAAGCTTAAAACAAAAAACCTAAAATAATTCCTTAAAGAATTAAAAAATACCAAAATGAACCTTTCAAAAAGAAGATACTTGTGCATTTATTGCAGGTTTTTTCAATGAACATTTCTTTTGAAGGAAAACTAAGTATTGGATTGGCCAAATTTGAAAGGTTCAATCCTAGGGTGGAATTTAACCAACAGTAAAATTTCAATTATATTGTTTAGAGCCTTATCAAAAAGGGGGAACTCATGTTGGATAATCCCAATTCCCCTCAAAATTAAGCTCTTGATATCTTCAGGAAACCTTTTCCCAACCATTCCCCTACCAAAAATGAGGACACACAAGCTTTCTCCCCCACTTCACCCACCTAGGTGGTATAGTCACTTTCCCTTCCTTTGGAGGCCCAAACTAATGAGTTTCTTTTTTCCTTAGCTTCATTCATAGAGGATTTGTAATAATCAAACACCTCTCTGAATAACCTATTCAAAAAAACAACCATTCCTAACCTACCATCTCCCCTAGCCAATGGACAAACCACAACTATGGACATAGTGCCCAAGGGAGCAAATTTTTCACAAAAACCCCTCACGAAGCAGCCACCAAGTCCAAACTTACAACCCTTGATTGAGGAAACAAGTGAAGATACCAATCCTCCTCCTCATCCCATAGGTGTGTCCTTGACACCCACTACCTGCGAGGCCAGAATAGTATACAAACCTTTTTATAAACTTGTTCAAAAGTTAGGTATGGTCACAAAGATAGACATGGATCAATCCACTTTATGGTAACATTTAGGGATTTCTTACATCAAAAAACCCAAACCTTTTAGCACACCCTTAACCAAAGTATCCATCATTTTTCCACCACCTCTTAAACTGATCAAAACTTATATCAACCCCTCACCTTCTCACTCAACCAAAACAACTAGCTCTCCAATAACCACACCACCAACCAAACCTTCCAAAACTATTGGTGCCTTCCCTACACAAATCTTGGTTCACCCATCCTTGACAATGGAATTAACCTCATAAAATCCTATACTCGAACCTCAACCTAAAACAAAAAAACCATTGAAGAGCCACATGGATAGGATTTTACCTCCCTCTACCTTACCTTCTATCTTGGTGCCCCATCACTCAACTTTACTTATAGATTAAGCTATATTTAACATGTCATCCACCACCATTGGTTACACCAGCCCACTTACTATCTGATGCATTAGTCCTTCTTGGATTAAGAATAGCTATACTATCAAAATCAAGCACCCCAACCACTAGCATACCCAAACCAAAACCATTGACTAGAAACACCACCTCACCTAAACCCTCTCTCACCAAACCCATTGCTATTGACACACCCACATTATCAACCAAAACCACAACCTCTAAACATTTCCCACCTTTATATGAATCCTATGTAGCCATTTTCCAAAGGTTAATACAATATTCTTAGCTCACTTTACCCCCTATCAGGCCCTTTGATCCTCTTGGTTCAAAACTAGCTTAGTATAATGACTGTCAAATATGTTCCTATCATAGGACACCTAAACATGACATAGAAAATTATAGAGATCTCTAGGTCATCATCCATCAGCTCTATGATGAATATGATCTTTTACTAGATTAACTTCCCTTGATTCCTCTACCATTATATCCAACAACCATTTGTCAATGCATCCCTAATCCTCCACTCTCACCTTAGAGTGACAGAGAATCTACCCAACCTCCTATCACACCTTTACCCTCTATCCATACCATTAATGTGGTCACACAATCACAACAAAAGGATAAAATGAAGACAAAAGTGTCCATTCCATGGGCATACCCACCTTCTCATCCTAAACTAAACTAGATCATAGTCTCTTCATCTTCAGTTAAATCCAAAGTAACCATCTTAGGCCACTCTGAGGTGAACCCCTATAAATCCATCAAGATGGTCATTCTTAAAAAACTTCACCAAAATCCATCTAAGATGAGCCTCTATGAGCTAATATCCACCTTATCTCACCATCCTCAATCCATAATAGAGGTTATGCAAGATATTGAGGTTAGACCAAGTGACTCCCCACCTATAGAGGCCTTCATAGGTTGTCTCCAACTCTCCACCATTATTACTTTCAAGGACTCAAAGATACCCTCTATCCACCTTGAGGATCCAAATCCTCCTCTCTTTATCATGACCCATGTCAACCAAACTTGCATCAAATTGGTTACGATAGATGGGGAAGCCAACATCAACATCATCTCTTCCCATGCCTATAACCAACTCAAATTACTAAACAATGTCATGTCCCAAACTTTAGCTATCCTTAGATCTTTTAATGACACCATGACCAATACCTTGGGAACTGTTATCCTTCACATTCATCTCAAACCATGCATGTTCCCCAAACTCTTCTATGTGGTTGGAGGTGAATTCTAATATAATGTTCTGCTAAGGAGACCTTAGAACCATGTTATGGGTTTCGTACATTCTACCCTTCACTGTTGTGTCAAATTTAAGTATGAGGGTCAAGTGGTTATCATAAAAGCTAAAGTAATCCCTTTTTTAGCATGCAGTATGACCTACGAACCCAATGACATCCTCTTACCTCTGACAAAATCACCCAAACCATCTATCACCAAGCCCTTAACTATGAAAAATGAAACCATTACTTCTCATTCCATAGAGGTATCTACCATTTTATTTATTCCTACAAACCAAATACCCACCACTGATCCCTTGGAATCTACCTTCCATATCCTTACCATTGGATAATATCGAATCCTTACCCTCAATGTTTTGCCTACTACCCAAGAGTATGGGAAACTCAACCACCAACCAAGTTATGACCCCAACATTGGATCCATTACTCCCTTGGGGCCTCTGAGCTATCAAACCTATTTTATCTATGGGGGAATTGATAAATCACTTGATGTTACCATGACCTTATCTTCTCCACAACTATTCAACTCTACATTCTCTTACTTTGACAACCCAAACTTTGCCAAAATATAGCTTCACATGTGTACCTAGAAAGGATTTGGCTTAGGATGATATGAGCATGGACCACACACATTGATCTCTATTAAGACCCAAAAAACTCATGAGAATCACAGCCTTGACTTCATTCTACCCAATAAGAAAAAATCCAAAAACCGTCATCGAATAAGAGACCCCTTCCTCACTAGCACCCCCTGCACCTAAGTATGAGGATGAGGACATTATCCTACCTAATTTTTTTTGTCAACTTTAAGGATTGTTTCTCAAAAAATTAATGGGTCTCCCTTAGGGTACAAGATGTTTTGACATTTTTGACTCAAAAATATCAACATTTTTATGACCTCTATAGGGTGATTTCCTGCTAATCAATTTATTTTTTGTATCCTTCTAGTTCATTGGGCATGGAGTCATTTTAATCTTAACACACTTTAACTGGAGAATAATAAAATTGGGATTTTGTTTAAACAAGAACAAAATAGGCAAAAAAACAAAAACAAAAACAAACTAAGGAAATAAAAACTACTAATGAGTCAACTTGTGCTAAATCACTTATTGTGGAAACCAATTAAACCTAATATATATAATGTTTTTAAAAATAATTACAACCTCAAAATCAAGATTTGAGGTATATCCTATTGACTAGGATAGGTAGTTCTAATCCATCAAGATTGGATGATTGGAATGCATTTGATCCCTTGCATTGAGTTATGATGTATGGACCACTTTATATAGCATCAAACATTGAATATTTCCATGGTTTAGCTCTTTCAACATCCCATTTTAGAACCATGTCTTCTTCGTTGAATCTCCTATCAGATGATTTTTGTTGAAATTTTTTTTTTGAGTCTTATTTGATTTTAAAACTTTTATTGACTAGTTCTTAACTTCTTCTAGATCCATGAGTTCCTCCAACCATACTATTATTTCATCATTTTCAATAAATTCCAATTGATGGTTGAGTTCAAGATATTATATCTCAATTGACAATAGAACTCTAGATTCTCTTCCATTTACCAGCATGAATGGAGAATTACCCATGGATCTTTTAGGAGTGATTATGTCATCCCAAAGTGTTAATTTTAACTTTGTGTGCCATGTCATTTGGTTATCCTCTATTATCCTTTTGATAATATTTATGATATTTTAATTGGTAGACTTGGCCAAGACATTACCATATGGGTAATAATTGGATGAAATATCTAGGTATAAATTGTGCCTTACATCCCACTCACTCACTTGAGTGCCCATAAAAGCTTTAACATTATCTAAGATAATGGTGTAAGGAACATGAAATCTCATGCCAATACCATTCATGAATTCTAGGATAGATACCTCTATGGCATCTTTCATTATAACTGCTTCAGTCCATCTAGTGAAATAATTAGTTGCTATGAGGACCCATTTGTGGCCTACACTTGATATTGGATTTATCATGCCAATGAAATCTAATTCCCATTGGGAAAATCGTTGGTTAACTCATATTGGTTTGAGAGGGAGAAATTATAATCTTTGATTGCCTAAAAAGTAGGCACATTTTTCATAGTTTTGTACTCATTGATGGAAACATTTGAATAGATCAATCCAATAATAACCTCCCCTCATTATTTTGATGGTAGTTGTTATCACAAAAAAATGTTTCCCTGATGGACCATCATGAAAATCCTCGAGCACCTTGAGAATTTGATCATGCTTGCTACACCTCAATATAAATCCATTCATATCTTTCCTAAACAAAAATCCATTAATAATAACATAAGGAATAGATTGGAGTCTAAAATACCTCTTCTTGGACTACTAGAAATCATATAGTTACTCGCTAGTCTATAGTAATATGGTCATGTCATTGATCCAACTATTGAATACAAGTGGATTGGATGGTTGAAATGTATGTTGATCATATTTTACATTAGATACTGCCTCAATAGTCTTTATATTGGAAGAAAAATATTCACATAATCCGTTTCCTCTTATGAGATTTGTAATTTTGATGTTCACATCATATTCCATGATTTTTGTGATCCATCTTACTGTCTTTTCATTTATTTCCCAGCTGAACAAGAACTCTTTGATACTTTGGTGACTAAACACCACGTGAATTTTATTATTGGAGAGTATATTCCTAAACTTTTTTAGATATTTTATTATAGCATATACTTGATTCTCTAATAAATTGTACTTTTATTCATAATACTTCAAGGATTTATTAAAAAAATATATAGGTTGTGTATGTAATTAGAAATACATCATGTCTATAAATCAATCTTGGCTTAAAAAAATAGAGCATACCTACACTTTCGATTAGGCATACATTTATTAATCAAGGGAATGGCCAATATGGGGATCTACTAGACCTGATTAGGGGATCACTTGTCACAATACACCATGTTAAGAAGGGTTCCAAAGCCTACAATCTAACACAATCACACAACACTCCTAAAAGAGTCCTAGGTTTAATGTTCACTCTATTCTAACAAACAAAAAATTAAATCTAATCTAATTCACACCAAAGCTTATGGCACAAAGTGGGGGTTAGAAACAAAATAAACTAAACTAAACATACATAAAAGACATATACTCATGTCAATGTATACATAAACCTAATGCATATAAGAAAGAATCACAATTACATTATCTATCTACTCTTATAAAGGAGAAATAAATTTAGGAATAATTACCTTGAAGATGAACCTACCGAGGCTCAATATCTCCCTTGGCCAAGATGCTTCACAAGAGATTATTATGGTATGTAAGGATAACAAGGAAAAATCAAATCTAGGCATAACCTATCTATACATCCAAAAGACTTCTCCATAAGACAAGATCTATATCTCCAATGAAAGTATGGAACCTTAAGATTTATTCCTCAATTAAAATGGTCAATAAGTAGATATTATCTATCTAATCTTATAAAAGAGAAATAAATTTAGGAATATTTACCTTGAAGATGAACCTGATGAGGCTCAATCTCTCCCTTGGCCAAGGTGCTTTGCAAGAGATTGTTGTGGTATGTAAGGATAACAAAGACAAATCAGCTCTAGGATACATAACTTATCTATGCATCCAAAATACTTCTCCATAAGACAAGATCCATATATAAAATAAAAGTATGGAACCTTAAGATTTATTCCTCAAGTAGAATAGTCAATAAGTATATGTTCATTCACACCAAATCTTCTTTGCTTCTCTTCTTATAAATGGGTAGAAATGAACTTGTATATATAGGTGGATCTTTCCCTAAATCTTCCTAAAAATGTTGTATGTATAAGGTTGACCTGGTTGACCCTATATATTTTTGGTGATAATTCACTAAGTCTAAGCTATGTCAGCTAAAAGGATAATAAACCCAAAAAGTGAAAAATAACCCTAGACTATATATGATTGACCAAATCGACCTAGTATAGTCAACTATCCAAAATGGAATTAAGTCAATAAAAGGATGATAGAAAGAAGAAAATGACTAGAATAGGTAAGACTAAGAATATTAAGATTGGTTTTTAGGATATGAGTGTGTAGATGGTAAGTGACAAAAGGGAAAACAATCTTATGATTCACCAATGGTCTACCCACCCCTTTCCCATTGCACCCCTTAAGGTGTGCACTCGAAAAGATTGAGACTCGATGGGTTTATGTATGATATAAAGTGTCAATAATCAATAAAAATTAAAAATATAATGTGTATAGATATTCCCCACTTGAATCTCATCACATGTCATGTAAGTGCAACATGGGATGGTGCTTTAAGAAATAGAATACCATAATACATAATGTTGATGCTAAGTAAAGTGAAGTAAGTAACAAATAAGATAAATGAAATGACTAAATTAAAAAACATATAATTTTACTTATTTTAGTGCTATAGATAAATAAGTAGACTACAAGATATGTGAAGGTGTCTAATATGAAGAACACTATGTGAACTTATAGAAGTTAGTACAAAAAATAGCCAAAAATAATTTTTTTTTAAAGATAATCATATGATAGTGGAAAATATTATATACATCATTATGAATGCAACACATTTTATGGTATTAAAAATGTATGAGTAAAAATAATGATATAGATAAAATAAAGAATCTATAGAAAAATAATTATAGAATTTGAATTTTGAAAAGTGTTTTTAAATAGGGGGAAAGACAAGTCATTTTGTTATTTTGACTTGTGAAAGAGAGAAAAAAGAGCTCTAGAGACCAGATGAACTAAGAGGGCAAGGAGATGATAGGCTAGATAGGGAAAGGCTCCAAGAGTGGCAACATGTGCACTATAGGTATGACACTATGAATCTTAAGCCAATTTTTGAGTATTTTGTTGAAATAAGTGAATTTTTAGAAACAAATAATTTTTAGTATTTCTAGATGTCAGAATGGAAAAAAATTAATTTCTATAGGTAGAAAATAGAAAAATGAGAAATAGGTTTAGAGGAATTGGGAAGAAAATGGTTAAAATGCAATTTTTTAGGAAAATGTAAGGGGTCGACAGTGAAAAATAAGTGGGTCAACCTAGTCACCTAGTAAGATGAAATTTTACAAAATACACACTACCAACCCAGTAGGTATATGCAGACCCTATACATTTTGCAAACTATTGATCTAGTATAGTTTTCTAACTGATCCAAAAAAGTGTAGAATGACAATGCAATACTAGAGAGGGGAAAATAACAGGGTTGAATAATATTTTTAATTCATCAAGGCCAAAAATAGAGAAATTTTGGTTGAACTAGTTTGACCAAAGAACTAAAACGGTAAAAAAATATGTGTAAAAGGCTGAAAGAAGGCTAAAATGGATTGAAATGACCAAGTAAGGGTAAAAATGAATGAATTAAATAATGTATTTTAACTATACATGACATGGAGGATCTAATACATCTTTTGTTGATTCTTGGTTGTAGGGATGATCCCAATTATGGAGATTGGTAGATGTGTCTTGACTACTAGATATATTACAATGTCTAACCATAGGTGATATAAATAGGCTAGTAGTTGTAGTCCTAAGAGGGATAGCTAATGTGTGTAGGATTCCCTTGAGTTTAGATATATTAGTCATTTTCCTTGGATGTTGGGAAAGATTGACTAACACCTTTAGATGGGAGGTGGATGGGGATGTGGTAGAGGTAGCTATCATGATAGAGAATGTGCATTCCATCCTAGGGCTACAAATGATAAGAGTAAAAATAAATACAAGAATACCAGATATCCTAGATGAGAAGAGGGCCTTATCCATGTGGACTAAAGGCTTGGATATAATATTAGGAGGTAGGTGAGTTAGCATAGCCGAGTTGGTACATAGTTACACCATATACAATGAGAATAGAGTTTATTAGACATTATACTTGGTGGAAAAAACCAAATATAGTGGAATAAGTGATAGGATAGATGGTATTACCTCATCTATTAGTACTGATATTAATGCCCAAGTAGTGGGCTTGACATGTGAGAGAGTTGTAGAGGAGGGGACTAAGGTAACTAGTGATTAGTATAATGTCTAAACCATAAATTGGGTGATCATGATAGGGAGCAGAGTAGGAGGAGAGGGATTCAAAGGTAATAACATTGGAGATACCACCACCATCTCTATAATGAGATGAGATACAACCACCAAGGACATGACATCAACATAGGCAAGAGGATTAGGAAAGAGTGGAGACTATCACCATCCTTAAGGACCTAGAAAGTGAGCCAAAGGAGATTTGTATGATAGATACGCCACTTAGGTGTAGGATAAGGTGAATGTGTGTAATGAAAATTAGTTTGAGCTAAGGAGGTGACCTACAGAGGAGGTGCTAGGAGGCCATGCAGATGGAGAATGTATGTAATCAGAAATTCATCATGTCTATAAATCAATCATGGCTCAAAGAATATAGAGCATACCTACACTTATGATTGGGGATACACTTTTTAAGTTGGAGTATGACCAATATGGGGATCCATTAGACCTGATTAAGGGATCACTTGTCACAACATATCATACTAAGAAGGGTTCTAAAGCATATATTCTAACATAATCACACAGTAACCCTAATGGAGTCTTAAGGTTTAAATTAATCACTTATTCTAATAGAAAGAAAGTAAAATATAATCTAGTGTACACCAAAGCTTATGTCACAAAGTGGGGGTTAGAAACAATAAAAAAAATGACTAAACTAAACATGTATTAAAAGACATATACTCACATCAATGTATGTGTAATCTTAATGGATAGGAAAAAAGCCCAACTGCATTATCTATCTACTCTTACAAAGGAGAAATAAAGTTAGGAATACTTATCTTGAAGATGAACTCATCGAGCCCCAATCTCTCCCTTAGTGAAGGTACTTCACAAGAGATTGTTTTGGTATGTTAGAATAAAAAAGACAAATCAACTCTACACTACACAACCTATCTATGCATACAAAAGACTTATTTACAAGACAAGATTTATATCTATAAATAAAGAATGGAACCCTAAGCTTTATTCCTCAAGTAGAATGGTCAATAAGCATATGTTCATTCATACTTATTCTTTGCTATTAATTCTTATCTTATGAAATAGTGGGAAATGAACTTGTATAGATAAGTGGATCTTGCCCTAAATCCTCTCAAGAACATCAATTGTACAGGGTTGACCCAGTCAAATTAATGTGTTTTTAGGGATAAATCACTAGATCTGAGCTAGGTCAGCTGAAAGGCTAATAAGCCAAGAAAGTGAAAAATACCCCTCAACTATACTAGGTTGACCTAGTCAACCTAGTAAAGTTGACTATCTAAAAGGGTTTTAAGGTAAGGCAAGGAAGAATAGAAAGAGGAAAAGACTGACATAGGTAGGACTGAGAAAAATAAGATAAGGATAAATGGTTTTAGGAGACAAGTGTGTAAATGGTAAGTGGAAAGAGGAACAACAATATTATGAAGAACTAATGGTTTGCCCACCTCTTTCTTGGTGTACCCCTTAAGGCATGCACTTAGAGAGATTGAGACTCAATAGGTTCTTATAAGATACAAAGTGTCAGTAATCAATAAAATTTTGAAAATATTATGTTTATACATATGCCCCACTTGAAGCTCATCATGTGTCACGTGAGTGAAACACAGGATGGTGCTTCAGAATAAAACATGATAACACATAATGTTGATGCTAAGTAAAGTGCAGTAAGCATAAAATAAAATAAATGAAAGGATTGAATTAAGAAACATATGACTTTAACTTAATTTAGTTTCATAGATAAAGAATTAGGAAATAAGAAATGTGAAGGTGTCTAATGTAGAGAACACTAGATGAACCTATAGAAGTTAGTGTAAAAAATAGCCAAAAATCATTTTTTTTGGAAAAATGCATATAGTAGTGGAAAATAATCTCTTAACCATCATAAATCTAATGCATTTTATGGTTTACAAAATAGATGAGTGAAAACAAAGATAGAAGCTAAACAAGAAATTTGCAAGACAATAATTGAGAGATTTGTATTTTGAAAAGTGTTTTAAAATAGGGGAAAAGACAAGTCATTTGTTATTTTGATTTGTAAAGAAGAAAAATTAGATCTCTAGAGAGAAAATAAGCTAGGATGGTGAAGAGATGACATGATAGACAGGGAGAGGCTCCAGAGGTAATAGAAAGTAAAATATAGGTATACAACTAAGAATATCAAACTAGCTTTTGAATTTTGTATTGAATTAAGTGAATTTTTAGTAATTTTGAATTTTAAGCATTTCTAGATGTCAAAATGAGGCAACATTAGATTATAGGGGTAGAAAATAGGAAGATAGGAAATGGGTTTGGAGGGTTTAGGCAAAAAGTAAGAAAATTTCACTTTTTCAGAAAATGCAAGGGGTTGGTAGGTAAAAAGCACTAGGTCAACCTAGTTGACCTAGTAGGCTATAGAATAAGCAGAATCCACAGTGTTGACCTAGTATTATGGGTTGCCCCTATATAATTTATAGGCTGAAGGCCTAGATTGGAATTACTAGGTGGTCTAAAAGGTCCAGAATGGAAACTCAGCACTAGGGAAGGAAAATAAGGGGGTTGACTCAAATTTTTTAGTTAACCAAGCAAAAATATAAGAAAATTTTGGTAAAACTAGTTTGACCAAAGAGCTAGAATGATACAAAAAAATGTGTAAAAAGATGAAAGAGGGATAGAATGGCCCAAAATGACCAAGTAAGGTCAAGAAGGACCAAGAAGGATAAAATTAACCCAAAGAGGATAAAATAAAGTAATTTAGACTTATTTTTACTTTAAAAATGTAAAAATAATGTATTATGATTATATATGACATGGAGGAACTGATACATCCTTTGTTGTTTCTTGGGTGTAGGGATGATGGATATTTTAGAGGCTTGTGGATGTAGCATAGTTACCATATTTTTTAGATGGAGAAAGGGCTATATTAAGATCCATAGATCTAAGTAGGATAGTAGAGATGTGTTGAATCCCATTAGTGTTGACTTATTAGTCATGTTCCTTAGTTGTTATGAATGATTGACTAACATATTGAGATGGGATGTGGATTAGGTTATAGTAGAGGTGGTTATCATGCTAGAGGATGTCCATGCTCTCTTGAGACTACCTATAGTAGTATCCTATGTGACCATAGGGATACTATATAATCTAGAGGAGAGGAAAGCCTTAACCATGTGAGCTATAGGCTCAGAGATGATATTACCAGGTAGGAGAGTGAGTATGTTTGATATATATACATCATTGATTCTAGACATCTAAAAGGTTGTGATAGGCCTTATAACATAATAGGTGTTATGTCACAATTTAGATAACAAGGTATCACTATTCATAGTAGCCTTGAGTAGGATGATCTTTGAAGAATGAGTAATAAATGACTTAGGATATGTCATCTAGGTCCAACTAGTACATCATATGTATGAGATTTTAGTCAAAGGGTAGATGACCATAAAATTTATAATATTGATGATAGATTAGATTTATGAGAGGTTTCTTATGTACCAATTAGCTAGGTTTCCCCTTGCAGTCAGTGATAGGTTACCTCAAGTATGCAGATGGAGAGAGGGCTAAGTAGCATAGGTCATGCCCCATGTGTCAATGGAGGTAGGAGGTACAGGATAGAGTAGAGACTATTACCATCCCATATGACCCCATAGGTGAGCCAAAGGAGATGACAGAGAGACCACTCAAATGTAAGCTAAGACTAACATAATCCATGATAGCTAGGTTTGAGCTAAGGAGGTGGCCTACATAAGATGTGTTATGAGGCCACACAAATGAGGAAACTATGTTAGGTGTTCACATAGATGGTGAGACCATAGTAGCTGAGACATAAATAGGTAAATAAAGATGGTTAAATCATTTCTTATATTTAATTTGGAATAAAGATAGATATTTTGAGATATAGCAATGATCTATTATCCATCTTGTGTGATTTTGTAGGTGTAGGTGAGCATGAGGAGGAGATATGGGGGTCCCTAGTGAGGGGAACACTTCATGATGTCCTAGATGAGATTCTATAGCCATACGACCCCATAAAATTGAAGGATCTAAGTGTACCATCTACCCTAGCTCATGTGAGTTGGTTCAAATTAGTTAGAGAGGCAACGAGGTAGATATAGGTGTTTCAATATTTTTTGAATCTATTTAATGTTTAAAGAGAAAAAAGATGAAGGGTAGGGATTATAGATTAGAGAGAACCCATATTAGTTGCACATCATATCTAGATGAGGTTGAGCACTCCTCTTTGGCTAGGGAGGACTACCTACAAATAAGAAATCACTACCACCAAAAATATTTGTTATTAGATATATGAATGGGCTGCCAAGCTACGTGCTTGTTCCTAGAAGTGTCAAACTTCCTTAGGGATGACATACCACTTTTTGAAATAAAATGGTAATG
Organism: Torreya grandis; assembly: GCA_037957365.1. Classification (NCBI taxonomy): domain Eukaryota; kingdom Viridiplantae; phylum Streptophyta; class Pinopsida; order Cupressales; family Taxaceae; genus Torreya; species Torreya grandis. Next base: position 456,285 of record JARHVA010002920.1, on the reverse strand, counting down.
AACAACAAATGAAAGAGAGAGTAAGAGAGAGATATTCATACCATTCTTGTAGTTTGAGTGTAGCAAAGAGTAATACAGTGTAGGTAATGTAAGTTATTAATGTTTTTGGAGGTTGTTTAGGTAGGCTTAGAAAAGTTGATGGAAATATATAGTCATTGATGTCAGTTAGTTTGTCGATGTTGGTAAGGAGATATGACTGATGTTAGTAGGGGTAGTAGGCTCTCAAGGGGTTGCAAGAGACTTTTTTGAGCTGGGAGGTAGATGTTGGTCAGGTTTATGAGGTTGGGAAGAGTCATAGGGTAAGACTCAGGTGGGTCTAGATAGAGGGTTAGTATGTTTGAAGTAGAGGGAAATAGGTGGAGTTTTACAACTCCTTTATAGGGAAAGTTAGGAAGTTTGTAAAATGATAAATAGTATAACATAAAGTAATTATAAAATGTTTTTTTAGAGGAATTATAAAACATAGAGATATACTTGGTGAAATGGATGAACCATGAGTGCTGAATATATTGATTTGATGAGGCATGTTTGAAGCAATACATGAATAGAAAAGACAAGTATGTGTTGCCAGTTTAAAAGAATCTAATCTCTATGTAGTATATCAATTCCTAATCTAGACTAATTTTTACAAAGTAATGATATGCCTAGATGTAGAAATTTGAATGCCAAAGCTTGTACATGAATGATTGATTTTTATAATTTCTATTGACCTGAATATTAGCTTGGAATTTGGCTTAAGTAACCAATGTAGGTGATCCCAAAAATGTTAGTTGAGGGTTGACCGACGTCAGTGGCATGAGAATAGGTAAAAGGGATATTTTTATTCTTTCTCTTGCCAAGTGTGGTATCCATTATAAAATCATAGAAATGTGAGGTTAAGAAGAACATAGTTAGTTAAGAATTTATGTTAGGGGTGAGAACAAGTCATGGGTAGTTAGGATTAGGGGACTAAATCTTAAGGTGACTTAGAGGATAAGAATTAGTTCTAGGATGAGGTGGCTAGGTAAGGTAGCATAAGTAGTTTTTAATTTACTTAATTAAATATTTTTAAATTAATTAAATGTTTGAGGCGTGAAAATATGGGTTAAGAAGGATAATTATTAAAAGGGGATCAAGGGGGGTTTTAATATAGGGAGTTAGACATGTGTGTGATGTAATTTTGGTGTCTAAATTTGCCCCTTTTGTCTTGTAATTTGTATTTTCAAGTTGCAAGACAAAAATAAAAGTTGGATGCTCTAGGTATGGGATGAGGTATCCCCCCTCAAAATGGGAACCAATGGAGGAGAATATAGAATTAGTACCAGTTTGATAAGGAGTCAATTGGGTGGGTGGATGTTGAATGAGAGCATGGAAACATTACTTCTTGCATGTATACTAATACAAGTTATAGTCAACACAATCAATAATAGGTAAAGATGAGGAGGACTCAAAGAGAAATAACCAAATCATAGCTTGTAAGTGATAGATGATAAGGTTAAAATGATAAAATTTGTAGCTCTAATGGTCCATGTGTTTTAGATATCTGAGGTAAGAATAATATTGGTAAACACAAAAGGTTTTAGGTGATAGGACTGGCTTGGTTGTGATCCAAAAAAATTAATATACATGTGTGTGTATAATATCCAACTATAACAAGGTAGCATAAGCGGTCAAGACAAGCAATGCAAGGTTGGCTGAAAAGGGTCAATGGTTGAGGAGATATTCATGATCTCTGATCAGAGTTATCATGGGTGGAGATTTAAGTGATCTCCAAGGTTAGTTGTCATGGTTAGGAAGATATACATGATCTCTAAGTTTCCCTAGACTTAGGGTGTAGTCTAATGGGTGGTGGTTGGGGTTGAAAACTCTAATTTTAAGGTTTTCAATGTTGGTTATGTCAGAAATGTTGGTAGTAATTATTACTGACATTAGCATCTTAGGTCAAGACTACCGACATCGATGGGTGACCAAATCTAATAAAAAGGGGTTGGTGGCCCACCAACACTCATTCACAATAGTTTATTAGAGAAAAAGAGTTTTGAGTGTTATGGGGCATAGAATATCATGAGCCTATCTGTTTGTGGTGAGGTGGTGAGAGATAAGTGGTTGAGAAGAGTGTGTGAGAGTGTGGGTATGATTGAGTGCTTAGTGGGCCACAGTGTGATTGAGAGAGTGTTGGTGTAAGAAGAGATGGTAGAGGTAGGAGGGGACCCAACTAAAGGTGTGATACCACAAATGCCAACCATTCTTGCTTGGAGGAGATGGAGAGATGAGATACGATGCTTTTTAAGTTGAATTTTGATTTAAGGTAATTAATTTTTTATTTGGGTTAAATTTGAATTTTTTGGGGGAGAAAATGCAATTAGAGGGGTAGTAAATGGGGTAAGGGTAGGTTTGGGTGAATTTGGGAGGGGTTATAGGGCTGAACTAATCACTGATGTCATGGGGATCACTAATGTTGACTAGCAATTGATGTTGATGTCAGCTAACCCAGCATTGATATTGGCATATAAGACCAATGTTAGTTATAAGAAAAACCCCAAATAGGAAGAAAGGACCATTTTGGATCCCTAGTTGAGTTAATTAATGAGCCTAATGGTTGAGATAGTGTCAAAATACCTTGTGTCAACTGAGTGTTACCTACATAGCATATGTGAGGGCCTTAGGCCAATATAGTTCCCCCAGTGTGTAGGGAAAAAGGGTGAGGTATGGTTAAAAATTTGTTAAGGGAAGTGGTTAGGAAAAGGGAGATTGAAATAGGTCATGAGACCTAGGGCTTAAAATATAGGTCATAGGGTCAAGGGTGTGAGATATAGGTTGTGGGGCCTAGCATTGAAAGATAGGCAATTGGGCATAAGGTTTAAAGATAGGTAGTTAGGCTAGTGTTTAGAGATAGGCAATTAGGCCTAGGGTTTAGAGATAGGAAGTTGGGCCTAAGGTTTACAAATAGGTAGTTGGGCCTAGGGTTTAGAGATAGGTAGTTAGGCATAGAGTTTAGGTGGGTTAATAGGTTAGATAGCTAGGTGGGTGTATGACTGAGCTAACCTTAGAAGACCTCTTGTAAACTGAGTGCTTCCTACATAGCCCAAATGAGAGTCTCAGGCCAATGTAGTTTGTCCAGAGAGAAGGGAAAAAAAGATGGAGGTTTATATTGGAAAGTATGTGACTTGAGGATTGTGTGTGTGGATTCAAGCTAGGTAAGAGTTGACATTATGAGCTTGACTACCTATGATACTAATGAGGATGAGGAAGGATGTAACCATGGATGAGTGGGAGCACATGGTAGCTGTAGGGCTAGGAGGAGTGTGATGATATTGCTGGGTTACATGTGATTTTAGCTTGATGATAGCTTTGATAGAAAGGTAGGATCACACCACTAACACTTTCCATTTGCCTACCAGAGAGTTGATAGTGATGCAGGAGGATGTTTACAAGATTTTATGATTACCACTCCAAGGTGAGGAGATCTTCTCGTATTCGAGAGAGGAACATGATATTCAAATGGATACATTGTTTGGGGAACATGTCAATGAGGTGACCTATAATGTGATGAGCTTTACATATGAGCCACTGTACACTATTGATGAGGAGTATCATCACTTGATTATCTTGATGATGGTGGGCATTACAGTATATGCACTTTTAGATGTGGATGGGGGGAGATTTTTGATTATGTTGACATGTGTGCTAGTGTAGATGGTTGAGCAATAGATAGTTTATGCTAGGGTATAGATTTTTTGGCACAATTATATAAAGTTGTGGGGTTTGAGGCTACATCGATAGTATAGTTTGTGTCAATAATTTACTCTATTGTTGGGAATATGATCACATCATGATGACATGGTCATTAGGGCTACCCATTATGATTACAACCAATTTTAGGGTTGGGTTTAGATGGTGGAGAGAGGGTATGACCTAAACACAAGTAAATGGCATATTGTGGGACATTGATTATTATAGATATATGATAGATGGATTAATTCCCATAGATATTATTTGGAGGCCCTACTTGACATACCCTAAATTTAAAGGACGGGTAGAGCAGCTTGTTAGTTTATAGTTCATGTTATGGGTTAGAGGGAGATGATCTCAAGAGTTATAGATGATACCCATGGCACGAGTTAAGAGATAGTTTAGATTGTTATATGACATACCTCCTATCATTCCTCTATATAGGAGGTATGATATAGAGGCACCCCTACCTTTGCCCCAGGAGATAGATGGGCTAGATTTTGAGGAGATGCTAGTAGGATCAGGTGTGGTAAATCTTAGATGCATAATGGCTTATCTTACATGGTGGATAGGTTTATATCATATGGTTCAATTCAAGAGGCCACCACCAAATTTACAAGTGATGAGAGAGAGAGAGATGTAGTCATATAGGCCAAAGATATAGTGGTACAAGCCCAAGATACAACACAAGCATAGGTTTTGGTCTTACAAGGCTAGGTTATGACATTGTAGGTATAGGTCAAGGCATTATAGGGGCAATTTAATACACTAATAGTAGATAAATATATTTTGAGAGTCATATGATAGGATACTCCTCTTCCACCATAGGGACCAGTATAGGGTCCTACAATAGGTTTGATGGGTCCACCGTAGACTGTATCTCTAGTGAGGTAAAACACTACTTTAGATGAGATTGCATACTATGAGAGAGCCATTAGGGAGTTCTTACAAATTCATAGGTGTTCTAAGGTTATAAATTAGGAGAGATTAGTGACATGTGCCATAGATTCTAGCTCACATAGATGCAGATAGGCAGAGAGTGGTGATGATACTATTACTTCATTACCACAACTATAGCCTTGAGTATTCTGAGGGCTCGATGATATCTTTGATGTTTTTATATATGTTTTATACACACTGGCCTATGAGCCAAAGATGAGAGATGTACTTTTGAGAGAGAGAGATGATACTGATATGATCTATTGATGTACATTCAAATTCAACATATATATATATATATATATATATATATATATATATATATATATATATATGAGAGTTTGTTATTTTGAGATGTGTTTATGTGATGGTGATGATGTTGAAGTTATTATAATTATGTGGATGTTTATGTTATGTTAATGTTGAGCATGTTAGTTGAGTTAGACTAGAATTTCCCATATGTGTGATGGTATATGCATAGTTGATTGGTTAGCTTCATCTTAGCATTTTTCCATATATGTGATGGTGTATGCTTAAAATGAATGGGTTGGGTATGTTGTTGTTGTTGTTATTATTATTATTATTATTATTATTATTATTATTATTATTATTATTATTATTATTATTATTATTATTATTATTATTTCAGTATTTTTTCATATTTGTGATGATGTATTCTTAAAATAAATGGAATAGCTTTGATAGTTTTCCTATTTATTGTTGTTTATAGAAACTATGGTTGCATGTTGGGTGCATTTCACATGGGATTATATGAAACAAATTAATGGGAAATGATTTGTTAGTTTTAGTATGGTTTTGGGTAGTTATTTGAGTATCTTTACTTTAGATGGATATGTGAGTGATAATATTTGTTAAACAAATAACTCTAAGAATCAATAAAAATTGGTAGAAAGGCCAAAATGTGATTGAATCTTATTTTTGAGATGCAATCTCAAAAGAGAAACTGACATGTGATTAGGATGGGAAAGAAAGAGACATGATTCTCATGTATTGTTAAAGACCATAATCACAACATAAATAGGCTCAGGAGCATGAGCCTCTTTCATGCTTTGCATTATTTGACCATTTGTTTGTTAGAGAAGCGTTATACTCACCTTGTGTCAAGTGAGTTTAAAGTCTCTTGAAAGAGTATAAGGGGAAAAAGGTAAAAGGAATGAGAGTGTTTGGGTTGCATAGCCTTATTAGTGGGATAATACACCCCTTCTATGGATGACATAAGAGCTACTATGGGTAAGTCCATGAATTAAAGTTTTTTTTTTGTGTGTAAGCTGATCAATGTGAGAAGCCTATAATGGGATTTTGTTTGTGTTGAGGTCATATGAAGCTAATCAATATGAGAAGCTTCTGAGTCATTATTTCCCTTGATAAAAAAGCTTGGATTATCCATCCTTTAAGGGAGTGGTCTAAGATTTTGTTTTTGATTTTTAATAGTTATCCTTCAAGGGAGTAGTTTACATTGAGAATCATGACCTAAGAGATTATAACTTGTTTATGTATCCCATTTTTATTTTATTTTTTTGACTTTAGTCATGGATAGGACTATAGAGGCTTAGAGGGTTTCCAATTTGAGGGCAAAACTATAGCACTTCGTAGGTTAACAAGTGTGTAGGAATAAGGGTTAAGAGGAAGGGAGATGAATATAATAGGGTTGCTTAGGGGATGAGTTCAAGTTAAACATGAGGTGAAGTGTCACTTGATTAAAAAAGGAATGGTTATAGGTGTAAATCATTTAAAGGCTTGGGTTTTGGCCTTCCTTTGAGAGAAGATGAGTGATAAGTTCCTAAGCCATACTTGTGAGTTATGATGTAGGGTCCAAGCCCATTAGGAGAAAACTTACCCCATTTGATTTTCTCCATGTTCATCACATGTTGATTTTACTTTAAGATGAGATATCTAATATTGAAATCTCACTCCTTGAGGTTTTTGTTGTAAGCACATTTGATATGCTCTTGATAGATTTGGAGGTGGTTGAGGTCTATGAGATGATGTTCATCAAATAACTCAAGTTAAGGCAAACATTATTGATGAAATTCATCTTTAGCTAGTATGTCTTATAGAGAGATGTGAAGAGAAGGAATCTATAACTCAAGAGGAAAAACAATTTCCATCTCATAGACCAAGGAAAAAGGTGTAGCACTTGTATGGGTTTAAATGCTAGTGCAGTAAGCCCATAAAGCAAAGGGAATGCACGTGCACCAATCCTTGCCAATATCACTGACTACTTTCATGAAGATTTTGGTTAAAGTTTTTTCAGAATATTTTACCTATCCATTTGCTTATGGATAATATAGTGATGAGAAGCTTAATATTATTTCAAAATTGTCACAAAGCTTTTAGACAGTCTTGTTTTTGAAAGATTTTTTGTTGTCTATTATAATTTTATGGGGGACACCAAAATGATAGTTTTTTCAGCCCTAGTGGAGATGAGATGAATGTCCTCAACCCACTTGGTGAATTATTCAGTAATAGTAATGATGGAACAGTGATGAAGAGATGAATGAGGGTTAATCTCACTGATTAGATCCAAACCCCATTGGAAGAAGGGTCATAAGTCTTTGGTGACTTATAAGGCATGGCTTGGAATGTGAAGGAGGTTAGTGTGTTGTTTAAATTTGATGCAATGCCAAATGTAATCACTACAACCTTGATGGGGTGTTGGACAATAGTAGCTAAGTCAAAGGATATGTTTGGCAACTGTGATACCTTTGGAATGTCAAACACAAATCCATCATGGAATTCCTTAATGGTGAAGGAGATCTTAATACTAGTGAGGCATCTAAAGAGAAGACCATCAAAACCTAACTTATAGAGAAGTCCCCCTAGCATAGTGTAATGAGTGGCACATTTCATGAAGGCACATCTCCCATTATCGGAGAGGTTGGAAGGGGTAATAGAAAAGGAGATGTAATCCATGAGTTTCTTGTACCATAAGTCATGTGGGCTGTGTGTTACATTTCCTATAACAAAGATGTTAGTTGATACATAAGAGGGTAATATTAAGTGATGTACAGTGACATAGATTTTTGAGGAAGAAGGTGAAGAGGGTATGTGTAAAACTAGAGAATCTATTGTGTCAACAAACTTGTTTGTAGATCAATGAATAGTTTGCAAGAGGTAGGATTTGAATGATTCCAATAATGTATATACATGATTTTTATATCTTAGAATTTTTTTTTTGAGCTTAAGTAGGAACCATTAACCTAATTCACCACTAGTTAGGAGTCACCAAAAATAGTTATTGATTTGACACCCAAGAAAATAGTCATTTGAAACCCTAAGATCAAAGCTTCATATTCAACCATATGGTTAGTACATTCAAAATCTACTTTAAATGACAAAGGCATAGGTTCTCCATCAAGAGGGATGAGGATGACCCCCATACCCCTATCATGTTGACATTTAAACCCATCAAATAACATAATTATTTGATAAGAGATGTCATCAATGGAGAGCATTACAATAGATTCATTAGGGGAATTCAAGCTTTGAAGGTTGGTTGTCAGGTAAAGGGATTGTAACAAACTGGTCAATGATCATTTTTCCCTTAATAGACTTTTGTTGAATAAATTCCAAGTCAAATTCAGTAAGGATTATGAGCCACTGAAGTACACGTTGGTTGTGATATGGATTAGAATGCATGTATTTGAGGAGATCAATATGGGTGATGACATAGGTTTTATGATTTAAGAGGTAGTGATGGAGCTTGGAAGATGAAAAGACCAATGTGAGATAAAGATTTTTGGTATGGTTATATCAAGTTTTATAATCAACAAGTGTGTGACTTATGTAGTAAACCACTTATTTTCAATGGTGATCATCCTAATGTGTAATAATAGCTTCTAGATAATGGTTTATTGTAGAGATGTAAATGTAGAAAGACTAGTTTTCCTTAGGTGGAATAAGAACCAGTGTGGAAAGGAGATACCATTTGATTACATCAAAGGATTCTTGGAAATTTTTAATCCAATGGAAGGAGACATCTTTTTTTATGAGATGGTGAAAGGGTTGGTAATGATCTGAAAATTGGGAGATGAAGCAACGTATTGACTATAGCTTACCTTACATGCTATGGAGTTATTTGATATTAGTAGGTGCAGTATGTCTACTATTGCTCAAAATTTAGTAGGGTTGACTTCAATACCAAGGAGAGAAATGATAAAGCCTAAGAGCTTACCACAAAAGACACCAAAGACACATTTATTTGGGTTTAGTCAAACATTATATTGGAGGAGATGAGTGAATATGATTTTGAGAATCATCAAGTGATCTTGTCAAAGTTTAGACTTTTTGAGTAAGTCATCCACATAGTCTTCCATAATTTTGTATAGGATATCATGGAAGATGTAAGTCATGGTATGTTGGTAAGTGGCACCAGCATTTTTTATACCAAAGGGCATTACTCGATAATAGAAAGTCCCCTATGGGGTAATGAAAGATTTCTTATATTTATCCTCAGGAGCAACTAGGATTTTATTATAACCTAAGAACCTATCCATAAGTGATAGCATCTCATGGACAGTTGTTAGATCAACAAGTTAGTAGATACTTGGTAAAGGGAAGTCATCTTTTGGATAAGCAAGCTTTAGGTCATGGTAGTCAGTGTAGATGTAGATTCTGCCTATTGCTTTTGTGATAGGAACAATATTAGAAATCCATTATGCGTAGTAGATGGGTTAAATAAATTTAATATAAAGGAAGTGTTGGAGATCTTTGACAAGGAGAGTAATACGAGGATGCATTTTATGAAACTTCTAATTAACAGGTTTAACATCTTTGTTGGTGATAATGTTGTGGGTAACGATATAGGGGTTGATACTAGGCATCATTATAAGACCAAGTGAAGGCTTTGTTATGGTCATTAAAAAATGTATCATAATTTGCTTGCTCAAAGGACTCCAAAGATTGGCCAATTTTAAAGACATAGGGGTTATTGTGAGAGGGAAAATTGATGTCAATAGTTGATTCATTTAACATAGCTTGTGGTTTACATGGGAGTTATCATTGGATATAGGAATCATTTTCACCCATGGATGTGATAATAACATCATCATCTTGACATTGGATAGTGTTGATAGTGGGAGAGTCTTTATCAATCATTTCAAGATGAATAAGAGAAAGGGACCTTATTTCCTTACCTAGGTGATAGGTGAGGGGCCCAAAATGGATGGCTTTTATTGAAAAAAATTTAGGAGGTATAGATACCTTCAATTTGGTATTTGATAGTGGAGGAGAGCATGGAGAAGGAAAGATTGGCTCTTTGATAATTGGTATATGAGAAGCTTTGGTGAGTTTTGTTGGTTCATCAAAACCTATGCCATGTTGTTTTTTGGCATTTTCAATGGTTTTATTTGTGGGATGTTCAATGGGATTATGAACACCCTACTCATAATGACCCAAACCAAATCCTTTCTAAGAATACCTATAAAGATAGGTGTGAGTGAAACTAGGCTTGCCTCAGAAAGAGAAGTCACAGGTAAATGGTTGTGGTGAAGAGGATGGATTATCAATAGTGGTAGCTTGATCAATTCCCCCATATGTGAAATTAGTTTAAAGGTTAGGGGGACCATACAAGATGACCATCCTAATATAGGGATCATAATTGGGGTGAATATGAAGATTTCCATACTCTCATGGAGTATGGAACACGCTGAGAAGCAACAAATGATATTATCTGAGTGATAAATGCTTGGAAGCTTCCTCCATAGGGTCTTTATTGAGAATTTGTGTTATTGATATCTATGTAATCGAGGTAGTGGAACTTGTGGAAGCTTCAGAAGTATAATGTGGAGGAGATGATATATTTAATGGAATGAGAACATCATTAAGGATATAAGTCATTTTGCCTATTTTGAAAGGAGGTGGGTCAATGGGAATAACATGCACTTGCCCATTATGCTCAAACTTGATGCAACGGTGCAAATTCAAGGGCATACATACCATAACATGTATCCAAAGTCATCCAAGTAGTATGTTGTATTGGGAATCTCCTTTTACAACATACAAGAGCTCAATAATTATACAAGGACCCACATGGATATGTAAGATAATAGTGCCCACCATAGTAGCTGTGGTATCATTAAAGGAGTAGAGCACCACGTCAAATTGAGACATGCAATTATCATGAAGGGTTAGCTTTTTTTAGGCATGGGTGGAGATAATATTAATATTAGCTCCTCTATTGATCATGACTCTTTTGATATGAGTTTGATCAATATATGTGGTGATAAAAAGGGTAAAATCCTGATCTTTAGGGTGTTGAAGTGGAATTTTTGAATCACTAAAGGAAATTTAGGAGATGGTGTTAAGAGAGCTAACCAAATCTAAAAGAGGATGGGGATCATCAAGGTTTACCTTAACCACTTACAAGGCATTAATCAAAGCTTGACGGTGTTGGGTTGAGTTTGGGATTAACTCATACAAGGACATTTTCATAAGGGTTTGGTGAAGTTGTTTCACCATCAAGTTTTGAATAACTTTTGAAGATTTTAGTTTCAGGACACCCAAGATGGAAATCTTAGGATTTAGAGGATGAGTGTTTTTTGAGAAGGGATGAGACCAAGGGTAGTGAAATTTTTATTACCTTTATCCTTTTAATTTTGTGACTGCATGGCCACATTAACCATGTTGATCTGAAACATAGGTGAAGGAGGTGGCAAAGGGGGTATGACAACATCTTTATGTTTGAATTTAGGTGGAATAGTATGAGTCATTGTGGATGCCATGGCTAGAATAATATGAAGGTAATGTGAGTATCAAAAAAGAGAGTGTTGATATCAAAGTGTTGTCAAATGACTAATGTGAGAGCTTTACAACTCTCAGTATTGTGTCTAGGAAAATGATGATATAGACACGCTTGTGTATCATCAAACCAAGATGGCCAAGAGGGTTATAAGGCTTAATGGGAGGAAGGATTATTATAGAGGACTAAAAAAAATATCATATGAAAAAGATCGAAGAACCTATGAGTGGGCTAACACTTTTTATTATAGTGGGGGTGGACACCTTCTTTGGTTTAGGAGTCATGAGGGTGATTTTATGTGGCACCTTTTTAGGTGGTGATGGATCCACGTGTTTTGCTAACACTTTCTTGGTGGTAGGTTTCATGATGTTAGATGTGAAAGACCTATTAGGTGGTAGAGGTAGTAGTGGAGGTAACTTAGCCTTTTGTTTCACTTGAATTGGTGATACCCTAACTAAAGTAGAGGGATGTGGTCCCAAAATTGAAGTCAAAGTTGAGGGTGGAAGAGGAAAGGATCAGTGAGATCTAGGAAGCTTAACATTCTTCCTTAGTTTATGCCATAGAACTCCAAATTTTGGTTGGAGAGTCAGATCTAATTTCACCTATGGATGAATTAAATTAAAGATCAGGTGAATGTCTAAAGACCTGATCTACTTTAATGTGGAAAACACCTATGAGGGTGAGGGATCTAATATACAAGAATGATCTTCTGGTAATTTTAGTGAAATTTTTTGACTATGTCAAATACCTTGAGGTAAAGTGTAGTGAGAGGATTGGTAGTAGAGGATGACACTTGTTGTGTAGGATAAGGAGTTTTAAGTTGGTCCCAAAAAGCCACACGATCTAGCTTCATGGAGTCAAGGAATTTTAGATTTCCAACTAATTGTGAGAAGGGTTTAGATGAAGTTGATTTAAGCCTTACAGTTGTTTCTTTAGAAGGCTCAGGTGATTGATAAAGAGGGAAATTATTGGACTCAACTACCTTAGGTTAAAGATGAGAAATAACTATAATAGGGTCTTCTTGGATAGAGATAGAAGAAGAGGCATAGTCTTCCATGGGTGGGGGAGAGGTAGGTGAAGAAGGCTCCTCAAGGGGGTAGAGCATAGGTGTAATTTATCCCTCAACATGTGGGTAAAGAATAGGTAAATTATGATCTTATGTAGTTAAAATAAGTGGTAAAATTAGTTGATTTAGAGTAGGCACAATAAGTCTGTCATCTAATGTAGAGGTGGATAACATTGGCTCCTCTAGGTGTGAAGGAGGAGTGGATGGGGTACTACCTTCCATCAATGGAGGAGAGGCAAGTGAAGAAGGTTCCTCAAGAGGGTATAGCATAGGAATAATGTTCCCCTCTACATGTAGTTGAGGAACGGGTAAGGTATGGTCCTCAAGTGGTAAAAGGCTAGGTAAAATGGGTGCAAAAGGAACTAGTAATATAGGTTCCTCTTGTGGCAAAAGGAGAGGTAAAGGAGGACCTTTCTCACATGGGAGTGGAATGGGTGAAGTAGGCTCTTCTACTCAAGGAGGATGGATGGGTAAAACAAACTCCACCAATTGTGGGGGAGGAGTAGGTAAAATGGGTGCCTCCTATTGTGAGAGAGGTTGGACTAGAGGTAAAGGAAAGACCATATTGAATTTATGGATATTATGATCACATGAGTTATTAGTCATGGTCTAAATTATATTTTGATTGGGTGAATGGTTAGGAAAATTTTGCTTGAACACATCCATATTTGGATTAGTATATGTATTAGGTTTATCTAAGATGAGATCACCCCTATCAAGAATGTCTTGAATAATGTTATTTAATGTTTTATAGTTATTAAAGTTGTGGCCTTTGACTCAATGGCAGCCATAAATTTCATCCTCCTTGTACCAAGTAGGAATAGGATGGGAGGGATCAAAATATATAGGAGGCTTGATGTGAAGAAGAGTTATGGCTCCTTGTTGTAATAGTTTTTCCAAAACAAAAGTATATGACTCTAATGGGAGTGTATCATCTTTGTTCATACTGTTGTTGGAATTACTTGGTCAAATTTTGTGAGGTCAAAGAATTAGGTTGGTTTGTTATTATGGAAGAAGCTAATTTAATGAACACCATATTAGTGAAGCCTTTAGATTTTTGGATAGAAGGAGAAGGCTTAGAAGAAGAGGAGTCATTTGATTTTACATTGGCATTCTTACTATGCAACTTGAATCTATCTTTTTCTATAGCTCAGATCTCAAGTTTCTATACCATTGTAAAGGATTCATCAAATGTGCAAAAATTTTGTACTCAGAGTGTGGATGAAATGTGCTTAGCACATGCCCTCAAGAAGAGATCAATAAGCTCATAAGCTCAGGTTGGGGTAAAGAGAAGGAGAGTTGATTGATTAAGCCTCTCCATTGAGTGACAAAATCTATGATAGACTCATCATCAAAATATTTAATAGAATAAAGGTATATAATACAAATATTTTTAGAAATGTTGATAGAGAAATGGTTTAGGAATAATTGTGTGAGTTGGGTAAATGAGAAAAGGGAGTGCCAAGTTATAGATTTATACTAATCCAGGGTAGCACCTAAAAGAGACATAGGGAAGTTGTGAAGTAGTAATGCATCATCATGTCCTATTAAATAAAAAGTATGTCTAAATGCTTACAAATGCTATTTTGGATCCTCTTTACTCTAGAAGCAAGTAAATTTGGGGAGTTTCCATTGGCTTGGATAAGGGTGAATAGGCATATAAGGATGGATGGGCTCATTGCATATCTGATCATAATATAACACATTATTTGAACCCAACACAGATATCTCTAGACTAGATATCTTGTCCATCATCATCCTAATGAGGTCTAGAGGGGGATTGGTTTGGAAGATACCCCCTAAGTTATAGGGAGATTGATAAGAAGTAGAGGTAGTGTATGATGTATCTTATTATGGTTGTGTTGATGTAACATAGGGGTAATGAGTCATAGGTTGGGGGGGGGGGGAATGAAAGGGGCTTGTCCCATTGGGCTAGAAACAATGCTTTAGTTGAATGTTGTTATATAGGTTGAGTTGTTGGCATGGTTATACTAGGTAAAGGGTGAGTCATAAATTATGTAATTATAGGTATGAGAGTAGACAAGATGGTACCACCAAATTATGAAATGGGGTTAGACTTGATTAAACTGATTGTGGTTGTGAAGGTAGGGAAGTCATGACTGGGTTTAGGTGGGACTGGGTAATTGGTGATTCTAAACTGTGGACATTGTTTATGGTTGGATTACTTGTTGAAGTGGTGGTTTTAGTAACCATGGGGAACATAGTGGAGATAGATAAAATTTAAGCTATTTCTATTAGATAAGTTGGCATCACATATAGTGGGTCACTCAAAGAATTGTAGGTTTGGCTCACGACAAGGTAATGTGGAAGGGTTGCCATATTATGATCAAGGAATCTAGAAAAATATTGTTCTCTTTTAGGCACAATGAGAATTTAGTTGTGGTTATGAGTATGCTCTATATTTAAAGTAGGCTCTATGATATAATTAGTAACAAGAGGGGAAGGTGAAAGTGGTTTTTGGCTTGCATAATCAAAAATAATTTTGGCTTGGCTTCTTGTCAATACCATGAAAGAATAAGTATAAATAATCTTAAAACTCTATATTAGTAATAGAGTGAGGAAAAACTAGGTTTGAGTGTAGGTAGGTAGGTTGTTTTAGCTTGTTATTTTGAGAAAATTTAAAATAACCAAATTGCATCATCATTAACATCAATAACTTGACAGATGTAGGTAGGTTAAAGTCTATTGATGTTGATGGACTTAATCGATGTCAGTCACTATGGAGTCTTGGGAGATGAAAAATACAACATTTTAGAAACTTAGAGGCAAAATCTAGGCAAAACAGAGGATGTAAGAGGTCTATATAAGGAGGATGAATACTCAAAAAACTTGATATAATAGGTTATACAACATGAGTATTATGAATAGTTTTGATTTTATAGATCAATGGAAAAAATGTCCTTACCAACTCTAAAATATAGAAGGCAATAGAAAACTATAAAAATAACATACAACCACTAATTATTAACTCCTAGAGATTAATTTTAGTCTTGTGTTGACTTATACCTTAATAAGATAGTGAGATGAGAGTTTGGTTACTGAAGGTAATAGAAAGCAATCTAGAGCTAGTTTCAGGTTAGTTTTGGTTCTCAAGAGGAAATCTATGTTAGAACAAGTACATGGCTTGTTATAATAACCTTCTCCTCACACTTCATGGACCTAAAGCCAAGCTAGGTTGATTATCTAGAATATACCTTCTATCTAGAGTTTATACTCTGCTAGAGAATGAAGTGGGTTCTCCCCTTGGTGGTGAAATCCAAGTAGGATAGTTGGGTAGGGTAAGGTGATCCACCAAGTGATGAAATCTTGATGGGCCTTATCTCAAGTGAGTTTAGATGTTTGTTTGTGTGAGTGTGATCTGTTAGTGTAACATTGGTGTATTATGATTCATTCATGATACTTATAATTAACTAGGTGAGCTAATATGCAACAATCAAATAATGAAGTGAAGTAAGTTTTAAACCCAAATTTGAAGTGTTTTGATTTAAATGAAACCAATGATAAAATAGTAGAAGAGAACTAATTTCACTATCTTAATGTGCATGTAAGAAAGAGATAAAGAAGATATTCTTTTTATCTTGCAAGAAAAATGATAAATTGTTTTTAGAGGCAAAAGAAAGAGAAGAGTGGCAAGGAAGAAATTTTAGTTTATTGCCTTTAAATAGAAAATAAAATGTTGAATATTTTGTTTTGAGGAAAAAGCGAGGGATAAAGTGCAAGGAATGAAAATTTCACTACAATTCACATATATGAACACTTAAAACAAGCAATGAACCCAAGGAGAACTCCAGGGTCCCACCGAGTGTGTCAAAAATGTTTCACTAAATTTTGAATCTATTTGATGTTTAAGGAGAAATAGAGATGAAGGGTAGGGATTATAGATTAGAGAGAACCTAGATTGGTTGCATACCATATCCAGATGATATTGAGCACTCCTCTTTGGCTAGGGAGAACTACCTATGAATAAGAAAGCACTACCACCAAAAATATTTGTTAGTAGATACATGAGTGGGTTGCCAAGCTATGCACTTGTTCTTAGAAGTGTCAAACTTCCTTAGGGATAATATTCTACTTTTTGAAACAAAGTAGTAATGAATAACAAAATGAAAGAGAGAGTAAGAGAGATATTTGTATCATTCTTATAGTCTAAGTGCAACAGACAGTGATATAGTATAGGTAATGTGAGTTATTTCTATTTTTGGATGTTGTTTAGGTAGGCTTAGAGAAGTTGATGGAAATACATAGTCACTGACATCATTTACTTTTTTGATGTCGATAAGGAGATATGACTAATGTCAGTTATGTGACTGATGTCAGTAGGGGTAATAGGTTCTCAAAGGGTTGAAAAATACTTTTCTAAGGTGGGAGGTAGATGTTGGTCAGGTTTGTGAGGTTAGGAAGAGTCCTAAGGGAGTGGGTAAGACTTAGGTGGGTTTAGATAGAGAGTTGGTATGTTTGAAGTAGAGGGAAATAGATGGAGTTTTACAACTCCTTCATAGGGAGAGTTGAGACATTCATAAAATGATAAATAGTATAATGTAAATTAATTGTAAAATGATTATTTAAAATAATTACATAACATAAAGATATACATAACTGGTGAAATAGATGAACCATGAGTGCTAGATACATGACTCTAATGAGGCATGTTTGAAGCAATATGTGAATAGAAAAGAAAAGTGTGTGCTTTCAATTTAGAAGAATCCAAGATCTATGTAGTATATCAATTCCTAAATTGGACTGATTTGTATCGAGTAACGGTAATCCTAGATGTAAAAAGTCAAATGCCAAAACCTATTCTTGAATAATTGATTTTTATGATTTTTACTAACCTAAATATTAGCTTAGAATTTGGCTTAAGTAACTAACATTGATGATCCTACCGATGTCAACTAAGGGTTGACTGACATCGATGGTATGAGAATAGGTAAAAGGGCTATTTTTAGCCTATTTTCTATTCCTTCTCTTTCCAAGTGTGGTATCCATTAGAAAAAGGTAGAAATGTGAGGTTAAGAAGAATGTAGTTAGTTATGAATCTATGTTAGGCATGATAACAAGTTATGGGTAGTTAGGATTAGGGGACTAAGTCTTAATGTGACTCAGAGGGTAATAATTAGTCCTAGGATGAGGTGGCTAGGTAAAGTGGCATAAGTAGTTTTTAATTAAATTAATTAAATATTTTTAAATTAATTAAATGTGTGGGGTGAAAACATGGGTTAGGAAGGCTAATTATTAAAATGGGATCGAGGGGTGTTTTGACATAAGGAGTTATGCATGTGTGTGATGTAATTTTGGTGTCTAAAATAGGTAAAAAGAGAGAGGATGAAACCACCAATAGTGATGGGTACAAGGGAGCTATAGGCATGGCAGGCCCTAGAAGATGAGATAGATATGCATCTAGATATAGTAGCATAGATGATAGATTCATAGATGTAAGAAACACACCTATAAGGATAGGTAGAGGGATTGAGATCTTAGATGGAATCCGTACAGTGTACCATTTAGAGTATTTAGATCAAGGTCTTAGTAGGTAGTATGTCTAGGCCATGATATAAATAGGATGGGACTTAGCCATAGAGCTGGGGCATTATATATGATTGTATTTGTTGTATCAAATTCATGAGATATATAAATCATTTTATCATATTTTTTTTGGATGCATATGCTGTCATTATGGTTGAGGCTATGGATGCTTAGGATATATTTCTTTTTAGAACATGTATTTAGATTTTTTTGTATATGCTATAAGAAATATATGAGATGTGGTTTCTTTTCTAGAATTATTAAAGACACATGCATGGTTAAAAAGAAATAGGCAAAAGGACTTGAAAAAAATTAATCAATCAAAACAATGTACTACTCACTATTTCTAGATGGGAAATGTGTAATAAAAATAAATGACTAAGTATAAAAAAATAAGAAAGGGAAAAACAAGATGGTAAAAAGAAATTTGTTTTAAACTAATGTGAAAGATTTTTGTACCAAATTAAAATGAGTAAAATCATACTAATATCACATTGCAAAGTATGAAAAATAAAGTAATAAAATGGAAGGTATGTAAAATGGAGCAAATGGTAAGAAAAACAAATTAATTAAGTTAATCAATCATACTAAATCATGCTAGGAAGTATGAAAGAAAAAAATTTCAAAAGATTGGTCTTAAATTGGTCATACTAATTCAAGTTGGGAAGTATGAAAAATTCAAGAAGTGGTTGAAATCTTACATGCACTTAGAAAATAAGAAGATAAAAAGGCAAAATAAAAATGAAGTAAGCATAAAACATACTAAATCAAATGGAAATCATGTAAAATGATATGTAACTTCATAATTGATCAAGTCTTATCTCAAATTTGACACAAGTAATTTAGATGATGACTTGGGTATTAGAAAATTTTATGAGGAGGGTCAGGTCCTATCCACAGTATTACATTGTAACTTGACAAAGAGAACACCACTAGGGTAGAATAAATAGTAAAATCAATTAATTAAAGATGTGGGTAATAAGAAGGAAAATATGTTAATTTATGAGGATGGTCAGGTCCTATTCATGGTCTTATAATGTAACTCACAAATGAAATCCCAAGGGGAGCGATCAGTAGATAAAACAATATTTCTCAATAGGAAATATAAGGTATATAAGGAGTGAAAAATTTAATGCAAAAATCAATACTTAGGCATCTTTTGAGAAGACATTAGGAAGCAAGAGGCATACTAAGGACATGAGAAGACACTAAGTGACTAGTGGTTGTCTATGTACAAAGGAAACCTATTCGCTATAGACACAAAATTTTGTAGGCAAATTGGTGTACTACTAAGATCAACTCATGAAGGTATATTGGTAAAATAAAAATAAAAATGAACCTACCTTCCCATGATGTATTCCCCATTCTTTAGAGCCCCTTAAAGAGCCATTGATCTACTATGAAGATTGGGTACTTACGTGAGAAAGTAGGTACCACTAAAAGATTTTTTATTGTCCTCTTCTAATCTACTGGCCTACCACACCCCAAAGGACCTTGGCTCTACCATGAGGCCAACTGTGAAGTTTGAGATTCAACTAGAAGAAAGAGATGTGCTTTGAATCATGTTTTTTAGTGTGATTAGAATTTTAAGAATAATTTTATCTTTTGATATCATTTCCTTTTGTTTAAATGATTTGGATTTTAACTTTATTTTGAAGGCTTTTTTAAGATTCCTCCTCCATATAAATTTGGAATGACCAATCATGAGAGAGATAGTGATACACGTGAATGAGATGTAGGCTAAGTTTAAAGGAAGCTAAGTAACTAAAGACAAAGATTAACTAGGACACTTAGGCTTAACAATGAACTAGCATGTGATCTCAATTATCAACCATGTATATGCTTAGTTTTTGGAAAAAGGAAGAAGGTAAAAAGGAGATCCAAAGTGGACCAGTGAAGGGAGATAATAATGAGATCAATTATTTTCTAACTGATCACATGGTAAAGGGAGATAATAAAAAAGGGGAATAGGGTAGGTATAACCAAATCACGATGACAAATTATCTATGAAAAATAAGGATAAGAAAGAAAAATAATCATAAAGATACAAGAAAGAGAGTTTTGATAAAAAAAAATCTATGAAAAAGTGAAGGGAAAACAATTATAAAGAAAAGACAATCATATACAAAATATAAAATATAAGAAACACATAGTACAACAAGTAAAAAATCATGATATAAGATAACTAGAAATTTGACAAAGTGTTAAATGACATAAAATATAGAAATAATATAGGAGCACACATCCTATCCAATGTTAAATGTGAAATCACATGCATGTGCTCATAAATACTAGTAAATTTGGCCACACACATTATCCAATACATTAGATAAGTCTCTATGAATTTGTAATCGAACTGATGCTTAAGTTTCATCAATATTTAATGAATACTAGGAAAATACTTCCTTTCTAATCTCCTCAAATCAAAAAGTAGGAATGCCCAAAGGATTGTGATAAGAAGAAAAATTAGGCAAATTCTATCAAGAGAATGTTTGGGAGCATGATCTATATGAGGAGAAGGAATCACTAGTGGAGAAGGATCCATAGGTGAAGGACTCATGGGTGGAGAAGGATCCATAGGTGAGGGAAGGTCCACAAGTGAAGGAATCATAGGTGGAGGCACAGAAGGTGGTGAAGGGACCACATGAGGTGATGAAACCACCAGAGGTGGAACCATAGGATAAGGAGGAGCCTTATTATGAGAATGACCTATGAGAGGAGTAGTTGAAGGTCTAGTAATGGACATAAGGTGGTCTTTGACATGTTTTTGTAGGATGTGACAATGATCAATGTGATGGGTACTGCATAAATGCCATAGAAAATATGCCTCACTATACTTGGGCAAATATTCAGGAAGTACCTTCAGGGGAGGTATGGCTTTGTATGATGATGGGGAAGAATGATGCAAGGTAACAAGATATTGCCACAACTTGCAACAATGGTTGGAAGAATGGTTATCTATCCCATAGAAGTAATAGATATGTTTTTGAGTGGTTTTAATAGAAGCACTCATGAAAGGAGGTAAAATAGGAGTGGAAAAATCCAAAAACACTCATCAGCTCATTTGGTGGGCATAGGATCCATCTTAGGCAAAGGAAGTAAACAATTACCAAGGGAGGGTGATGATGAAGAAGGAATAACACTAGACTCAATAAAAGGAGTGATAGAATTAGAAGTAGGGGTAGGATCAATAATAATAGGAGTGGAAATAGGATGAACTATAGTAGAAGTAGAAAGAGGCTCAACTATAGCAAGCTTTACTAAGGGAGGAGTGGGATCTACAAAATGTCTAAGGAGAGTTGTACTAACCTCAAGGATAAACCAACTATGAGGGTCAGGGTACCTAACAAAATGGTAAGACCTGATCATAGCATGATCCATGAACATAGTCCTACATGGATCCTTAGAAACTAGAGGTATCAATGCCATCTCTACCCTATGATATAAGGGAAAATGCAAAAATTAGGAACTATAGGTGAAGTAAAATGATGAGAAGCATGAAAATACTCAAGTAAATAAGAATGATAATAGATAATCTTGACATTGCAGGCATATACAAGACCACTTAATAAGGGATCATTTAAGGAATAACCATCATTATAATCAAGGGTATGAGGATCAATGACACAATTTGGGATAACATTGTCATCCAATGAAGCATGGTGAATAGAATGCCTAGTCTTGGTGAAGACTATGGGAATGTCATCGTAAGGAGGTTTGTGAAAATGAGGTTACAAGGAAGCAAGAAGGTAAGAGACGAGATGAGGTGAGATATTAGAATTTTTGATCTTTAAATTCATCTCATCAAGCTCATCATCATCAAAATCTAAAAGATTAGGAGGAATGTTACCAATGATATCAAGATGCCCATTATAATCGTGGGTTGAATTAATAGTAATGTTGAGACATTGAGACTCATAAAATGAAACATTTATCAAAGGTTCAAGAGTAGGAATCTTAAAGACACCATGATCTTAGAATTGTTTAAAATTCCAAGGGTTAGTGTCACCTTGAATCCTATAAATGGTTCTTTTATAAAGTAATTTAACTCATTGGTAGGTGGAAGAAGTGATAGCTCTCATGCAATGAGTCCATAACCTACGAAGAAAGATGTTATAAGAAAGAGGGAAGTTAAAGATAATTACCTTTACACAAATGGTGAAAATTGGGATGGTAATGGGAAACCATATGCAACCTAGAGGAGGAATTCATCTTCTATCCTATCCTTGGCATATGTTGCATGTAGACTTGAGATTACATTTAGAATATCCAAGAGTTTTAATGAAATTAAGAGAAGTGATACATATGTAAGAAACCTTATCAATAAATTCATGCTTAACTTAGATATCATAGATTTGGATGTTATTAAATAAGGGAGGATCATCTACATGAATTATAATCTTTTTGAGAATCATAAATGTGATAGGAAATCATAAAGAAAGATAAGTGTCTATAGTTTCATCAATGTTGATAGACATCTCTTCACATTGTTGTAAAATACTATCTTTGAAATTGGATAAAGCTTATTCCCATCCTAATAGGGGAGGATGAAAGATATTCATCTCAAATAAGATCATCATGAGGCTATTTCTATGATGTGGGTAAGTCCTTATAAGCTTGAGAAATATAATTTGGGATGGGAGATTAGTGAGTTATGCAATGGGATCCCACTCATCATAGCCCATAACAAGGTTATTAGATAAATGTGTGTAATGATTAAGGAGGTCCTCAAAAGGAGGAACTAAAGTAAATTGTAATTTTTTTTATAAGAATAAGAAGATGGTTTAGAACAAGGTGGTAAATCATGTTGAGATGATAAACTAGTTAGTTTAAGTTGATTTTGAGAATTAGAAGAAGTGTTAGTAGAATCTTGATTATCATTAGCATTGGAAGATGATGTAAGAGTGGTAGAAATATAATGGGATGTGTTATATAAGGGGGAATTTAAAATTGGATTGTCAAAAGTGAGAATATCTTCTTGCCCCAACTCATTTATTGAGTTGGAGAAGAATCTTGGATAACACAATATGTTTTAGATGGAGAAGTGTAGATAGGTTGAGAATCAATGAAAGACACCACCCTTCACATATTATTCATGATAACCAAATTTTCTTTGGAAGTTGGTTCAACAAGACTTTCTATGTTATTGGTGGTAGTGGTGTGTTTGTCTTGATTTTCTTAGATAGGTTGATGATTAGGTAAAGGATATTTATAGATAGCCAAATGAGAATTTAATTGATTTAAGGCTTGAGTTTTGTCATTTGATTTATAGTCTTTGAAATAAATCTCATAGGCTTTTTGACACTTAAAAGTAATGGAATCATAATCAAAATTAGGTCCAAGAATAAAATTTATAGCTAATTTATGAAGCTATCTATATGTATCATGTGAATGACCCCAAATAGTGTGAAACCAATAAAACTTGTTAGGATCATACCAAGATTTCATAGGATGGGTAGGGTCAAGCTCTCATGGAAGAGGCATAGGAAGGCTCTTAAGTAATTCATCTAAGGATAGACGTTTGTGAATATGATGTTATTAGGTCAAGAAAAATGAGTATTAGTATATTATTGAGAAAGAACCGGTTCTAAAGAAGGGTTAGGAATGACTTAAACATTGTGAATGGTATCAAAAGAGTTGGTCACACCATTGTTGGTGATATTTCATTTTTTATTCTTAAGAAATAAATGAGGACTCACAAAATGTTGGGGTGGCTCAAATTGATGCATTAGAAAAGCTTGTCATGTAGCTTGGTCAATAGCCTCCTCCATGGTATGTGGAGAGAGAGTGTAGACTCGATATTGTAATTTAAGAAAAAGGGAATTGGTAAGGATATGAAAAATATTATCATTCACCATGTTATATTCACATTTGTTTGACAAAGTCTTCTATATTTTAACAAAGGCTTGGGAAGTTTCATTCTCATGTTGTTTACAATTAATGAAATGGGCCAAAGTGTTTTTAGGAAGATCATTAGTTTGGAATTCTTAGAATAAGTCATTTACTAATTCCTCCAAACTAGAAATGGAATGAGCTCTAAGTTGATTGTACCAATATAAGGCATCACCTATGAGAGTTTTAGCTAGGATCTTAATAATGGCAAAGGTGTTTAATTTAACCCAATACTTGTAAAGATTTCCAAATGTTTTGAGGTGAAGGGTAGAATCAGTTGACCCATTTTAAGAAATTCTAGGTGTTATACCTCCTATATCAATGTTGGCAATTTGAGTAGTGAGAGTTTCATTTTGTAGATGTTTGATGGTCTTATTGACTAAAGGAGGTTGAGGAATGAGATTGCCTTGAGAATGTCAAAGAGGAGGAGGGGGAAAATTTTGGTTACGTGTGCCCCAAGCCATTGGCTATAGATGAGATTAAAGATTAATAAAAATGGTTTTGCATTCTCATCATTTGATTTGTGTTATGAGGTTGAAAGGTATTCATTTGATTGAGAGTTTTCAATAAAAGTTGATGTGTTTGATTAAAATTAGAATCATTAGTATTTGTATTTGTGTTGGTATTAGTGGCTTGGGTACCACTATTAGTGTTAATATGAGTTTGAGAGGAATTATGAGAATTTGAGGCACTAGTGGAAAAATGTGCTTATGAAGCAAAATATGGACTAGTGAATGGTTGACAAGAATAAATCACTAGAAGCATGATTGCATTGGGTAGCAAACAATGAACTAGTGGAAGGATTAAGGATGGTGGACCTAATGAGAGGCCCACTAGATGTAGAACCTACCATGTAAGTTTAGATACTAGGCATGGAGGTAGAAGAGGTTAGAGAAGAAGATGTCATGACATAAAAAGGAGTTAAAATTGAAGGAAGAGGTTGAGAACCAAAGAAATTAATACCTCCAAATCCTATATTGAATGTAGGATTAGGTGAATGAGGATATTTATTTTGACCACTAATCATGAGTTTATAAATATTAGAAGGATCCTTTCCTCGATGTTGAGGAAATTTAGAGATAAATAAAAGCATTTTGAGAGTATACTTTAACTCGTATTGGTGTCCCAATGAGAAAATAGGATTATGATATGAAGAGGTATGATGAAGGGTCACATAGTTCATTATTCAAGTGGAAATATGAATATTAATATCATCTAAAAGAGGATCCCTAATCTATCTGTGGGAGACCCTATTAGGATTGGTAAAGCTCATCATGTCTATTAACTACAACTCAGTTTCATTATCCAACAAAAATTCCATGAGATGAGAAATCAAAGGTCAAAGAGGTGACTAAATTAGTATAGGGTTGATTGGGTTGATATATCACATAAATAAGGATTGTAAAACTATATAAGGTCAACTACATCAATCCAGTATAGTGTACAAAAGGTAGAAAAGCTACTGGGTCGACTAGGTCAATCTAGTATAGCAGATAGAGAATTTAAGAAGCCTAAAAACATATTGTAAAAAGAAACAAGATAACTTTGAAAGTAATGAAAAGAAACAAGTATTGAAAATGAATATATAGTTAATTGGATTAATGTTTGGAAATCCAATTGAAACACATAAAGCAAAATCTTTTACTAGTGCTTGATAATACAAACTTTTACACACACAATTGAAAAAAGAGCAAGTAAACAAATTGAAAAGTAAAGATAACTAATTGGTAAACCTGATTATTTATTTATTAAGAATGATTTTAAATAAGATTGGAAGTTGGATATAAGCAAGGTATTAGATAGAAATCTAAGGATGGTTTCAGGTAGTTTGGGCAGAAAGGGACTGTAGTCGTAATGATACAGGCTTGGTATTAGGGCCTACCCCCTCACTTCACACACCATAACTATAAGGGTGTTGGGTGATTAGACATAATATACCATTAACCATGATTTATACTTGACCAGAGCATTAAGTCAGCTTCTCCCTTGGTGATGAAATCTAAGTAGGTTGGCCTAGGGTAGACAATTTATTAAATTTTTTGTTTATGTTTTTTGGTGATTTGGTCATGTCTACATAAAATATAAATAGAAAAACTAAGAGATTAATTAAAAATCCTCTAATTAAACTATGTGAGCTATTATAATCATGTAATCAATAGGGAAAGAAAGATTGAACTAATTACTAATAGATATGAGGTTAATTTTAATTTGAAACAATGTATAATGTTGACACTATATGCACAAAATATAGAACCAGGTCAAACCTGCACTTTAGAGGCAAATTCTAAAAATGAACTAGGTCAGTAGTGTTAATCCAATTATTTCAAACAACACACAAAACACAAAAAGAGGTTGGCAAGGTTAATCTAGCTGACTGTGCAAGGGTAGATTTAAAGACTAAAAATTGTGAAAGGAAAGAAATAAAGAAGTATAAAGGAACCTTGGTGGATTAGACATGCAAAGAAGGAAGATTGATGAGGAACCTTGAAGTATGACTAATAAAACTAAGAACTGGGTTGATAGGATCAATTAAGCTATGGATGAACCTACTAAAAAAGTGTTTAAACTATAAGGGGTCAATTGGGTCAACCTAGTAGGCTGAAATGGGTGTCTGAAAGGCTACAAAAATGTATTGGGTTGACTAGGTCGATCTAATTGCCTATTCCTAAAAACCTATGCATAGATAAAAATATGCAGGTTGACATAATCAATCCATATGTCAAAATATATGTTAAAAATGATGATCAAAAGAATGACTAAAAGAATGAAAAAGTGAAAGAAATCCTACAAGTATTAGTTCAATGTCAGGTTCACTAGAATGTATGCAATTGGAAATTCATCATATCTATAAATCAATCCTGGCTTGGAGAAGATAGAGAATACCTACACTTACAATTTGGGATACACTTTTTAAGTGAGAGAATGACCAATATGGGGATCTGATAGACTGAATTAGGGTATCACTTGTCACAACATATCATGCTAGGAAGGGTTCTAAAGCCTACAGTCTAATAAAATTGCATAATAACAAGAAAGTAAAATATAATCTAGTGCAAACTAAAGCCTGTGGCATAAATTTGGGATTAAAAAAAACAAAAAAAACTAAACTAAACATGATTATAAGACATATAATCACATCAATGTATATAAAATCTTAATACATGGGAGAGAAGCACAACTGCATTATCTATCTACTCTTACAAAGGAAAAATAAATTTAGGAATACTTACCTTGAAGACAAACCTATCAAGCCTCAATCTCTCCCTTGGCCAAGTTGATTCATAAGAGATTATTTTGGTATGCAAGGATAACAAAGAAAAATAATATCTAGGCTACATAACCTATCTATACATCCAAAATAATTCTCCACAAGATAAGATTCATATCTCTAAAGAAAGTATGGAACCCTAGCTTTATTACTCAAGTAGAATGGTCAATAAGTAAATGCATGTTCATACTTATTATTTTGTATTAATTATTTTCTTATTAAATTATGGGAAATTAACTTATATATATAGGCAAAGCTTGCCTTAAATCCTCTAAGGAATGTTAGTTATACAAGTTAGACCTAGTCGACCCAGTGTGTTTTTGGGGACAAATCACTAGATATAAGCTAGGTCATCCAAAAGGCTAACAAGCTAAGAAAGTGAAAAATACCCTTAAAATATAATGGGTCGACCCAATCAACCTAGTATAACCAAATATACAAAAGGGTTTTAAGGTAAGAAAAAGAGGAATGAAAAGAGGAAAATATTGGAATAGGTAAGACTGAGAAGAATAAGCTCAAGGTAAATAGTTTTGGGAGACAAGTGTGTAGATGCAAAGTGGAAAAAGGAACAAAAATATTATGAAGCATAGATGGTCTACCCAACCCTTAAGGTATGCACTCATAGATACTAAGACTCGATAGGTTCCTTCAAGATACAAAGTGTCAGTAATAAATAAAAGTGTGAAAATAATGTGTATATAGAGGGACTGTGTTAGGCAGTTGCACAGATGGTGAGACCATAGTGTTCACGATGAAGATAGGTAAAAGATGATTAATTTATTTCTTAATTTTTAATTTTTAAAGAGATTATAAGTAGATATATATTGTGAGATATGATAGTGATCTAATATTTATCTAGGTGTGATTTTGCAAGCATTACTGAGAGTGAGGAAAAGAGATGGGGGTCCCTTATGATGGGAGCACTCTATGATGTCCCAGATGAGACTCTACATCCATATGATGCTAATGCATTAGAGGATCCTAGTGTACCATCTTCCCCAACTCAAGCAAGTTGGTTCAGATTAGTAGGGGAGGCAACAAGGTAGATACAAGCACAAAAGGAGAGGATGCATCCACTAATAGAGTTGGGTGTAGATGAGATACATGATTGATAATCCATGGTAGAGGAGAGAGTTTTAAATCTCAAAATAGTGATGTAGATGACATAGGTGTATATGGTGATGTAGACCTAATTGACACAGGTTCATACAGTGACCCAGACTGAGTTGGCTCAGGCACAGGTGTAGATAACACATCTATGGGTATAGGTAAAGGGATTAAGATCTTAGATAACCTCCTTATAATGTACTATCCAAAGGATTAAAATAGAGACATTAGAAATTAATGTGGCTAGGCCATGAGATAGATAGGATGAGGCCCAACCATAGATTTGGAGCATTGTATATAGTTGTATTTGTTATATCAAAAATCATGAGATGTATATATGATGTATCATTTTTGTATATCTATATTAATTGTGTGTGTTGTCATTATTATGGTTGTGGTTATGGATGATTTGGATATATTTATTTCTATCACATGTATTTATCTTTTATTTTATATGCTATAAGAAATATATGAGATGTGGTTTATTTTCTAGCATTATGAAAAACAATGCATGGTTAAAAAGAAATAGGCAAAAAGACTTGGTAAAATATAATCAATCAAAAACGTAATACACACTATGTCAAGTTGGGAAATGTGTAATAATAATAAAATGAGTATTTATAAAGAACCAAGAGATGGTAAAGCAAAATGGAAAAAAGAAAATTTGTTTTTAAACCAAAGTGAAAGATTTTTGCACCAAATTAAAATGAGTAAAATCATACTAATTTGCATTGGGAAGTATGAAAACAATGTAATAAATGGAAAGTATGTAAAATGGTACAAATGGTATAGAAAATTAATTAAGGCAATCAATTATACTAAATCACATTGGTAATTATAAGAGGAAAAAAATTGGCAAAAGATTGGTCATAAATTTATCACACTAATTCAAGCTGGGAAGTATGAAAAATTCAAGAAATGGTTGAATTCTTACATGCACTCAAAAAATAAGAAGATAAAAGTGAAAGATAAATGAAGTAAGGATAAAACACACTAAATCAAGATGTGAAGCATGTAAATTATGTGTAACTTCATAATCAATCATATATTATCTATTATTTGAAACATGTAATTTTGTTTATGACTTGTATTATTGGAAAATTTTGTGAGGAATGTCAGGTCCTATCTGCATTATTACACTATAACTCACAAGGAAAACACCACTAGGGTATAAAAATTAGGAACAATTGGGTAACAAAATATGTGGGTAATAATAAGGTAAAAAGTGGTAATTTATGAGGTTGGGTGAGTCCTACCCATGGTGTTATAATGTAACTCACAAATGAGATCCCAAAGGGAGTGATTAGTAGACAAGACAATATTTATCGAGAGGAAATATGAGGGATATATTGAATGAAAAAAGGAGTGTAAAAATCAAGACTTAGGAATCTTATGAGAAGATCTTGGGAGATAATAGGCATACTAAGGGCATGAGAAGACACTAAGTGATTAGTGACCATCAATATACAAAGGAAACCTATTCACTATAGACACAAAATTTTATAGGCCTATAAGCATGCTACTAAGATTTACTAATGAAGGTATATTTGTAAAAGGAGAGGTAAGATTGACCTACCTTCCCACAATGTGTTCCCCATTCCTCAAGACCTTTTAAAGAGCCATCAATCTACTATGAAGATTGGGTACTTATGTGAGAAAGTAGGTAGCATTAAAAAAATTTATAAATTTTCCTTTTCTAATCTTCTATCCTACCATACCCCAAAGGACCTTGACTCTATTGTGAGACTAACTATGAAGTTTTAGCTTTTAATAGAAGAAGGATATGTGCTTTGAATAATTTCTTTTAGTGTGATTTGACTTTTAACAATATTTTTGCCTTTTATATCATTGCCTTTTGTAAAATGATGATTTGGATTTAAACTTTTTATGTATTTTTAAGATTCCTCGTCCGTATGAATTTGGAATGACCAATCATGAGAGATGTAGTGATACACATGAATGAGCTATAAGCTAAGGCTAAAATAAGCTAAGTAACCATAGAGAAATCTTTACTAGGATAATAAGGCTTAACAATGAACTAGCATGTGATCTTAAGTCTCAACTATGTATAAACTTAGTTTGTGAAAAATGAAGAAGGGAAAGAAGAGATCCAAAAGGTGGACCGATGAAAATAAACTATATTGAGATGCATTTTTTGCTAACTAATCACATGGTAAAAGGAGACAAGTACCAAAGGGAATAGGGTTTGTATAACCAAGTCATAATGATAATTATCTATGAAAAATAGAGATAAGAGAGCAAACAATCATGAAGACACAAGAAGAGAGTTTTGAAAAAAACATAAGAAATCAAGAGGAAGGAATGATAAATAAATATAATCATATGCAAATATAAGTAAGGTATAGTACTAGATAATAAAGTATCATGATATAAGAAAAATATGAATTTGACATAGTGTCAAATGACATAACAGATAGAATAAAAATGAAATTGGAGCATACATCTAATCAAAAATAAAATGTAAATGAATTATGCATGTGCTCATAATTAATAATAAATCTACCCACACACATTATCTAAGACATTGGATAAATATCTATGAAGTTGGATATGAACTACTACTAATGTTTCATAAATCTTTACTAAAAATTGGGAAATGACTTCTCCTCTAATCTCCTTAAATAAAAAATTAGGAATGTTCAAAAGATCGTGCTAAGGAAAATTAGTCAAGGGATTATTAAGAGAATGCATGGGAGTAGGATCTAAGGGAGATGCAAGAATCATCAGTGGACAAGAATCAATGGGTGAAGGACTCATGGGTGGAGAAGGATCCACATGTGATGGAAGGTCCACAGGTGAAGGAATCACAGGTAGAAGCATATAAGGTGACAAAGGGACCATATAAAGTGAAGAAACCACTAGAGGTGGAGCCATGGGATAATAAAGAGAACCTTATTATAGGAAAGACCTATAAGAGGAATGGAAGAAGGTCTGGGAATAGCTATAAGGTGATCCTTAAGATGTTGTTGAAGGATGAGGCAAAAATCAGTGTGATGGGTTTGACATTGGTGCCATAGATAATACACCTCACCATAATTAGGTATGTATTTAGGTATAA
Organism: Torreya grandis; assembly: GCA_037957365.1. Classification (NCBI taxonomy): domain Eukaryota; kingdom Viridiplantae; phylum Streptophyta; class Pinopsida; order Cupressales; family Taxaceae; genus Torreya; species Torreya grandis. The sequence goes on along the minus strand of JARHVA010002920.1, from coordinate 424,919 downwards.
CCTTTTGAGGAGGTGTGGATTTTTTTTAGGAAAGAGAGGAAGGACATAAAGTATCAATATATTGTTATAGCTTACGATAATGGGTAGAAGAATGATTATCTTTCCCATGGAAGTAACTAATATGCTTGTGAGTGGTCTTAGGATAAGTACTCATAAAAGGATTATAATAGGAGTGAAAGAATAAAAAAAACACTCATCAGCCCATTTGGTGGGAAGAGGAGCCACTTTAGGCAAGGGAAGCAAACCATCACCAAGATAAGGTGGTGATAGAGGAGGAATGAAACTAGACTCTTCAGAAAGAGTAATGGGATGAGAAGTAGGGGTAGGTTTAGCAACAGTAGGAATGGGAATAATCTTAACTATAATAGGAGTAAGAATGTTCTCAACTATATCAATAGTGAGAATGGGCTTTGATAAGGGCTCTACTAAGGGAGGAACAAGATCTACATAAGGTCTATGGAGGGTCACACAAATCTCAATAGTAAACCAACTACAGTGATTAAGGAATCTAGTAAAATGGTAAGGCTCAGTCATAAATGATTCATGAGCATACTCCTTTGATGCTCCTAAAAAAATAGAGGTGTTGGCACCATCTCTACCTTGCAATAAAGAGTAAAAATACTAAAATTAGGAACTATAAATTAAGGAAGATAGGAAGATACATGAAAAGACTCAAATAAATAAGAATGATAATGGATAATCTCAACATCATAGGCTTGGAAAGGACTACCTAAGAGTGGATCATCTAAATAATAACCATCATCATAATCTAGGGTGTGAAGATCAATCACAAAAGTAGGGATGACCATGTCATCTGAGGAAGTGTGGTGAATATAATGTCAAGTCTTGGTCAAGACTATGAGAATATCTTCGCAAGGAGGCTTATGAAAATGAAGATGTAAGGAAGTAAGAATATATGAGATGAGATGAGGTGAGAGATCATAAGTTTTAATCTCTATTTTAACCTCAATGAGCTCATCATCATCAAAATCTAAGAGGTTAGGAGGAAAGTTCCCAATGAGTTTAGGATGTCCATTGTAACCTCAGGTTGAATTTATGGGAAAACCAAGATGTTAAAACTCACAAAATGGAATGCTAGGAAAATGTTCAAAAGTAAGAATCTTAAAGAAACCATAGTCTTGGAAATATTCAAAATTACAAGTGTTAGTGTCACCCTAAATCCTATAAATGGCTCCACTATGAGGGAATTTAATGCATTGGAAGGTAGAAGTAAAAATTCTCATACAGTGAGTCTATGGCCTACCGATCAAGATTTTATAAGAAATGGGAAAGTTAAAAATCATCACCTTCACATGAAAATTAATAGGTGGGATGATAATGGGAAGCCACACACAACCTATAGGAGGTATTTTCCTTCTATCGTATCCTTGCCAGGTGTTATGTGTCGACTTGAGATTGTATTAAGAATATCCAAGGGTTTTAATGAAGTCAAGAGAGGCAATACAAGATCTATAACCCTTGTCAATCAATGCATGCTTAACATGGATATCACCTATTTGAACACTAATGAATAAAGGAAGATCACCTACATGAATTAGAATCTCATTGAGAATCATAGAAGCTGTGAGAAATTTTTAGGAAAGCAAAGTGTCTATAGTTTCATCTATGTTGATAGACATCTCTTCACATTTTTGTAATATACTAGCTTTAGAACCAAATAATATTACCTCCCATCTTGCTAGGGGAGGATGAGGGGAATTCATCTCAGATAATAGTTGCATAAGATGGTTTCTATGATGGGGAGAAGTCCTCATAGGCTCAATAAATAGAATTTGGGATGGGATATTAGTGAGTTCCATGATGGGATCCCACTTATCATAACCCATAATAAGGTTGTTAGCTATAGGTGCATAATGATTAAGGAGGTCCTCAGAAGGAGAAGCTGAAGTGTATTAGAATTTATATTGGTAAGAATAAGAAGGTTTAGAACAAGGTTGCAAATCATGTTTTGATGATGAAATAGTTGATTCAAGTTGATTTTGGGAATTGGTAGAAGTGTTAGTAAAAGTTTGAATTTCATTATTTTTAGAAGATGACAAAAGAGTGGCATAAATAGAAAAAGAATTATTATCTAAGGCACAATTATAAATTATATCATTAAAATTAATATGGTCATCTTGCCCCAACTCATCTAAATGAGTTGGAGAATAATCCTAGATAATGTGATATGTTCTAAATGGAGTGTAGATAGGTTTAGAATCAATAAAATCAACCACCCTGTACATATTAACCATGCTAACCATGTTGTCTTCAGAAGCTATTTTGACAAGACTTTCAACATTATTGGTGGAAGGGGTAGCTTTATCTTGATTATCTTGAATAGGTTGATGAATAGGAAGAGGATATTTATAGATAGCTAAATGAGCATTTTCTTGATTTAAGGCTTGAGTTTTATCATGTGATTTATAATCCTTAAAAGCAATTTCATAAGCTTTTTGAGATTTCTAATGATATAATTATGATAAAAATTAGGACCAAGAAGAAAATACATAGCTAAATTATGAAGTTATCTACAGGTCTCATGAGAATGACCCCAACTAGCATGAAACCAAAAAAACTTTTTAGGATCATACCATGATTTCATAGGATAGGTAGGGTCAAGATATCATGGAAGAGGCCTAGGTAAATGCTTAATAAATTTAGTTGAGGATAGAGGTTTATGAACATTAATGTTGTTTGGTGAAGATATATGAGGATTGGTATATTTTTGAGAAGGGGGAGTTGGTTTTGAAGAAGGGGTAGGAATGAAAACTTGAACATTGTGAATGGTGTCATAAGAATATATAACACCATCATTGGTAACATTGAAATTTTTGTTCTTAAGTAAGAAAAAAGGACCCATATAAGGTTAGGGTGGCTCAAATTGATGCATAAGAAAATCTTTTAATTTAGCTTGGTCAATAACCTCCTTCAATGTACATGGAGAGAGTGTGCAGACCTGATGTTGAAGTTTAGGAAAAAGGGCATTGGTAAATAGATGGAAAATATTATCATTGGCCATGTTATGTTCACATTTGATTGAAAAAGTTTTCCACCTTTTAACAAAGGCTTGATCGGTTTCATTTTCAAGTTGTTTGCAATTTATGAAGTGGGCCAAGTGTTTTCAAGAAGATCACTAGCTTGGAACTCTTAAACTAAAGCATTCACTAAATCCTCCAAACTAGTAATGGAATGAGTTCTAAGTTGGTTGTACTAATCCAAGGCATCACTTATGAGAATTTTGGCTAATATTTTGGTATTGGTAAAGGTGTTCAATTTGACCCAATCCTTATAAATATTTCCAAACATTTTAAGATGAAGGGTGGGATCAATTGATCCATTATAAGAAATTATAGGTCTGATACCTCCTATATTAAAGTTATCAATTTGAGTAGTAAGAGGTTCATTTTGGAGATTATTAATGGTTTTGTTTACCAAAGGAGGTTGAGGAATGAGATTGCCTTGAGAATATCAAAGAAAAGGAGGGGGAACATTCTAGTTATGTGTGCCTTAAGCTATTGGTTGAGGATGAGATTGAAGATAGAGAAGGTGGTTTTACATTCTCATTATTTAAAATGTGTTATGAGCTTGAAAGGTATTCATTTGATTGAGTGTTTTTAATAATAGTCGATGTTTTTTATTAGCATTATTAGAATCATTAGAGTTGGTGTTCATGGCTTGGGTACCACTATTGGTGTTGATAGGATCTTAAAAGGAACTATGAGAATGTGAGGCACTAGTGGAAAATTTTTCTTGTGTAGAAAAATATGGACTAGTGAATGGTTGAAAAGAAGAAGCACTATTAACATGATTACCTTGGGTAGCTAAAGATGCACTAGTGGAAAGATTAAGGATAGTGGATCTTATGAGAGGCCTACTAGATGTAAAACCTACCATGTTAGTGGATATACTTGGCATGGAAGTGGAATAAATTAGAGAAGAGGTCATGGTATGAGAAAGGGTCATAATCGAAGGAAGAGGCTAAGAGTCAAAGAAAGTGGTATCCCCAAAATATAGTTGAGAATGTAGGAGTAGGCAAATGGGGCTCTTCAATTTGACCACTAATCATAAGATTGTAAACGGTAGAAGGATATCTTCCTCAATGTTGAGGAAATTTGAAGATAAAAAAGATCATTTCAAGGGTATACTCTAATTCAAGTTGGTTTTCTAATGAGAAGAGAGGATTATGCTAAGAAGAGGTAGTAGGATGGGTCCCATAGTTCATTGTGCGAGTGGCAATATGAAAATTAATAGAATCCAAGAGAAGAACCCTACTCTATCTATGGGAGACCCTATGAGGGTTGGCAAGATTCATCATTCCTATTGACTACAACTCAGAATTAGAAACAAAAATTCCATGATTAAGGGAAGGAAAGAGAGATGAGAAAGAAAGAAAATAAATAATGATAGAAAATGTACAAGGTCAACTAGGTTGACCTAGCTTAAAAATAGGGTCTATAAACAATACATGGTCAACTAGATCAATCCAGTATAGTGAATAGGGGTTGGAAAAATATGAAATAGGGTTTACAAACTGTACATGGTTGATTGGGTTGATCCAGTATAGTGAATAAAGGCTAAAAAAGGTACTAGGTCAATTGGGTCGACCTAGTATAGTAGAAATGGAAATTTAGAAACTAATGACACATTTGTGAACTAAAACAAGATAACTTTTGCAAGTAATTTGAAGAGAAATAACTGAAAGGAAGAAAATAATCAATTGGATTAACTTGACCAATCCAATTAAATAACACAACATAAAAATTTATACCAATGTTAGCTAATGTAAGTTTTTGCAATACAAAATACAATTGAGCAAAGAGCAAATAATCAACTTGAAAAGTAAATAGCTAACTAATTGGTCAACCTAAATGTTTATTAGATTATTAAGATAAGATTTTAAATGTGATGGGAAGTTGGCTGTAAGGAACTAGAATGGAAATATAAGGATGGTTTCAAGTAGTTTAAGCTAAAAAGGATTATAGTGGCAATGGTATAGGCTTGCTATTGGGGCCTACCCCCCTCACTTCACACACCACATCATTAAGAGTGTCAGGTGCTTATCTATAATATACCATTAATCACACTTTATAATTGACCATAGTATCAAGTCAGCTTCCCCCTTGGTGATGAAATCCAAGTAGGTTGGCCTCGGGTAGAGAAATGTTAAAATTCTTGTTTAGATTATGTGATTTATCTATGTGTGCATAAAATATAAAATAGTGAACTAAATAATTAATTAAAAACCATGTAATTAGAATATGTGAGCTATTATAAACATGCAAGCAACAAGAAAAGAAAGTGTGAATTAATTACTAGCATATAAGTTTAATTCCAACTTTAAAATAAGGTAAAATGTTGATACGGTCAATAATGTATGCATAAAATATAGATTAGGTTCAACAGGGTTGAACTTGTACTCTAGAAGCAAGGTCTAAAAATGAACAAGGTTGGCAAAATTGACCTAGTTATTTAGATAACACATAGAACATAAAATTTGGTTGGAAGTGTTGATCCAGTTGCCTATGTAAGGGAATTTTTAAAGACTACAAATTATAAAAGGAAAGACTATAAATAAAGAGACAAAGAGATAGAAAGGAACCTTGGTGGATCAAAGATGTAGAGAATGAATATATTTATTAAATAACCTTGATATATTCTTGTAAATTTTGCTAATTGGGTCAACTAGGTCAATTAAGCTTTATAGAGACTTGTTGTTGAGTGCCTAAAATGTATAGGGTAAACCTAGTATGTTGAACTAGATGTTTAAAAATGTATATGCTCGATTGGGTTAGCTTAGTAGTCTGGACTAGATGTCTAAAATAGTATAGGGTTGACTGAGTCAACCTAGTAATCTAGAATGAATGTTTAAAAATTTGAAAAACTATACTAGGTTGATAGGATTGATCCAATAGCCTATACCTAGAAACAAGAACATATAAGTTAGATACTAGGTCGATAAAGTTGATCTAATATGGAAAATAAATGATAAAAATAATGATGAAAGAATGAAATAAATTAAATAAGTTAAAAAAAATCCTATAAGGGTTAGTTCACATCAGATTCACCAGAATGTATACAATCAAAAATGTATCATGTTTATAAATCAATCTTAGCTAAGAGAAGATAGAGTATACCTACACTTATGACTGGGGATACATTTATTAAGTAGGTGCATGACCAATATAGGGATCCACTAGACCTGATCAAGGGATCACTTGTCACAATACACCATATTATGAAGGGTTCTAAAGCCTACAGTCTATCATAATCATGAAACAAGCCTAAAAGAGTCCAAAGTTTAATTTTAAATCTATTCTAATAAACATGAAAGTAAATATAATCTATTTCACACCAAATCTTGTGGTATAAAGTGGGGGTTATAAACAAAAAAAACTAAACTAAACATGCATAGAAGACATATACTCATGTTAATGTATATGGAATCCAAATGCATGGAAGAAAGAAACACAACTACATTATCTATCTACTCTTACAAAGGAGAAATAAAGTTAGGAATACTTACCTTGAATACAAACTCACCGAGGCTCAATCTCTCCCTTGTCTAAGGTGATTTATAAGATATTGTTGTGGTATGTAAGGATAATAAAGACAAATTAGCTCTAGGCTACATAACCTATGTATGCATCCAAAATACTTCTCTACAAGACAAGATTTGTATCTCCAAAGAAAGTATGAAACCCTAAGATTTATTCCTCAAATAGAATGGTCAATAAGTAGATGTTCATTCACATCTATTCTTCTTCACTTATCTTCTTACAAATGGCTGGAAATGTACTTGTATATATAAGTGGATGTTTCCCTAAATCTTCCCAAAAATGTCAACTATATAGGGTTGACATAATCAACCTTGAATGTCTTTTGGGATAATTCACTAAGTCTGAGATAGGTCAGCTAAAAGGTTGATAAACCCAAAAAATGAAAAATACCCCTAGACTATACAAGGTTGACCCAGTCGACCTAGTACAACTGACTATCTAAAAGGGAATTAAGGTAAAAAAAGGAGGATGTAAAGAGGATAATGATTGGAATGGGTAAGGCTGAGAAGAATAAGCTTAGGGTAAATGGTTTTAGGAGATAAGTGTGTATATGGAAAGTGGTAAAAGGGAAAACTATCTTATGAAGAACCAATAGTTTTTCCAGCCCTTTCTTGATAAGGTATGCACTCAGAGAGATTGAGACTCAATGAGTTCCTACAAGATACAAAGTGTCAGTAATCAATAAAAATTAAAAATATTAAGTGTATATAGCTTCTCTAACTATTATTTATTCTATTAAGTTAGAATAAATTATATGTTACCTTCACCTCCAAAAGCATAAAGGGTGAAATCATTATCATAATTGGGGTTGACAAGGGTAGGAGATTGAGAAATAGTCTACTTGATGGTTTCAAAAATATTTTTTCCTTCCTATTTCTAATTGAAACTAACACCCTTATTAATCATGGTAGTAATGGTCTTCTCCGTGGAAGAAAAATTTGGAACAATATTCTTACAAAGATGATCTTTCCTAGGAAACTTTGTAATCCCTTTTTATGGCTTAGAAGTGCTAGTGAAGATATAACACTTACTCTCTCTAGGTTTATTGTAAGATCCTCTTTTGAAATAATGTGTCTTAGTATTTTACCTTCATGAAATACAAAAACTCACTTTTCTAGATTAAGGGAAAGACCAAATTCTCTAAAAATTTCAAAAACTTTCCTAAGGTTATCCAAGTGTATATTAACATGTTTCAAATAAATAATGATGTCATCTAGGTATACCAAGATCATATCATTTATCAAACCCATGAAATCCATATCCATAGCTCTTTGGAATGTAGCACCAACATTATTTAGACCAAAAGGCATATTTTTATAGGCATATGCCCCCTATTTTATATTGAAAGTAGTCTTGAACTAGTTTGATTCTTGTATTAGGATTTTTTATATCCAAAATAATCATCTAGAAAGGAAAACCTTTTAGATCCTGATACAGTTTGAATAATTTTCTCCATGGGTGGAAGGGGATAATGATCCTTCAAGGATGCTTTAGGTTCTTTAAATCTAAACAAAGCCTTATTTCAACATTCTTTTTTCTTATAAGTACCAAGTTAGAAACCCAAGATGAGTGTTTGATATGGAAAATTATGTTAGTGTGTATCAGTTTGGACAACTCACTCTTCATCAAGCATTCTATTTTAGGATTGATTGGTCTTTGTTTCTATCTAATAAGCTTGGTATTTAGGTCAATATTTATTGTGTGTTGGGCTAAGCTAGGTTCAAACCCATTTAGATATTTATAACTACAAGTGAAGTTATCATCAAATTCTTGACACAATTCAATAAAATCCTTATTTTTAAAAGTATTGCATACCTTTCCAATCTTCAATGTTTTTCCCTCTGAAATAACTACTAGTTCTTAATCTTCTTCATTGACCATGATATTCTTATTTTCACCTTTTAACTGATCATTAGAGTTGAAGATACTTTCCAACATAACAAATGCCCATGGGTAATTTATTTATCTTCAATTGAAAAATTTAATCTTTGTATTGATCTTGAGTCTTGATTGATCTTTATCTAAGAATTCAGCCTCTTCTCTAAAAAAAAATCATTATTTATTAATCATTGTAAAAAAAATTTCAGTTGGTTACATTGTCAAGAATGAATGGTATTAATATGAACTTTACATGTTGGTGGTTGTTCTTCTTTATCTCTTTGGGCAGGTTATATTTGGAACCTATTGAGGCCATACAATCAACCTCCTTATTTTTTGATCTTGGTACCACTTGAATGTTTAAAGAGGTAAAATATTCTAATAGGTCCCAAAAGATGTGTTTTTAAGATCTTAGTAAGTTATTCTTGGTTATGATTTTAAATCTTACTTTGTGAATAATTAGTTCACTACCACCAAACACATGTATTGACTATATTCCCCTTTCTTTGGCTAGTTAGAGACCTCAAATCAATACTTCATATTCAGCTACATTGTTAGTGTAGCTGAACTAAAGTCTAAAATAATATAAATAACTCTCTTTTTGTGGAGATATCAAAATAATAACTACACCTACACCATTCCTAATTCTTGAGCCATCGAAGTATAGTTGCCACATTCCCTAGAGATCCTCAGTTGATTTTACAAGATTTGGGATGATTACATCATTATCATGAATGAAATATGTACCAAACTCAATTTTTTTACATAATCATAAGAATAAAATTAGAGATTTAATCCCCATTCATGTAAATGAGTGTCTAGGATATATTCTCCAGGTGTTTTAAGCTCATGATCAAGCTCCTCCTCTTGATTTTACAATGTGCAATTCATATCCATAAGGATAGAAGTGTATGTCTCAATATGGTATTTAGTAATTGGCTTAGCTCTTATTATCACTCTCATTCCATATCTCATCCTAAATAACACATGATAATATTCAATAGATAGATAACCTCCCATTTTTGTATTAAAGTCTCAAGAAAGAAAAATAAGGGGGGAGGTCAATAACTAAGATATTTTGGAAAATTGACAATCTTGGACATGTATGGATGGTAAGGTTTAAATATTTTATAGTTCCAAATATTTGAACAATAGTCCCATCTAATTGAACCATACCTTTTATTACAGGTGTATATTTAATACCAAGAGCATCAACTATTCTCTTGGGCATAATAGAACTACTAGACCCTAAGTCTACAATGCATTTATGTACAAGTTTTTTCACAACTATGAGTGAAAGGTAAAAAGGGGGAGTCTTACCATTTTTAATTGCTTTGGTGTCTATTTGAGGTTGACATAAATTAACCATAGTAGTGGGTCCCTTAGATGGGACCTTTTTAGTTATTTGGAAGTTTTTCAAAGCTTCTTGTAGCATGTCCATTTGTGATGGAATAGGTAGTGCTTTCCACATGGTGGAATTCAAGTTAGTATTCTTTATTTGTTCTAAAACAAGGAAATAAATGTTACCAACCTTTACTAATACCTTTTTTGTATCCATGTCTTCTTTCACAAGATTTGGGATCAATAAATTTGATGTTAACTAGCCCATTGGCACATTGGTTGGTCTCTGAACTATGTTTCCCTTTGTAGACTCTTGTACAACTTTAGAAGTTGTAGCTTGTTTAACCCTAGGGAGTTGATCATTTTCTATTGCTCTATCTTAGAGTGTGTATTTTCTACCACTGAACTACCATCATTAATTAATGTTTCTTCCTTATTTACACCACAAAATATTCCTCTTACTAGTTTAAAAGAGTAGCTTCATTCTTAGTAGGCTCTTGTGTATCTTCCTATTGGTAATTAGTTTATTCTTGTTGTCCTTGGTGTTTGATATGTTTTTCACCATCATGGCTTCATAAATGACACCATTAGGATAAAATTGTGATTATGTATCTAAGCACAAGGGTAACACCACTTTTATTCCTAAGACAATTTGTTCTAAATAGGTAAAATAACATTAGAAGTACTCAGTGTAGGTAGAAAATGAATATTTGGAGGTTTTTCTTGCATGTTTTCACTTTGAGACTATGAACTGTCTTGTTATGGCTACCTATTGGGTTGGTATGTTTGGTTAGCTTGCTCATACGGTCTGTATTTTTGGGATTATTATCTTTTCATCACTACCAACTCATTTCCAAAGCTTTTAATCAATGACTTAACCTCATATAGATCATCATTAGGGGAAATTCAAATATGGTGCCTTACTTGTAGTTGGAATCGGGGATATAGTAGGTTACATATGAGTCACTTTTGGAAATAGAGGCATTGGAAGTTATGGGGTAATTTTTCTAGCTTGAATTAGGAATTTTTTTGCTTTTATTATAATTTGATAGGCATTGGGGAGTGTAGTGCCACCCATTAACTGAATCATGATAGCTATATCACTATTTAGGGCTCTCCATTAATACCATAAATCATTATTTTGGGTTAGCTTAACCAACACTTGGATTATATTCCATGTATTTTGAAGGCATAAGCTAAAATCATTCATGAAATCATGAGGATCATATTGAATGGTGGTTAGTTTTTCAATCAGGGAGAGGTGATCATTCTTATCTTCAAATTATGTGCATATGGTACTCCCTAAGTCATCCCAAACATGGATGGAATTGGGAAGCAAACATATCTACCATTGTAAGGATTTACACTTAAATGAGTGTTGACTCAGTGGATTGCACCCAGGGGCAGGACGCCTAGCTCTTGCCCTTCCACACGCAACAATGGAAACTCCCCTCTTGCCTGTGGGACCGGCAAAGTTGGAGGGGAGAGTCTCTAGAAAAGGGCTAGCTCCCTCTGATGTATCTTGTAGGCCCTAGTTTCTCCTACTGCTAACAAATAAAATGAAAAAAGGGGGGGGGGAATGAAAAAGGAGAGAGAGATGCTGAAAATAGAACCTAAGCCTAAAAAAATGTAAAGGTGATACACTAGAAAAGTTGACCCACCTAGCCTGAATATACACTTTTCACTAATAAGATGCACCCATACACTTCTTTTTCAGTGAGTTAGGGGTCCATAGAGATACAGGGAGGAAGGAACTAGCAAAGGTGTTCTGAGACACACTTTGACAACCTATTCACATGCACCTATATTCTTGCTGTAGACACTTCTAGCAAACCTACAGAAAAGAGACTTCACAATGCACTGGACATGATATAATCAATCTGTGAAAAGCATGAAAGAGAATTACTTAACACAAAAGAAGAAAATAGACATATACTTTAAAGTGCAAATCTAGATAGAAGTAAAAATGCTAAGTCCTGATTCAAGGTAAAATCTGGCAGAGCTCTGCCTTACAAGCCCCGAGAGATTTTTGGGCAGAGTTTTCCCTTAAGGCTGAGAGAATGGCCCCTTCTCAACTGAGAATTTTTACAATATATAGAAAGAGGAAGAGAACTTGGCACCCCTTGTGAAATATTTTGGCACTCTTTTTTTAGGTGGCCCATGTGCTTTCTAAACCTTGGGAAGAGGAAGCTATCTGATTGTCAGCTCCTGCTTTGACTTTGGCATTCCATATTAATTTAAAAACATGGCCGTGCCTATTTTATACAAATAGACTACGGTTTTTCCCCTCATAAATGCCAACTAGAGGAAATAGGTAGCACTGCTCATCTGTCAATAACTTGCCTCCTCTTTGCCACTTGAACTGCTTTGTCTCTTTCTACAACTTGTCTCCTTTTGCTCTTTTAGCCCTTTGGGGTGATCTTCTGGTGGGTCCCTGCATTCCTTAGGCTCTTTTCATGGTTGGTGCTCAAGAAATTCAAAATCAAATGGCTATTTCACTATCTTAAAATTGATGTTCGTGCAACCATCACCTTGAAATTGAATACCCAATGGCTAGTCTATCTCCTTAAAATTAACGACTTCTGGGACATCGCCATCCTTGGCAAATTCTATCAGGTCTCTTCCTACTTCAACTCTTCTACTTTGTGGGCTTTTGTCCTCCTTGGTTGGGCTTTTATTTCAACCTATTTTCCCATAGACAAAATGTCTGTAAGAATGATCTCACGCTCGCTTCCTTTCCTTTGGAGTATTTTCTTAGGTTTTGTGTCATGGCCCTTTTCCGAATTTCTTTAGACTTTTTGTCTGAAGGAATTCCTTTGGACAAAAAGTCCAAAAGAATTCATGACTAAACAAAAACCCAAAAAACTTACCCTTTGTGGCTATCTTTCCTTTGAAGTGCTTCCTACCCTCTGCAAGGGCTTTTAAACTTAGAACTACCCTCCATAAGGGTACTTACCCTTCAGCTTTAGGACACTCCCTTGAACCAAGCCATTGAACCGATCGATTGAACCAAAAATGGTTCAACTGTTCAACGGTTCAATGGTTCAACACTGCATGCCACTCCTTTGTTAAACCAAGCCTTTGAACTTTTCCCACTTGAACCAACCATTGAACCAATCCGTTGAACCAATTCAACAGTTCAATACTGCACATCGAGCCTTTGAACTGAGCATTGAACCAAGCTCATTAAACTGTTTGATGAACCGATTGATTAAACCAAGGTGTTAAACTAACGTGTTGAACCAAACTAATGAACTTGCTGATGAACTGATTGATTGAACTAAGTCGATTGAACCAAGGCATTACACTTGGGTGATGAACCATTTGATTTAACCGAGGCATTGAACCAAGGCATTAAACCGGTTCAATGGTTCAAAGATGCCAACCTTCCTTGTGAATTTCTTTAGACAAGAGCCCAAAGAATCCTTGTAAAACTAAGCACTTTCTAAACTGATTATTCATGTGCCAAAGACTAACCTTATAGAGTTCGTAGAAGTCCCTGTGAAGTCCATAGAAAACCTACAGAGTCCATAGAAATCCAAGCTCTACAGAGTCATTAGAAATGGACCTACAGAGTCCATAGAAATAGACCTGCAGAGTCCGTAGAAACCTCATTGTTGAGTCCATAGAAATCCAAGCTCTACAGAGTCTGTAGAAATGGACCTGTAGAGTTTGTAGAAATAAACCTGTAGAGTCCATAGAAATTCTTGAACTTGTGAAAAATCAAAAAATGAAATGGCCTAAAATAGCAGGGGAAGAAAGGGACTGATTTTTGGCCTGTTGGGCAAAAAATGGTCAACAAATTGGTGACTCCCAGGGGAAACATGCCTACTATGCTTAGAGACTAGTTGCCTTGTAGTCCATTGGGCATGGAGTTAGAATGCAACTTTGAAGAAAGGTTAGCAATAGCCCCAAATATCCAAGAATCAAACATGAAGCTTTGTACCCCACACATAAAGGAAAACACACACAAGGCTAAAAACACTACCTGTGCAAACTACACTTAGGGAAAGCAGGAAAAGAAACTAAAAATAACTACTATATACAACTAACTAGGTACATCTACTTTCCTCCTAGATCAAAGGGAAAACTTCTTAAGTCTCCTTTCTGGCAAGAAAACTTATAGTGCTAGACAAGTGGCTAAATGAAATGGAGATTTGGTGACCTGCTCCTCTTGCATGTCACTTGGATTGGCTCATATCTGAGTGGATCATAATCGAACATGCCTCCAACATACATGTATCCTTCTTATTGTTGGAGGCTTGTTGGATGCTGGTCCTTCATGCTAGTGTATTTCACCAAGAAATATGTGGCTACTGGCTCATCACCATAAGACCTTTGTTGTGCATGGTCCCTTTGTAGTGCATCATGGTTTGACCCATTTCCTTTTGCTTCATTGAAAACCATGCCAAACTCATCCTCTGATCCCTCTTGGCCTTCTTGATGAAGGGTGGTAGTTGTGATGTCTAAAATGGAATCACAAACTGATTTTTCATCCCACAAAACATCACCTCTCTGTTCAAAGCTCTCTTCTTCAAGGCTTTCCTCAAGGAAGATAGGGCCTCTCCTTTTCTTCCTTAAAGATAAATATCTTTAGATGTTCAAAGATATTCTCCTAATCCTCCTCCAACTCAAGCTCCTCAGCATAGTAGTCCTCCTCATCGAAACAAGAAGGAAGTTCATCAAATGAAGGGGGAGAGAGCTCACCATGCTTATGTCCCTCCTCATATTACTGGAACATCTACATGTATGCATGCTCTGTGTCCTCTCCATTGCTAATGAGGTCTTCACGAAGAGAATCGATGATGATTTTTTCTTCATTATCGCTCATAATATCCTCCTAGAAAATTGCATATTGGATCTTCTGCCCCTCACTCGCTTCCTGCAAATGGGTTCCTCCTTGAGAAGGGATGAAGTGGAAAAACCATGTGGAAGAGGAGGCAGTCCTTGAGCTAGAATCAAATGATTCTCCTCCTTCCACTTGGCTAGCACTTCATTAATATTAGGTGTGGCCTGATATCCCTCTTGGAGGTGTATAGATGGGGTGTGTTCAGACATGGAATGTGTTGTTGAGTCTAAACCGTCCATCACACACTGGCTGAGAAATCTCTCTCTGGATTCCAACTCTATAATTCTTCTAGCCATATCCTCTTGGAAGAGCCTTTCATGGAGATCACCAACATCATCATGAGCAGAAGTAGCCTCATCTTCTTCAAGGTTTTGATTAAAACCTTTATCCTCCTCCTTCCTACCCCATGATTCTACTATTTTCTTCCATTTTAGGATCTTAGAATTAGAATTTTGCTCCTACAAATAGGTAGCAACTTTGTTTTCTCCAAGGTCTTGGGGCTCCTCCACAAGGTTTGGAAGTTTTATCTCTCTTTCATGAAGCAATCTCATCTTAGCCTCTAAATCTTCAATTTGCTTGGCTAGATTATCTTGAAAGAGTCTTTCTTGGAGGTCACCAGCATCATCATGTTGAGTAGGAGCAGTTTTGAGAGAGTTGTGCTGGTTCGTAATGCTCCCTTCAAAGGAAGATTCATGATCTAAGGAATTTAGAAGATTCATCTCCATGGGAGGTTATTTTAGTTCCTTTTAATGCTTGAAGGCTAGGCACATGCAGTCAAGAGTAGGGTTGATTGATGCATCAAATGAGCCAGAATGAGCAAGTGCCATCTGGTAGAAAGGATTTGGTACACAAGAGGGGGATTTCTTTAGGATAAGAGGGGGTGTATAAGGCTAACTACCTTGAATGAATGGATTACTCCATTTTTCTACCTCTTCCTCCATGGATTATAAGGCTTGAGCTTGCCTGAACAAACATGCCTCTTTGTACATCAGGTCCTACTAATAACCATACTGCTCATCCAGTCTGTCGATCTCCATTACCTACTTATCAAACTCCAATGCCACCTCCCTTATCATTGAAGGGCAACTAGGAGATCTGCTTGGGGGGATAATATCTAGAGCTTGATCATAGTCATATGAAGGAATACAAGGTCCATGATTTTTTGCGAAGGAATTATACATACAAAAAGTGATTTTTGATGGCACCAGGCTACTTAACCAGTTGATTCAACTCAGATTTTCCATTGGTGTTGATGTAAAAGCCTCCAAAGGCTGGTTGGTTGAAGAACACACAAAAAATTATTCAACTCTTTGGATAAAACCTATCCTATTGGGTCCCACTAGGCATGCCAAAAACTATTGACGTAGTGGATTACACCTGAGGGTAAGACGCCTAGCTCCTACCCTTCCACATGCAACAATGGAACCTCTCCTCTCACCTGTGGGATAGATGAAGCTAGAGGGGAGAGTCTCTAGATAAAGGCTAGCTCCCTCTGATGTATCTTTTAGGCCCTAGTTTCTCCTACTGCTAACAAATAAAATGAAAAAAGGGGGGGATGAAAAAGGAGAGAGAGATGATGAAAATAGAACCCAAGCCTAAAAAAATGAAAAGGTGATACACCAAAAAAGTTGATCCACCCAGCCCGAATATACACTTTTCACCAAAAGGAAGCACCCATACACTTCATCTGAAGTGGAAAACTCTTCTATTTCAGTGAGTTAGGGGTCCATAGAGATAAAGGGAGGAAGGAACTATCAAAGGTGTTTTGAGACACACTTTGATAGCCTATTCACATGCGCCTATATTCTTGCTGTAGACACTTTTGGCAGACCTATATAAAAGAGACTTCACAATGCACTGGACATGTTGTAATCGATCTGTGAAAAACATGAAAGACAATGACTTAACACAAAAGAAGAACACAGACATATACTTTAAAGTGCAAATCCAGATAGAAGTAAAAATGAAAGTCTTGATTCAAGGTAAAATCTGGTAGAGCTTTGCCTTACAAGCCCTGAGAGATTTTTGGGTAGATTTTTGTTTTAAGGTTGAGAGAATGGCCCCTTCTCAAATGAGAATTTTAAAAATATATAGAAAGAGGAAGAGAACTTGGTGCCCCTTGGGAAAGATTTTGGTGCTCTTTTTTCAAGTGGCCCATGTATGTTCTGAACCTTGGGAAGAGGAAGCCATCCGATTGTCAGTTCCTGCTTTGACTTTGGCATTCCATATTAATGTAAAAACATGGCTGCACCTCTTTTCTACAAATAGACTACGATTTGTCCCCTCATAAATGCCAACTAGAGGAAATAGGCCACACCACTCATTTGGCAATAACTCACCTCCTCTTTGCCACTTGAACTACTTTGTCTCTTTTTGCACCTTGTTTCCTTCTGCTCTTTCAGCCCTCAGGGGTGATCTTATTGTGGGTCATTGCGTTCCTTGGGCTCTTTTCATGGTTGGTACTCAGGCAATTCAAAAGTAAATGGCTATTTCACTATCTTAAAATTGATGTTCGCACAGCCGTCACCTTGAAATTGAAAACCCAATGGCTAGTTCATCTCCTTAAAATTGATGACTTCTGAGATGTCACTATCTTTGGCAAATTTTGTCAGGTCTCTTTCTGCTTCGACTCTTTTGCTTCACAGGCTTTTATCCTCCTTGGCCGAGCTTTTCTTTCAACCTCTTTTCTCATGGACAAAATGTCTGTAAGAATGATCTCATGCTCACTTCCTTTCCTTTGGAGTATTTTCTTGGGTTTTGTGTCGTGGCCCTTTTCCAAATTTCTTCAAACTTTTTGTTTGAAGGAATTCCTTCAGACAAAAATTCTAAAAGAATTCATGATTAAACAAAAACCAGAAAAACTTACCCTTTGCAGCTATCTTTCCTTTGAAGTGCTTTCTACCCTCTATAAGGGCTTTTAAACTCAGAACTACCCTCTACAAGGGCACTTGCCCTTTAGCTTTAGGACACTCCCTTAAACCAAGCCATTGAACTGACCAAATGAACTAAAAATGGTTCAATGGTTCAACACTGCGTGCCACTCCTTTATTGAACCAAGCCTTTAAACTTTTCCTACTTGAACCAACTATTGAACCAATCCATTGAAATAATTCAATGATTCAACATTGCACACCAAGCCTTTGAACTGAGCATTGAACCAAGCTCATTGAACCATTCGATGAACTGAGTGATTAAACCAAGGCATTAAACCAACACATCAAACCAAATTGATGAACTTGTTGATGAACTGATTGATTGAACTAAGCTGATTGAACCAAGGCATTACACTTAAGTGATGAGCCATTTGATTTAACTGAGGCATTAAACCAAGGTATTGAATTGGTTCAATGGTTCAAAGATGCCAACCTTCCTTATGAAGTTCTTCAGATAAGAGCCCAAAGAAGACTTGTAAAACCAAGCACTTTCTAAACTAATTCTTCATGTGCCAAAAACTAACCCTACAGAGTTCATAGAAGTCCTTTTGAAGTCTGTAGAAAACTTTCAGAGTCCGTAGAAATCCAAGATCTACAGAGTCCATAGAAATGGACCTATAGAGTTCATAGAAATAGACCTATAGAGTCCATAGAAACCTCATTGCTGAGTCCGTAGAAATCCAAGCTGTGCAAAGTCCATATAAATGGACCTATAGATTCTGTATAAATAGACCTGTAGAGTTCGTAGAAATTCTTGGACTTGTGCAAAATCATAAAATGAAATGGCCTAAAACAGCAGGGGAAGAAGGGGACCGATTTTTGGCCTATTGGGCAAAAAATGGTCAACAATGAGGAGATAATAAGTCTAATTACAAAATTTTATTGTACTATATTTTGAACTAAATACATATTAACAATGTCTTTTATATGTTCCATGGGAGTGGTGGAAGTTTCACCAATAAAATATGGAAGGATTTTTAGAGCTGATGTGGGTATATCATCATTTTGAGCCAACTGAAGAGGTAAACCTCCATTGAAGGCTATAAATTTTTGATTGTTTAAGGCCATAATGGGAGGTATGAAAATATTATGGGTATTTGTAGGAGATGTAAACATATTTATAGGATATAATCTAGTGTAAGGTGTATATAATGGGAAATGCATTAGATCTATAAATCAATCCTAACTCAGACAAGATAGATCCTACTTACACTTTTGATTGGAGATACATTAGATAATTGGGGTCATGACCAATATAGATATGCTAAACCTAATCAAGGGATCTCTTACCACAATAATATTACTAGGGAGTGTTTCAAAACCTCAAGTCAAGAAAAACTATGTAATAACCCTAGGTAGGTCCCATTTTTTCATATTCACTAAACTAATAACAAGTAAAAATATAATCTAGTGATCACCAAAGCTTGTGGCACAAAGTGGGGGTAATAAACACTAAAATTAAACATTCATAGAAGACATATCTCACATCAATGTATAAAAAATCCTAATTTATGGAAGATAAGTGCAAATGCATATCTATCTACTCTTACAAAGGAGGAACAAACTTAGGAATACTTACCTTTAAAGACAAATCATCAATCCTTAATCTCTCCTTTGGCCAAGGTGCTTTGGAAGAGGTTGTTATGGTATGTAAAGATGATAAAGATAAATCAAATCTAAGATATACAACCTATCAATGCATGTGAAAGACATATCCACAAGATAAGATCCATATCTCCAAAGAAAGTATGAAACCCTAAGATTGTTCCTCGAGTAGAATGGTAGATAAGTATATGCATAATACATCTTACTTCTCCTTATCTTCTTGATAAATGATGGAAATGAATGTGTTTATATAGGTAAATCTAACCCTAAACCCGTCTAAAATTTTTGGCTGATAAGATTAACCTGATCGACCTAGTATCATAAATGACAAAAAACATAATAGGTCATGGACTAAGTCAGCTAGGGGCTGACCTAGTCCCTAATAAGTTTTGTCAATAAGAATACAAGGTTTATATGGACAAAATAGTCATGTAAACTATCAAAAAGGGGTTTAGGTTAGGGAGAGTGATAAAAAAAAGTGGTAAATGAATAGAGGAGTGTGTAAAATGGGAGGCAAAACATAGCAGAATGGTTTTTTAGAGATAAGTGTGTAGATAGAAAGTGGTAAAAGGGATAATAATTCTATGTGTTGATGCTTGGATTTAAAACCTTGTAAGAGATGCTCAGTTGTCCTCATCCAATTGGCAAAATGAAATCATCTCTCTTACTTTGGGTGACAATTTCATTAAGATGAATCTCTAGATTAAGGGCTAGCTCCCCTTGATGAACCTTTAAAACTCTCTCTAATATATCAAGTGTGTATGAAAAGGGTAAGGAAAACAACTAAGAAAAAAAAGGTGATGCACCAATGAATAATGTCCTCCTAATTTGATAGAAAATACACTACTTAAAGACTAACAAAGCTTCTTTCACATAAAACCTACAACTCTTTATGCATTATCACATCAATGTTTTGCATGCTAGATTCAAGAAGGCACTCGACATCTAGGAGAGCAACAGATAATTCCAAGAAAGAATATATTCTTAAACCACTTATATAATGTCTATACACTTAAGAAGGAATACTAACAAGGACTTGTAATAATACTCTTTTTGTATATTTGGTAGGTAATTGAGGATAACAGGTTAGGAAAGATAAACTCTCACTAAACAAGAACAACACAATTTAAACCAATACACAATTGTACAACATGTGAGTGGAAAAAAATTGTATTATTTCTTCAAGAGTTATGCAAGTAAAAATTTGGCTAGAGTTTCACCATAACTAGTGAAGGATACAAAATGAGCCAAGAGAATACATATATATAGCCTTTGAGGGAGAAGTTGAGTCAAGGGAGTTCAAGGCTCACTTGGACATGTGTCACCCTGAGAAAAGAAATAGTTACATTACATCTGTAAGATGTTTTTACCATGGTTACATCAATGGAATCAAGATATTATAAACTACATTTTGTTATAGAAGAGTTCATCTATTGGAATTCTATTTTGATGTTAGATGCTCTTTACTGACTCATCAAGCTATGTAATAGTGCAAAACCTTAAATTGTCAACCTACCTATTTATGCCTATTATACACCATGTTGGTTGAATATTTTGTTGATCAACGTACTGATAAACAAAATATGTCTGATCAACAAAAGTAGGAAGATTGGTCATCCAAATGTGTAGGTTTACCACATCAAAAGGGGACTAATCTCTCCTCTCATCAAGGCGAGGTTCCCTATATATATATATATATATATATATATATATATATATATATATATATATATATATAGAAAATAATACTCAAGGGTAGGAGAAACCATCCATCTCTCTTTTTTCACAGATGATGTGTGCGGATCAAAGGAAAAACTCAAGGGAAATGATAGAAAGCACTCCTTTTCTTTCAGAAGTACTATTCAGCCAGCCACAAGAATACTCCTAGTACTAAAAGCAAAATGTAACTAAGGATGTAGTAACCAGCAAATTGAGATGCAGCACAAAGTCTCCACCTAAATTTCTCAAGAGTAAGATATGAAGGACAATAAGGGCACAAAGTCATCCCAAGGTCCTTCACATAGAAATGAAAAAAAAATACACTAAAGGCAATTATAGGGGCACAAAGTCTCTCCACAGTTGACTCTTTAGGACACCTTCCTGACTACTTTCACTAATTTTTCTTGTTGAATTAAAGAAATAGAAAATATATCAAGGAAAAAGACATAAGAATAGTTTCCCCAACAACAAAGATATTACAGCACAAAGTCTGAAAAGTCACTTGCTTTCTTATTCCAATAACAAAATATGATCAACAATCTGAGCTCAAAGTCTTAGTAATGCCTTTCAATCTAGGCAGAATTTCATTTTTGATTGTCAAAAAGAGAGATTTACAATAAAAGAGAGTCCCTTATATAGCCTCTTCAAGAAGGACTCAGGAACAGTAACACATCATGTTGCATTGAAATTTGTTGAGAAGGCAGGCTAGAATTTAGGGGCATCTACCCATTTGTTTTTTTCAATGTAGAGAAACAAGTCATGCTATTGAAAGTTTGCAACTTTTAATGTCCACCTAGCAATCTGATCCTTCTTCATCATTCCTCCTTTTTTGGTTAATTGAATTGGGTCCTTAATTCAATTTGATACTCTATTCTTTAGTTGCTTCCTACTGATCTCGGCCTTAAAGCCTTTAAATGCATTTAGGACCGTAGATCTAAATATACAAGGATCAATGGCTATTTTATGAGATTTTAAATTGACGTTCACGCACCCGTTACTACATTTTCAATGGATAGTTCACTGTTCTTGAATTTGACGTCTTCGGGCACGTCACCCCTTGGTCCTTCTTCAGCTTTCCTATTTTGCATCTTCCCAAAGGGAAGGTGACCCTTCAGCTTTGGGGAAGTGTCCTTTAAGTTGGTAGCTAAGAGTCCCCCGTAAGGGCACCTACCCTTTAGGGTCCTTCTACAGCCCTTTCTTTGGAGTGTCTCATGGATAATTCTCATGGATATTTCCTATGGACAATTCCCATGGACAAAAATTTCATGGATATTTCTCATAGACAAAAATTTTGTGGATATTGCCTGCAGACAAAAAGTCTATGAAAATTTTCTCACAGACAAAAATTCTATGAAAATTATTCTGATCAATTTGTCTTTGCCTTTGGAAATTCCTTCGGGTTCTTTTCACTCGTGGCTTCTTTCCCAAATTCCTTGAGAATTTTTTTCGAAGGAATTCCTTCAGAGAAAAATTCTAAAAGAATTGTTTCTTGCCTTAGTATTTTTTGACTGCCTTAAACAAAAATCTGAAAGAATTACCTTTGTGGATTCCTTGAAAATGACCCTTCCGAAGGGTGCTTTTATCGACCAAGTGCCCTTCATAAGGGCACTTGTCCTTCGGGAGGCTCTTTTGAACTTTTACTTTGAACCACTCCTTTGAACCAACCATTGAACCAAGCTTTGAACCATGCTTTGAACCAAGATTTGAACTAAGCTGATGATCCCTTTGATTGAACCAAGCTGATGAACCAAGCTTTGAACTAAGCTGATGAACCAAGCTTTGAACCAAGTAGATGAACCATTTGATGAACCGACTAAGTGAACCATTTGATTAAACCAAAGCATTGAACCAACCGTTAAACCAAGCTTTGGTTCAATGGTTCATTCCCTTTGATTTGGCTAAATCCTTTTGGGCTTCATTAAACCAAACACGTTGAACCTATTGAACCTTGAACCTATTGAACCTTTGAACCAAAGTGGTTCAATGGTTCAACAATTCAATGGTTCAAGCCTTCTTCTCTTTGATAAGTGTTTTTAAGCCATTGAACCATGAAGCAGTTGAACTTTGAACCTTGATGAAGTGCTTAAATCTTGTTGATGACGTTGAACCTTTGAACTTGTTGAACCCATTGAACCAAAATGGCTCAAGGTTCAATGGTTTAATGGTTGGATCCTTGCTTAGATGCTTGCTGATGGAGATTTTTTATTGAACCAAGGCACTGAACTAATCCCAAAAATGACTGAGTGTTGGAAATTGATTATTTTAATTGAACCCACCTAAAGAAGCCTTTGAACTTGTAGAAATGAACCTGTAAAGCCCATTGAACTTAGCCTACTGAGTTCGTAGATTTTATTTTCCTGCAGAGTCCATAGATTTCTCTTCCTGCAGAGTCCGTAGATTCTTGAGAAGCTTCAAAAATGAGGAATTTGAATGCCCATGACAAATTTTAAAAAGGGAAGAGACAATTTTGGTCTGTAGGACCAAAATAATTCAAATGTTGTCCCAAAAATGAGTGATATTTTTGGGGGACAACAGCTGGCTCCAATTGGGGAACTTCTGTCAATTGCAAAAAGAATTGAAGGGAGTAGAATCTAGAATCTCTAGTGTCTTCATGTGTACCATTGGGATATGGATTCATGCTACCCAAAAATGGAAGGCATCAAAAATGAAAATAAACAAAGCAAAATAGAATTAAAAACTATACAAATATATATATGTATAGATGCAATAATCTAATACTTCAAGAGTTGAAGTGTTTCATATGCTTTTTTTTGAAAGGTAGTGAAAATGGTGTGCCATCTTGGTAAACTAGTAGGAAACCATTTTTCCCCCAGAAACAGTGATAGGTGAATGGAGCTCTCCACTAGGAAACTAATTTTTTGCATCTTCCTCTTGGTCTTTTTTTCTTCTTGCTCCATGGTAGGACGTGGTCTTCAAACTGAAAACCATAACTCCTTGCTTTCTTGGCTAAGGGTTCCTTTGCCTAATTTTGATTTGTAAGAGTATGGTTCATTACCATAATTGGTTATTCTTCTAGTTCAATCCAGCACATGATTAGATTGTCCACATCAAACTCCTAACAAACTATCAGCTTAGCATCTCCCTTGATGTAGAGGAGTTTGATCTCTTCATCTTGAACAATCTTCAATCTAAGCAACAGAGATTCGCATCCAATTGTGTTGTTGGTGTTGTTGACTTGAAAATTTCATGAAGGAAGAATATCTCCTTGAGGAGATATCAACATAGTCCCAACTCCATCGTTGGTGGAAGAATTGCTATCATTGGATTTTAGGATCCAAGCATCATCAAAAGTTGATCTCCTATTAGATTTCTCTTCACTAGAGAAGGAAGATCCTTCCTTATTTGTACTTCACCCTACTAATTCTCCTGAAGTCTTGTTTGGATCAATTCTTGGATTGTCAAGTATAGGACTTTCATCTATAGAAACATGAACATTCTCTATGGTCAAGAAATAATTACCTCTACGTGAAGACTCAAACATAATTTGTGTTCTAGGGGTTGACATTTGGGTGACCACGTATTTTGCCTCCTTTTTATAGAACAATATCTTCATTATTCCTTTGACAAGGATTCTTACCTTGATCAATTCCATGCTTAATTCTCCTCCCATGTCCTTGTAGAAATTTTGTCCAAGTAAAATGCCATAGGATGCTGGGACGTCAGCCACCAAGATAGTCATCTTGATTCTCTTGTCTGGAAAGGCTGCAAATGGAAATTGGGCATCTTTGATTTGCCCCAAAAGTGGTACTTTCTTGTTCTCCATGGAGAAACATTTCCCAAATGTCTTGGTCATTGTAAGGCCCAGAGACTTAGCTACTTTAGTAGGCATGACATTGTTAGATGCCCTAGAATCAATAATGTAATTGTTGAGCTGATAACCATTTACCAATAAGGAAACATATAAAGGTTCTATTTTCCTAGAGGAAATTGGAGGGGTAATGACAAGATTATTTGGAATGGGCATGTTCTTTGAGGAATTAGGAATTATTTTCTTAACCTCTTGTCTTGCAGGGATGGTTTGGTTCTTGACACATTGGACCAACTTATCCAATTGATCAGGATTGGAATACAAATATTCAAATTCAGATATTTGTATTTTGGTCTTCTTGACATGATCAATTATGTCAAATGGTTGAATTAGACTAAGAACAGAGGAAAACATTTCAACCTTTTGGGTTTTAGGAGGGATGGGAGAAGGGCTAGTTTGCAAAATTAAAGTAGAAGGTGAAAGTGAAATTGATGTACTTACATTTTGGGTGATCATCGAATCCTTTGACTAGAAAGGTAGAGTGGTTCCATGCTTAGCAATTGTAATTTATGGTTGAGGTTGCTCCTCTATCTTCTCTTTATTAGCTTGCTAGGCTGATTGGTTCTTAGACCTGGTAAACACTACATATGATCCATCAATAGCTTCTCCTTTGCTTTTAGGTTCATCCTAGTAGTTCAAGAAACCAATGTGAGAGTCGCCAGCTGATTCTTCTTGATCCTTCATGAATAGATCAACATAATTTTCTTGCGTAAACTCAGGTTGGAAAGAGAAAGCATGCTCTGCTTCTAAATATCCAACTGCTAAGTTGGTTGGAGGAGCTTCAAGGGCAAGTTTCCCTTATGGGGGAGGAAGATGATCTGGTTGCTCTTGATTCCTAGTAGCATTGCCTTGATATGACTAATTTGGGAATGTCCTTCTTGGCATATCTTTGTATGAAGGAGTAAAAGACATTTCTTGCACCATTTGTCTTTTCAAGGCTTGCAGTTCATTTCCCAACTTTTGCACCATTAGATCAGTGGTGCCTATAGATGAATATTTAGAAGATGATGAGGATATATTTCTATTTGGATCTCTTCTTATCTTCCCTACTAAGATGAGATCATCTTCTACCTTAGTGGCCAAAAGTTGAGCATAGCAAGATCTATTTGACTAGCACGTCTCAAAAGAAAACTTATTTCAGGTAACTGAGAATTAATGAAGAAGCATTTGAGATTCTAAGGTGTAGGTTGAGCAATTACAAGAATTATGTTCCTTAGTTTGTCAAATTTGGCTATGAAGTCCCTCATTGGTTCATGAGGTTCTTTCTTCATCTATGTAAGTTGAGCCAGAAGTACATGTGCATCTTCTATAGGTTTGAATCTGGCTTCAAACTTAGCTTTGAGAGTATTCCAATTAGTTACTGATCGAACCTATAGATGATAAAACCAATCTATAGCAACACATTGTAATGTTTCTAAAAATATCCTAACTACTACATCTTCAAATTCTACTCCAATTACTCCACAGGCTATGCTAAAGGCTACAATGTGTTCATCAGGATGAACTTTCCCATCACCATAGAATTTGGGGAAATCTTTCCTTGAACTATGTGGAAGCTCATGTAGAGGTGGAGTAAGATTGAGAGAATCAAAAGAATTACCCTAGGGGCCTTGAGCTACCATTATAGGATGATGAAAAGGAGGAATAAAAAATCTCAAAGGGGTAATTATTGGCAAAGCTTTATCAACAACAAAAGTAGATACGTCATCTGGCAATGGAGATCTGACTTTAGTAGGAGGAAAGCTCTTAGTTCGTTGGAGATGAGACGGTGAAGGAAATAGATCAAAACCACTTTTTTGTACCAACTTGAATATAGAGTCAACAATACCTTTAGCCCTTTAGCTTCGTGTATACCTTGAATCTGATAGATTGTGAAACAAAAATGGAAAAGAATTGACCCTGCTTCAGTTTGAAGCTTGAGGCTTTAAACTGCGCGTTCTTTCTTGATTAGAGTGGAGTTGAATGGTAAGGCTATAAATGGATAATGGGTAAGACAAGTAACAAAGTCACTAGAGTCTGTAATGGATAAGGATTATAATGATAATGGGTAAGACATAGGTGATGTTTCAATCTAAAACTTGAGGTTCCAAATTGCACAAAATTATGTATATCCCCAACAGAGTCACCAAAAACTGTTGGTTGAATATTTTGTCGATCAACATACTGATAAACAAAATAGGTATAATCAGCCAAAGTAGGAAGATTGGTCATCCAAATGTGTAGGTTTACCACATCAAAATGGGACTAATCTCTCCTCTCATTAAGGGGAGGTTCCTTATATATATATATATATATATATATAAATAGAAAATAATACTCAAGGGTAGGACAAACCATCCATCTCTCTTTTTTCAGAGATGATGCATGCAGATCAAAGGAAAAATTCAAGGGAAATGACAGAAAGCACTCCTCTTCTTTCAGAAGTACTATTTAGCCAACCACAAGAATACTCCTGGAGTAAAAGCAAAATGTAACTAAGGACGTAGTAACTAGAAAATTGAGATGCAGCACAAAGTCTCCACCTGAATTTCTCAAGAGTAAGATATGAAGGACAATGAGGGAACAAAGTCATCCCAAGGTCCTTTACATAGAAATGAAAAGAAAACACACTAAAGGCCATTATGGGGGCATAAAGTCTCTCCACAATTGACTCTTCAGGACACCTTCCTGACTACTTTCACTAATTTTGCTTGTTGAATTAAATGAACAGAAAATATATCAAGGAAAAAATACATAAGAATAGTTTCCCCAACAACAAAGATATTACAACACAAAGTCTGAAAAGTCACTTGCTTTCTTATTCCAATTACAAAATATGATTAACAATCTGAGCTCAAAGTCTCAGTAATGCCTTTCAATTTGGGTAGAGTTTCATTTTTTATTGTCAAAAAGAGATAGATTTATAATAAAAGAGAGTCCCTTATATAGCCTCTTCAAGAAGGACTCAAGAATAGTAACACATCATGTTACATTGAAATTTGTTGAGAAGACAGGCTAGAATTTAGGGGCATCTACCCATTTTTTTCTCAATGCAGAGAAACAAGTCGCGCTATTGAAAATTTTCAACTTTCAATGTCCACCTAGTGATCTGATCCTTCTTCATCATTCCTCCTTTTCTAGTTAATTAAATTAGGTCCTTGATTCAATCTGATACTCTGTTCTTTAATCACTTCTTACTGATCTTAGCCTTAAAGCCTTTGAATGCATTTGGGACTATAGATTTAAATATATAAGGATTAACAGCTATTTTATGAGCTTTGAAATTGACATTCACGCATCCATCACTACGTTTTTAATGGCTAGTTCACTGTTCTTGAATTTGACATCTTCGGGTGCATCACCCCTTGGTCCTTCAGCTTTCCTATTTTGCATCTTGCTGAAGGGAAGGTGACCCTTTGACTTTGGGGAAGTGTCCTTTAAGTTGGCATCTGAGAGTCCCCCACAAGGGCACCTTCCCTTTAGGGTCCTTCGGCGGCCTTTTCTTTGGAGTCTCTCGCGGACAATTCCTATGCATATTTCCTACAGACAATTCCCATGGACAAAAAGTCTATGGACATTTCCTATGGAAAAAATTCCACATAAATTTTCCTATGGACAAAAAGTTGTAGAAATTATTTTGATCGATTTGTCTTTGCCTTTGGAAATTCCTTCGGGTTTTTTTCGCCTGTGGCTTCTTTCTTGAATTCCTTCAAACTTTTTTTCCAAAGGAATTCCTTCAGACAAAAATTTTGAAATTTTTTTTTCTTGCCTTAGTCTTTTTAAAATACCTTAAACAAAAATTTGAAAGAATTACCTTTGTGGCTTCCTTGAAAATGACCCTTCCAAAGGGTGCTTTTGTCGACCAAGTGCCCTCTGCAAGGGAACTTGTCCTTTGGGAGGCTCCTTTGAACTTTTGATTTGAACCACTCCTTTGAACCAACCATTGAACCAAGCTTTGAACCATGATTTGAACCAAGCTTTGAACCAAACCAATGAACCCTTTGATTAAACCAAACCAATGAACCAAGATTTGAACTAACCCGATGAACCAAGCTTTGAACCAAGAAGATGAACCATTTGATGAACCGACTGAGTGAATTGTTTGATTAAACCAAAGCATTGAACAAAACATTGAACCAAGATTTGGTTCAATGGTTCAATGGTTCATTCCCTTTGATTTGGCTAAGTCCTTTTGGGCTTCATTGAACCAAACATGTTGAACCTGTTGAACCTTTGAACCAAAGTGGTTCAATGGTTCAAGCCTTCTTCTCTTTGATAAGTGTTTTGAAGCCATTAAACCATGAAATGATTAAACTTTGAACCTTGATGAAGTGCTTAACTCTTGTCGATGATGTTGAACCTTTGAACTTGTTGAACCCATTGAGCCAAAATGGTTCAAGGTTCAACAGTTCAATGGTTCAATGGTTGGATCCTTGCTCAAATGCTTGCCGATGGAGATTTTTAATTAAACCAAGGCACTGAACTAATCCTAAAAATGACTAAGTGTTGGAGACTGATTCTTTTGATTGAACCCACCTGCAGAAGCCTTTGGACCTTTAGAAATGAACATGTAAAGCCCATTGAACTTGGCCTGTAGAGTCCGTAGATTTTTTTTTTGTAGAGTCCATATATTTATCTTCCTGTAGAGTTCATAGATTCTTGAGAAGCTTGAAAAATGAGGAATTTGAATGCTCAGGACAAATTTCGGAAAGGGAAGAGACAGTTTTGGTCTGTAGGACCAAAATAGTTCAAATGTTGTCCCAAAAATGAGTGATATTTTTGGGGGACAACACACCAGATGATCAAGATATTTTGCATTTTTCACCTTTATCTTTTCCTTCTAGTTCCAATCGAGCCTTTCTTTTAAACTCCAATGGCTAGTTTTTGTAGTTTAAAATTGACATTTTATGGGTTGTCACTCCTTTGGGTATTTTCTTCAGATTTCTTATCTTAGAACTTTCCTAAAAGAATTTGTTCGAGTCTTTTTTATTTTATTTCAGCTTTTTAATTGGTCCTTTATGCCTTAAATAATTTTTGTAGACAAAATGTCTAAAGGAAATGGACTTTGGCACCTTTTCAAGTTTTCTAAAAGAATTATTTAGACAATTTCTCCCAAAGAATTCCTTTGAAATTTCTATTTGGCTCTTTTTGATTCTTTGAAATGACCCTTCAAAATAGTGAAAGAGACCTTTTTGAAAGGAAACATACCCTTTGTCTTCTTGAAAGTGACCTTTCGAAAGAGTTGAAAATGTCCTTCGACTGTTTGAAATGATCTTCCAAAAGGAAAAGCTACCCTTCAAATTTTTTGAAATGGTCCACCTTCTCATGAATAATCTTTTAGACTTTTTGAAAATGTCCCTTCAAGAAAGTTGAAAGAACCTTCAAGAAAGTTGAAAGTGTCCACTTAACCTGAAAAAGTCCTTTGGAAAAGTTGTCATCTACCCTTTGGAAAAGTTGTAAGTGACCATTCGAAAGATTGAAGATGCCCTTTTCTTTTGAGTTGCCCTTCAGAAAAACTATTATGGACCTTTGAAAAATTTGTTTCATAAAAAATGTATAAAATAACTCTTTCCTTTGGATTTTTCAAAAAGATCCCTTCAAAAAGGAAAGTGTCTTTTAGAAGAAATGTAAGTGTCCACTTTCCAAAGAAAACGCCCTTTAGGAAAGTTGTAAATGTACCCTTTAAAAATATTGCAAGATATCCTTTAGAAAAATGAAAGTAACCTTCGGAGAATTTGTAAAGTACCTTTTAGGAAAGTGTAGTGGACCATTTATTGTAAGAAAGATACCCTTCAGAAAAGTTGAACATACCATTTGAAAAAATTGACCTCAAGCAATTTTTCTAAAAGAATTCTATCAAATGAAAGCTTGAAAGAAATACACTTAAGGAAAAAAGCCTCACACAAAAAGTTTGAAATAATTTGTTAAAGGCTTAAAACAAAACCCCAAAATAATTGATTGCAAATGACTTAGCCAAAATACTAAAGAATAAAGCTTTCAAAAGGAAAATACTTGTGTTTTTTATATGGAAAAGACTTCAACTTTGTAAAAGAACACTTGTTATGAATGATAACTACATACTAGACTTGGGCAAAGGTATATACTTAGACATTTTTTTACAAAATGGGGTGTCCAATTTTGGCCTGAAGGGCCAAAATTTGGTCAACAAATTAGTGACTCATAGGGGTAGTATGTATATTATACTAACCAAACTAGTAGCCTTATCCAACTCAGGGCTAATGGAGTCAATGGATTCTTGAAAAAGACTAACAAGGATTATGCCAAAATAAAACAAAATGAAACACACTACATAATAATAGCAAGGAAAGCATAAAAAAAGACTAAGAAAAACCCACACATGTGAATAAGTACTTAGGGAACATAATAAAAATAGGAAACTATGTACAAAAGAAAAGAGAACTTTAGTAACAATGCTTTAGATATATCCCATTGACTAGGATATGCAACTCCTCTCCATCCAACTTTGAGAGTTGAAAAGAATTGTGTTATTTGCACTATGTAATAACATATGGGCCACTCCACAAAGCATCAAAAATTTTGTTATTTTTAGGTTTTGACCTATCTTCATCCCATTTAAGGACAATGTCTCCTCTAAAAATCATTGGCATGGACTTCTTGTCAAAATACTTCTTTGTTTTCTCTTGGTGAGTTGTCATGGTTTGTATAGCTTGATCTCTTGTCTCCTCAAGCTCCATCAACTCACATAATTTGAATCTCATGCTCTCATTCTCCATTAATTTTAGTTGATATGTGAGGTCTAAAGTTGGTAAATCAAGTGAGATAGGAAGCATAGCCTCCATTCCATACACAAGTGTGTATGGTGAGTTCCCAATTGCTCTCTTTGGGGTAATCCTATCAGCCCAAGAGGTTATCTTCAATTTGGTGTGCCAAGTCCTTTGATTCTCCTCCATATTTCTCTTTATGATCTTGATAAAATTCTTGTTTGTGAACTTAACAATTCTATTTCCCTGGGGATAGTAGTTGGAGGAGGTCTTAAGATATATGGCATGCTTCATAGCCCATTCACTTGTTCTTGTTGCTAAGAAGGCTAGTGCCTTATCTAAAATGATTATTGAAGGAGATATAAATATAATTACTATTAATTAATAGAAGTCCAATATTTAGTTTTAATTTACCTCCTTAAGAGCTATAGATTCCACTCATCTTGTAAAATAATCAGTGGCTGTCAACACCCACTTGTGACCAACACTAGAAGGAGGATTGATCAGACCTATAAAATCCAAACCCCATTGCATAAAGGTTTGGTCAACCTAGACTGTATGAAGAGGAAATATTGCTAGATTTTGTTTTCCATAAAAAAGAACACACTTTGTCATTTCCTTACCCAAGCATGGGTGTCTTTAAACAAAGTAGGATAGAAGTATCTATCTTTCATAACCTTAGTAGTTGTAGTTCTTGGAGTAAAATGGCCAAAAAATGGTCCATCATGGAAATAATGCAATAATTCACCTCAAAATCATTCCTAAAATTCCTTTCTAAAAATCACTCCATCAACAAGTACATAAGGAATAGATTTTAGCCTAAAATACCTTCTTCGAGCTCTATCAAGACCTTGTGGACACTCACCAGTTTGAAGGAAATGAATCATGTATTATGTCTAACTCCTTGTGGATAAAGGTATAACTATTTTAGAATCATTATGAAGTGCCAAAATAACCTCCCTTTTCTCTTTCAAATCTAAATCAAGATGCTGACACAGTCTTTTTCCTTTCACTAACTTGGTTGTTTTGATCTCCACATCATATTTCATCACTTTGATGATCCAACCTATCCTTTCCTCATTCAAATATCTATTAAAAAATGTCTTTTACACTAGGATGAGACACAAAAACATGAATCTTTTTGATAGACAACATATGCCTGAACTTATTCACACTCTTTTTGACTAAAAGCACTTATTTCTCAACATATGTGTATCTTGTCTCATAGCCTTCCAAACCTTGACTGAAAAAGGCAATAGGTTGTTCCAAATTTTAATAATTAGCTTGAGTAATCATGGTATATATTACTTATTCATTCCCAAAAGTATACAAGTTGAAGTCTTTAGTGAAGTTAGGACTTGTAAGAGTAGGGGCCTAGACAATGGCTTGTTTGATCTCTTCAAAACTTTCCTTTTTCCTTCTTATCCATGTGAATATCTCATCCTTCCTTAGCATACATGTCAAGGGCTTGACCATGTTATCAAAATTAGGAATGAACCTCCTAATGAAATTTATCTTACCAAAGAAGCTTTGTAGACCCTTCTTGTGTTTAGGTAAAGACAATGCCAAGATGGCACTTACCCTTTCTAGATCAATGGACAAACCTTTCTTGGAAATAATGTGGCCTAAAAAGTTTACCTTAATTAACAACAAAAACACACTTATTTGGGTTTAGAGATATCCCAAACTCTCTATAACTCTAAAAAATCTACCTCAAGTGCTTCAAATGATCATTTTCATCTTTGGAGAAAACTATCACATCATCAAGATAAACCAATACAATGTCATTGATTAGTCCTTGGAAAGCCATATCCATTGCACGTTGGAAATTAGCTTTAGCATTGGAAAATATAAATTTCATCTTCATATAGGCATATTTTCCCCATTTGGTGGTGAAGGCCATCTTATATTGGTCACTTTCTTTCACCAAAATTTGATTGTACCTGAAACAACCATATAAGAGAGAAAACCTCTCACTACCTACTAGCATTTGTAGAATTTACTACATAGAAGGGAGTGGGTAATGATCCATCAAAGGAACTATATTCAAGTACCTAAATTCTACACACAACTGATCTCTCCATTTTTATTCCTAATAGGGACTAAATTGGTTAACCACGAAGAATACTTGATAGGAAAAATGATTTAGGATTCAATCAACTTAGTGAGTTCTTTTTTCATGAGTGGTTCAATCTTGGGATTGATTGGAATTTGTATTTTCTTGATGGGTTTGGAATTTTAATCTAAATATATGGTATGTTTATCCAATCTTAGATCAAAACCCTTCAAATCGCTATACTCCCATGCAAAAATATCACTAAACTCTTTGCATAGTTCAATGAAATCATGCCTCTCTTGACTAGTGCATACCTTTCCAAGTGCAAGTAATTTATCTTATAAAATATCTAACCTTTCATATTTATCTTTATTATTGGACATTATTACCTTCTCCTTATTGAGCTATTCATCCTAATTGAGTATGCTTTCATGAGTTACTAAGCCTTTGGGAAGCTTGTTGGATTTCAGCTAGACAATCTACCCTCCATATTGATGTTGAAACTTAGACTGATCATTTATAGAGAAGTCAGCCTCTTCTATTATAAAAAGGGATATGTGTTCATCACTCTCAAAAACTTACCAATTGGTAACATTATCTGGTATAGAATCTCTCACAATCACCTTTAGATAAGGTTGATTGTTGTCTTCTCTTATGCCTTTTGGAACATCAAATTGAGTAGCAATAGATGCCAATATATCAAAATGCTTATTATCTTCCCTTGGAATATTATTGATATTAAATTCCATGAATAATTCTACAATGTCCCAAACTCTATGCTTTTAGGACTTGAACAAGGATTTTTTTGTCAAATTCGGTCCTCTAACTTGATTGATGATGAGCTCGCTATCACCAAACACTCACAATTCTTTGACACCTCTTTTCCTTTCCCACTTGAGGCCATGAATGAGGGCCTCATATTCTGATATATTACAATAAAAATACAACTTAAATCTAAAATTTTAAAAGTACCTTTCCTTTGAAGGTGAAACCAACATTACTCCACCACCAGCCCCAATCTTGCTTCTAGACCCATCAAAGAAAAGTTGCCACAAGCCATTCACATCTTCATTTGACTTCATCAAATTGGGAATAAAATAATCATTTTCATGTATATAATATACTCCAAGACCATATTATTCAATAAAATTTTAAGGATCATGCACTTAGCTATCATCTCCCCACTCATCTATGAACAAATTAGAAACTCCTTCAAGGGAAGATGATGGCGATTGATCAATGTGAAACTCCTCTTCATTAATGATAGTGTAGTTAACATTTACTACCTTAGGTGAATATGGTTCCAAGTGATCTATATGAATAGGTTATAACACAATCTTCACTTTAGTGCCATATTTTGTTGTAAACAACATGTACGACCAATTAGCTATCAAGTATCCACCTATCTTGGATGTAAAATCTCTTGACAAGCAAAGAACAAAATAGGGAGGTAAATCTACCTTAACGACATAATGAAGAATTTAAAAGGTAGGAAAATCATGAAGGATCAAGCTCAAACCTTTCACAACCCCCAAAGTCTTGGATGGTGACCCATCCAATTGCAAAACTCCTTTAGTCATTGGCTCATATTTGATGTCTAACTTATCTGTTATATATTGAGGTATAACTGATGTGCTTGCTCCAATATATATGATTCAATTATGATCCAAGAAATTACCAATAATTAAAGATAGGTATAAAGGAGGATTATTATCATCTTTCTTCACCTGACCATCTATAGATTGAGTTCCATTGACCAAAATCACATTGTCACTTCTAGATGGGCCAGGTTGTGTACCCAATCCATGCAATTCCTTTTGGAGTATATATTTATACCCTGGTAATGATAGATAATGCTATAATGAGATGTTCATATGAATATTATTCATCTAGTCCATAACATTTATGGAAGGATTACTTACCTTAGGGTTCTCTTTATGAACATTTGCACCTTGTGATGTAGCTTGTGGAGGTAGGGTTGTAGCAGCTATCCTAAAATTTAGAAGCCTATAGTTTTATTGTGCTTTAGGAGCTGAATTAGGCCCTCATCCCATCTAATATGATGTAGGAATCAAAATATTATCTTGATTTATTCCTTAAAATTCTTCAATGACCCTTTTCTTTGATCTAGTGTTGGTAGCCACGCTAGCATTCTAATTGCTTGTATTCCCCACGTAATTAATGGCACAAAACTCACCCTCTAATTAATTCATGAGAGTGGAATAAAATTGAACCTATCTAATCTCCATCCTAAATTGTGTTAATGTCTAAATATTTTAAAATTGAGATGTCTGATCACCTTGTGTAGTCATGCTTTGATTTTGCATCTCATTGGCATAAGTAACCTGTTCTTGACCTTGCTCAAAAGAAAGGTAGTTTGGTTTTTCTTGTACAAAATTGTTTTGAGTGAGAATAAGGGATTTAGAGGATGAGGGAGCATTAGGATTATAACTTTGATAAGGCTTTACATGGGTGATTTGGCCTTGTCCCTGATTATTACCCTAAAAAGGAGGTCTATTTATTTATCCAAACTAGTTGTATGACTGATAAGGCATATAGATTTGCGCTTATTGCATTTTGAGAGAAAAAATTTATTAGTAAAACTTTAAATTAGATTTTAAATTCATGAATTTAATTTTTAGTGGAAATGACAATTTTTTCTTGACCAGACAAAGGAGCTAAAGTGAGAAACATACTTTGACTAGGAAAATGCAAATCAGGGAATAGTGGCATTGGAGGTCTAGGAGCTATCTTTCCCACTTGGACAAGACAATTCTCAAAATTTATGGATATTTCATATGTATAAGGTAATGTGTTTCCACCCATATATTTAATTATCACGGTAATATCACTATTCAATGATTTCAAGTATTACAAAAATGCATAGTTTGTGGTAGGTCTCACAAGGGTTGGGAATCTATCCCATGTCTTTTGGAACCTAGTATTAAAATCTTGCATGAATTCATGAGGCACCCTCTTAATTTTGTTAAATTTCTTAGCTAGAGATAAGTGATCACTCTTTTCTCCAAACCTATCAGTGAATAGGGTTCCTAACTCATCCCATGAGCCAATAGAATTTATAGGTAGTGTCCCATACTAGTCCAAAACTTTTCCTTTGAAAGACAAGGCCAAAAACCTAATAGCTACATTTTCTTGGGTAATATTATGGATATTAAAAAAGTTTTATATATTTTTAATGTACCCAATGGCAGTAATAGGACCATCCCCACTAAAATATGGGACACTTTTGAGAGCAGCTCCTAGAATTTGATCATATTGGGCAAGATGTAAGGGAGATGCCCCCAAAAAAGGCACAAAATTTTATCTTTTAGCCATTTTGTAACAAAAAATATGGATATTAGGAATGGAATATATCACAAACTTAGAATCTTTGAGCAAAAAACCTCCTTTGTGAGGATGAGTATTGACAAACCTAAACCTTTTGGTGGAATATGGAGGTAAATCAATAAAATCGAAGGGTACACCTTTAGTATTAGACCTAGTGGTCACCTTTGGCATAGAAACAAGGATTTATCATCAGCTAAAGACTTGAATTCTTCAATGGATTCACTAGGTATGAATGTAGATGCTTTTTTATCTACAACTGTATTAAGATCAACAACAATCTTAAATAATCTTTTAGGACTTAGAGGTCCCATCGGGCATGCCAAAAAATATTGATGCTTGGATTTTCACCCTTGAATAGATGTTCAATTCTCATCCAAGTGGAAAAATGGAATTATCTCTCTTACTATGGGTGACAATTTTGTTGAGATGAATCTCTAGATTAAGGGTTAACTCCCCTTGATGCACCTTTAAAACTCTCTATAATCTATCAAGTGTGTATGAAAAGGGTAAGGAAAATAACTAAGAAAACAAAAAGGTGATGCACCAATGAATAATTTCCTCCCAATTTGACTAAAAACACATTACTTAAAGACCAACAAAGCTTCTTTCACATAAAACCCACAATTATTTATGCATTGTGACATCAATGTTTTACATGTTAGATTCAAGAAGGCACTCAACATACAGGAGAGAAACAGACAATTATAAGAAAGAATATAGTCATAAAACACTTATAAAATGTCTATAAAATTAAGAAGGAATACTAACAAGGACCTATAATAATACTCTTTTTTTACATTTGGTAGGTAATTGAGGATTACAGGTTAGGAAAGATAAACTCTCACTAAATAAGAAAAACACGATTTGAAGCGATACATAATAGTATAGCATGTGAGTGGCAAAAACTTACATTATTTATTCAAGACTTTTTCAAGTAAAAATCTAGCTAGAGTTTCACCATAACCAGTGGAGGCTACAAAATGAGCCAAGAGAATGCATATATATAGCCTTTAAGAGAGAGGTCGAGCCAAGGGATTTCAAGGGTCACTTGGACATGTGTCACCCTGAGAACAAAAATAGTTACATTACATCTGTAAGATGCTTTTCCAATAGTTACATCAATGAAATCAAGACATTTCAAACTGCATTTTCTTATAGATGAGTTCATATATTAGAATTCTATTTTGATGCTAGCTACTCTTTATTGGCTCATTAAGCTATGTAATAGTAAAAAAACTTGAACTACCGACCTACCTATTTATGCTTATTATAACTAGATGCTTAGGATCTTTGCCATTTATCACCTTTATATTTGCCTTCTAGTTCCAATCAAGCCTTTCTTTTAAACTCTAATGGCTAGTTTCTACAGTCTAAAATTGGTTTTTTATGGGCCATCACTCCTTTGGGTATTTTCTTCAAACTTCTTATCTTGGTACTTTCACAAAAGAATTTGTTTAGGTCTTTTGTCTCTTTTGTTCTTTTCCTTTGGATTTTTGCTTGGTCCTTTATGCCTTAAACAATTTCCATAGACAAAATGTCTAAAGGAAATGGACTTTGGCACCTTTTCAAGTTTTTAGAAAGAATTCTTTAGATAATTTCTCTGAAAGAATTCCTTCGAACTTTCTATTTGTCTCTTTTTGATTCTTTGAAATGACCCTTCATAAAAGTGAAAGAGACCCTATTTGAAAGGAAACATACCCTTCAGCTTCTTGTAAGTGACCTTTTAGAAGAGTTGAAAATGTCCTTCAGTTATTTGAAATGATCTTCTGAAAGGAAAAGATACCCTTCAAATTTTATGAAATGGTCCACCTTCCCACGAAATAATCTTTCAAACCTTTTGAAAATGTCCCTTCAAGAAAGTTGAAATACCCTTCGATAAAGTTGAAAGTGTCTACTTAGCCTAAAAAGGTCCTTCAAAAAAGTTATCATCTACCCTTTGGAAAAGTTGGAAGTGACTATTGACCAAATTTTAACCTTTTAGGCCAAAATTTGGCACCCCTATTTGTAAAAAAGTGTCTAAGTCTATACCTTTATTCATGTCTAGTATGTAGATTTCATGTCCAGTATGCAAAAAGTGTTCTTATACCAAGCTAAAGTATATTACATGTAAAAACCTAAGTTTTTTCCTTTTGATAGCTTTGTTCTTTAGTCTTTTGGATAAGTCCTCACCAATGAATTCTTTTAGAAGGTTTTTTTTAATCCTTCACTAAGTATATTTCTTTAAAGATTTTTAAAAAAGTCCTTATCTAATTCTTTTGGAATTTTTGTCTGAAGCCTTTTACAAAGGTGAATTCTTTCAAAAAAAAAATTTGAAGTAATTTTTCCAAAGGGTAGGTGACAAAATTTTGAAGGACTCTTTCAAACAGAAAAGTACCTTTTAAAAATTCTTAAGGGTATATTCATCTTTTGAAAGGGTACATTGGCAACTTTCCCAAAGGGTATTTTCTTTGGAAACTGGACTATTTCCAAAAGTCCAAAGGGCATTTCAAAAATTTTGAAGAGATGTTTTTCAAAAATATAAAGGATATTTTCATCCTTGCAAAGGGCACTTTGTAAAAAGTCCACAATAATTGTCCCTTACAAAAAAATTGAAGGAATTGAAGCTGAGGGATAAGTGGACCATTCCAAAATTTTGTAAGGCACTTCATTCTTTCTGAAGAGTAGGTGACAAAAATCTTGAAGGACCATTCCAAAAAGTTTGAAGGATTATTTCAGAGAAAAGGTGGACCATTTCATTTTTCTCAAAGGACCATTTCAAAATCTTGAAGGGTATGTTGCTTATTTCAAAGGGTATCTATAGAAAGGCTGAAGAGAAAGAGACCATTCTGATTTCAAAAATCCCTAAGGGAAATTTGCAAAGGAAATAATTTGTTCATACTTTTTTTCTAAAGGAATTTTATGAGGGGCCTAAAAGACCAAATTCATTGAGACATTTTGTCTGAATAAATTATCTGAGAGGAATATTTTGAAGATGTGATTACCTTTAGACTTTTTGTCTAAAGGAAATAGACCAATCAACAAAGCCAAAAGAAAAGAAGGAAATAAAAGGCCTGAATGAAGTCTTTCGAGAAAAGTGGCCATGGATGAAAAGTCTAAAAAAATGCTGAAGATAAATTTTTTAAAGAAATACCTAAGGAGTGATGACCCATAGAATGTCAATTTCAAGCTACAAGGAATAGCCACTGGATTTTAAAATAAAGTTTTGAAACCAAAAGGCAAAGATAAAGGTGATAGATAGTGAGATCCTAAACAAATGTGAACAATAAGTAAAAATATGCAATTGATAGTTCAAGTTGTTATATGTTATTTCATAGCTCAATAAGCCAATAAAGAGTAGTTAACATCCAAATGAAACTCCAACCAATGGACCCATTTATGGAAAAATGTAGTTTAGAATATCTTAATTCTATTGGCATAACTATAAAGAGAACACCTTATATAATGCAACATAACTATTCTAATCTAAAGTTGACACATGTTTGAATCATTTTTGGACTTTTCTTTGCTTGACCTCTTCCAAAAACTTATATATATGTACTCTTTCTACTCATTTGGAGAGCCTCTATTGGTTATGGTAAAACTCTAACTAGATTTATACTATAACTCTTGAAGAAATGTACAAGTGATTTCACCATTTTCACATTGCACTATTGAGTATAAGTTTGAATCTTGTTGATAATGACTAGTGAAAAGGTTATTTTCTAGTATGTCAATCTATGGTCACTTACCAATGTGCAAAAAGTATGATGTTGTAGGTCTTTGTTAGCATTCTTTACTAAGTGAAAGAATGTTTTAGAAGTGGTATATGTGTATTCTCTTTGTAGAATCTTTCATCACCATCGTAAATGTCAAATACCTTCCTAAATCTAACTTATGAAATACTGATGCAACAATGTATTTATTATGACTTTGTGTGAAACATCCTTGTTTATCTCTAAGTAGTGGTTTCAGTCTTAAGAGGATATCAAATATTGGTGCATC
The DNA here is from genome assembly GCA_037957365.1 of Torreya grandis. Classification (NCBI taxonomy): domain Eukaryota; kingdom Viridiplantae; phylum Streptophyta; class Pinopsida; order Cupressales; family Taxaceae; genus Torreya; species Torreya grandis. Next base: position 384,098 of record JARHVA010002920.1, on the reverse strand, counting down.
ACCGCTTGTTTTCCCAATTGTTTTCCTTCTCCATTTTCATTCACAATTGTTATTTTAGAAAGATTTTCAAGGTGCATCAAGGGGAGCTAGCCCCTAATCTAGAGACTCATTTCAATAGAATTGTCACCCATAGAAAGAGAGATGATTCTATTATGTCACTTGGATGAGGATAACTGAGCATCTTCTCAAAGGGGCACATCCAAGCATCAACATTTTTTTGCATGTTGGGTACGTCCCAGAAGATTATTCAAGATTGGTGCTAGTCTTGACATAGTTTTAGTCAAAGAAACATCTACATTTAGTACCTATTGATTCCATTGAAGAATTCAAATTATTTAGTTGATGATTAGTCCTTCTTTCCATGCCAAAGGTGACCATTAGGTCTACTACTAAAGGTGTACCCTTTGAGTTTGTGGAATTAGCTCCATATTCCACCAAAAGGTCTAGTTTTGTTAATAATAATCCCTACAAAAGAAAGTTTGAGTTTAGACCTTCCAAATTTATGTTGCATACTATTCCTAACATCTATAGTAATATTCTAAATATGTCTAGAAGATAACCTTTTATGCCTTTTTGAGGGGTATCTCCCTTGTAGCTTGCCCAATATGATCAAATCCCATGAGCTGATCTCAAAAGTGTCTAGTTATTTAGTGGAGATGGTCCAATTACTTGTATTGATCACATCAATAATATAACAAACTTTTGTAATATCAATAATATCACCCAAGAAAATGTAGCTATTAGGTTGTTATCCTTGTCTTTCATAGGAAAATTTTTGGACTGGTATGGGACCCTACCTGTAAATTCTATTGGATCATGGGATGAGTTGGGGACTTTATTGAATTATAGGTTTGGGGAAAAGAGTGATCACTTGTCTCTAGCTAAGTAGTTGACCACAATAAATAGGGTACCACATGAATTCATGCAAGATTTCAATAGTAGGTTTCAAAATACTTGGGACAGAATCCCAATTCTTGTGAGGCTAACTACAAATTATACATTTTTGTATTAATTCAAAGCATTTAATAGTGAAATTTCTATGATTATTCAATATATGGGTGGAAACACATTTCTTTCTACATATGAAATAGCCATAAATTCTTAGAATTGTCTTGTCCATGTAGGAAAGATAGTTCCTAGACTTCCAATGCCATTATTCCTTGATTTACATTCTCCTAGTCAAAGTATGTTTCCCACTTTAGCTCCTTTTACTAGTTAATAAAATTATTATATTGCCCCTAACAATGAAATCCATGAAGTTAAAAACTTTCTTCAAAGTGTTACTAATGAATTGGTTGCTAGTATGGCTGCCAACACTAGATCAAAGAAAAGGGTCATAGAAGAAGTTTAAGGAATCAATCAAGAACCTATTTTGATTCCTTCATCAGATAAAATGGGATGAGGGCATAATTCATATCCTAAATTACAATAAAATTAGTGGATTCCAAATTTTAGGATAGCTATTACAACCCTACCTCCACAAGCTACATCACAAGGTGCGAATGTTCATAAAGAGAACCCTAAGGTAAGTAATCCTTCCATAAATGTTATGGAAAAGATGAAGAATATTAATATGAACATCTCATTATATGATTATCTATCATTACCAAGGTATAAATATATACTCCAAAATGAATTGTATGGATTGGGAACACAAGCTGGCCCATCTAGATGTGACAATTTAGTTTTGATCAATGTAACTCAATCTATAGATGGTCAAGTGAAGAAAGATAATAAGGATATTCCTTTATACCTATCTTTAATTATTGGTAAATTCTTGGTTCATAATTGAATCATATATAGTGTAACAAGCACATAATTTGTGCCCAAATGCATAACAGATAAGCTAGGCATCAAATACGAGCCAATGACTAAAGGAGTTTTGCAATTGGATGGATCACTAGCCAAAACTTTGGGGGTTGTGAAAGGTTTGAAATTGATTATTCATGATTTTCCTACCTTTTAAATTACTCATTATTTTGTGGTATTATATTTACCTCCCTATTTTTCTCTTTGCTTATCAAAACACTTTACATCCAAGATAGGTGGATACTTGGCAACTAATTGGTCCTGCATGGTGTTCATTAAAAATTATGGTACTAAGGTGAAGATTGAGTTATAACCTATTCATATAGATCACTTGGAGCCATATTAACCCAAGGTATAAAATGTTAACTATACTATCATTGATAAAGAAGAGTTTCACATTGATCAATCCCTATCATCTTCCCTTGAAGGAGTTTTTGATTTGTTCCTAGATGAGTGGGGAGATGACAAATACGGGCATGATCCTTACAAGTTTATTGAGGAATATAGGTTTAAAGTATATTTTATGCATGAGAAGGATTGTTTCATGCCCAATTTTATGAATTCAAATGAAGATGTGAATGGATTATGGCACCTTTTCTTTGATTGGTCTAGAAGCAAGACTGGGGTTGGTGGTGGAACGATGTTGATTTCACCTTCAAAGGAAAGGTATTTTTAAAATTTCAAATTTTAGTTCTCTTGTTCTTGTAGTGTATCAGAATATGAGGCAATCATTCATGGCCTCAAGTGGGCAAGGAAAAGAGGTGTCAAAGAATTGCAAGTGTTTGGTTTTAGTGAGCTCATTGTTAATCGAGTTAGGGGATAGAATTTAACCAAGAACTCCTTGCTCAAGTCCTATAAAAATAGAGTTTGGGACCTTATAGAATACTTCATGAAATTTAATATCACTTATTTTCCAAGAAAATATAATGAACATATTGATAGGCTAGTAGAAATTGGATCTCAGTTTGATGTTCTAAAAGGCATAAGAGAAGATAAGAATCAACCTCATCTAAAGGTGATTGTGAGACATTCTATACCAAAAAATATCACTAAATTGCAAGTTTTTGATATTGACCAGTAGATAGCTCTCTTCCTACAAGATAAGTTGAGTTCAAAGAATTAGTCTAAGATTCAAAAATAATATGGAGGGCAGATTGTCCAACTAAATTCTAACAAGCTTCCTAAAGGCCTAGTGAATTTTGAAAGCATATTCAATGAAGATGACCACCTCAAGAAGGAGAAGGTAAGAATTTAAACCAATAAACATATTATGAAAGGGTATACATCTTCAAAGATAAGTTACTTTCTCTTGGAAAGGTATGCACTAGTTAAGAGAAGCATGCTTTTATTGAACTATGTAAAGCATTTAGTGATATTTTTTCATGGGAATATAGTGATTTGAATGGTTTTGATCCAAGGTTGGCTCAAAATAACATAGATCTAGATGAAAATTCCAAACCCATCAAGTAAATACAAATTCCAATCAATCCCAAGATTGAACCTCTCATGAGGAAAGAACTCACTAAACTGATTGAATCTAAAATCATCTTTCCCATCAAGCATTCTTCTTAGTTGGCCAACTTAGTCCCTATTAGAAATAAAAATGGGGAGATCAGGTTGTGTGTGGATTTCAAAGACTTAAATATAGTTTATTTTAGATATCATTACCCCTCCCTTCTATGAGATAAACTCTGCAAGTGCTGGCAAATAGTGAGAGATTTTCTCTCCTAGATGGTTATTCTGGGTACGATCAGATTTTAGTGAAAGAAAGTGATCAATACAAAACAACCTTCACCACCAAATGGGGAAAATATGAATATAGTAAGATTCCATTTATATTTTCAAATGTTGGAGCTACTTCCTAACATGAAATAGATATGGATTTCCAAGGACTAATCAATGACATTGTATTGGTATATCTTGATAATGTGACAATTTTCTACAACGAAGGAAAGGATCATTTGAAGCACCTGATGTATATTTTTGAGATGTGTAGAGAGATTAGGATCTCTCTAAACCCAAATAAGTGTGTGTTGGTTATTCATGAAGTCAAACTCTTAGGCCACATTATTTCTAAGAAAGGTCTGTTTATTGATCAAGAGAGAGTGAATGATATCTTGGCATTGTCTTTACTTAAACATAAGAAGGGTATACAAAGTTTCTTTAGTAAGATAAATTTCACTAGGATGTTCATTCTTAACTTTTGTAACATGGTCAAGACCTTGACATATATGCTAAGGAAGGATGAGATATTCACTTAGATAAGAAGGAGAAAATAAAGTTTTGAAGAGATCAAGCAAGCCATTACCTAGGCCCCTACTCTTGCAAGTCCTAACTTCTCCAAGGACTTCAACCTGTATACTTTTAGGAATGAAGAGGTAATATCTACCATGCTTACTCAAGCTAATAATGAAAATTTGGAATAGTCTATTTCCTTTTTTAGTCAAGGTTTAAAAGGCTATGAGACAAGATATACATATGTGGATAAACAAGTGCTTTCAATTATAAGGAGCTTAAATAAGTTTAGACATATGTTATCCAATAAAAAGAATAAAGTTTTTTTCCTCATCCTAATGTGAAATATTTTCTATTAAGTAAATATTTGAATGATAAAAGGGCAGGTTGGATCACCAAAGTGATGGAATACAATGTGGAAATCAAAATAACCAAGTTAGTGAAAGGAAAAGGATTGCATGAGAATTTTACTTAAGATTTAGAAGAGCAAAGGTAGGTTGTTTTGGAACTTCATGATGATCCTAAAATAGCTTTACCTTCATCCATTAGGAGCTAGACACAAGACATGATTCATTAACTATAAACTAGTTAGTGTCCACAAGGTCTTAACAGGGCAAAGCGAAGGTACTTTAGGCTACAATCCACTCCTTATGTACTATTTTATGGAGTGATTTTTAGAAAATACATTTTAGGTGTGTTTTTAAGGTGTATTGATTCATATTAGATTGAAAAATTGTTGCATGATTTTCATGATGGACTAGCTAGTGGTCAATTTTGTCTAAAAACTACAGCTGTAAAGGTTGTGAGAGCTAGTTACTTTTGGCCTAGCCTATTTAAAGACACCCATGCTTGGGTGAGAGAATGATAGAAGTGTGATATTTTTGATGGAAAAAAAATCTATCTACCTTTCCCCTTCATCTAATCCAAGTTGAGAAACCCTTCATGTAATGGGGTTTAGATTTCATAGATCTAATCAATCATCCTTCTAGTGCTAGCCACAAATGGGTGTTGACTACCACTGGTTAATTCATGAGATGGGTGGAGGTTGTAGATTTGAAAGAGGCCCATGATTTTTTAGTCCTTGATTTCTATGAAGGTATAGTAACTAGATTTAGATCTCCCTTAACACTCATCTCAGATAATGCATTGGCCTTTCTAGGAGAAAGGACAAGTGAATGAGCTTTGAAGCATGGCATCTACCTTAACACCTCCCACAGTTAATATCCCTATGGAAATAGACTAACTTAGTCTACAAACAAGAATTTGATCAGGATCATAAAGAGAGTAATGGAGGAGAATCAAAGGACTTGGCACACTAAGTTTAAGATAGCTCTTTGGGCTGATAGGATCACCCTAAAGAGAGAAATTAGGAACTCACCATACACACTTATGTATGGAAAAGAAGCTAGACTTCCTATTTTAATTAAACTACCAACCTTAGACCTCACCTATCAACTACAATTAATGGAAAATGATAGTATGGAGGTTATATTATGTGAGTTAATGGAGCTTGAGGAAACAAGAGATTAAGCTATGCACACCATGACTACTCACCAACAATAAACAAAGAGGTATTTTGATCATAAGTCCATGCCAAGAAGTTTTAAGGAAGGAGACATTGTCTTGAAATGGGATGAAGATAGGGCCAAGTTTAGAAAACACATAAAGTTTGATTCTTTATGGAGTGGGCCATATGTAATCATACAGTTCAAACAACACAATGCTTTCCAACTCTCAAAGTTGGATGGAGAGGAGTTGCATATCCTAGTTAATGGGATATATCTAAAGCATTGTTACTGAGGCTCTCTTTTTTATTATATATAATTTCCTATTTTTCCTATGTTCCCTAAGTGCTTAGGCATAGGTGTGAGTTTGTCTTTATCTGGTTTTGTGTTGTCTTTGCTTGGTATTATTATTGTTGTGTGGTGTGTTTCCTTGTGTTTTGTTTTGGAAAAGTCCTCATTAACCATCTTCAAAAATTAATTGACTCCATGGCCAATGGACTATAAGGCTACTGGTCTATTCAATATAGCAGGCATACTACCTTTACGAGTCACTAATTTGTTAACCAAATTTTGACCTTTAGGCCAAAATTAAGCACTCCTATTTGCAAAAAAGTGTCTGCATCTATACCTTTGTTCATGTCCAGTACATAGATTTCATGTCTAGTATCCAAGAAGTATTCTTAGATGAAGTTGAAGTCTATTACATGTAAAAACCCAAGTGTTTTACTTTTGAGAGCTTTGTTATTTAGTCTTTTGGCTAAGTCCTCACCAATTGGAAGGTTTGTTTTGATCCTTCATTAAGTAAATTTATTTCGAGCTTTTGTTCTAAAGTCCTTACTGAATTATTTCAAACTTTTTGTTTGAAGCCTTTTACTTAGGTGAATTCTTTCCAACTTTTTATCCAAAGTAATTTTCTTGAAGGGTAGGCAACAAGTTTCTCAAGGACTCTTTCAAACAAAAAAGGACCTTATCAAAATATTGAAGGTTATGTTCATATTTTCAAAGGGTACATTGGCAAATTTCTAGAAGGGCATTTTCTTTGGAAAGTGGACCATTTCCAAAAGTCCAAATGGCATTTCAGGAAGTCCAAAGGGATGTTTTTCAAAAATATAAAGGATATTTTCATTCTTGCAAAGGGAAATTTGGAAAAATTCCATAAAAATTGTCCCTTAAATTTTTTTTTAAGGAATTGAAGCTAAGGGACAAGTGGACCATTCCAAAATTCTAAAAGGCACTTCATTCTTTCCGAAGGGTAGGTGACAAAAAGCTTGAAGGACCATTCCAAGAAGTCTAAAGGAATGTTTTAGAGAAAAGGTAGGCCATTTCAAAATCTTAAAGGGTATGTTGTTTATTATAAAGGGTATCTATAGGAAGGCCAAAGAGAAAGAGACCATTCCAAGAAGTTGAAGGGTTCTTTTCAAAAAGCTCGAAGGGTAATTTGTAAAGGAAAGAATCCCTTTGAACTTTTTATTTGAAGGAAGTTTATGAGGGGCCCAAAATATTTAATTCCTTCAAACATTTTGTCTAAAGAAATGGTCTAAGAGGAATATTCCAAAGATAAGACTTCCTTCAAACTTTTTGTTTGAAGGAAATAGACCAATCAACAAAGCCAAAAGAAAATAAGGAAACAAAAGGCCCAAATGAATTCTTTTGGGAAAAGTGGTCATAGATAAAAAGTCTAAAAAAAAATTGAAGATAAAAGGTCTAAAGAAATGCCTGAGGAGTGATAGATCATAGAACATCATTTTAAGCTTAAATTAATATCCATTGGACTTTAAAACAAAATGTTGGAACCAAAAGGCAAAGATAAAAGTGATAGATAGTGAGATCCTAAATAAATGTGAACAATAAGTAAAAATATGCAACTGATAGTTAAAGTTGTTATATGTTATTTCATATCTCAACAAGCTAGAAAAGAGTAGTTAACATCCAAGTTAAACTCAAACCAATGGACCCATTTATGGAAAAATGTAGTTTAGAATATCTTAATTCTGTTGGCATAACCGTAAAGAGAGTACCTTATAGAATGAAACATAACTATTCTAATCTCAAGTTGACACATGTTTGAATCATTTTTAGACTTTTATTTTCTTGACATCTTCCAAAAACTTATATATATGTACTCTTTCTACTCATTTGGAGAGCCTCTATTGGTTATGGTAAAACTCTAACCAAATTTGTACTATAACTCTTGAAGAAATATACAAGTGATTTCACCATTTTCACATTACACTATTTAGTATAAGTTTGAATCTTAATGATAATGACTAGTGAAAAGGTTATTTTATAGCATGTCAATCTATGGTCACTTACTAATGTGTAGAAAGGATGATGTTGTAGGTCTCTATTAGCATTCTTTACTAAGTGTATGAACATTTTAGAAGTGGTATATGTGTATTCTCTTTGTATAATCATTCATCACCCTCCTAAACATCAAATACCTTCCTAAATATAACATATGAAATAATGATGTAGCAATGTATTTGTTGTGACTTTGTGTGAAACACACTTATTTATCTTTAAGTAGTGGTTTCAGTCTTAAGAGGATATCAAATATTGGCACATCACCGCTTGTTTTCCCAATTGTTTTCCTTCTCCATTTTCATTCATAATTGCTAGTTTCAAAAGATTTTCAAGGTGAATCAAGGGGAGATAGCCCCTAATATAGGGACTCATATTAATAGAATTATCACCCACATCAAGAGAGATGATTTCATTGTGCCACTTGGATGAGGAGAACTAAACATATTATCAAGGGTGTAGATCCAAGTGTCAACACTGACCATTTGAAAGATTGAAGATGCCCTTTTATTTTGAGTTGCCCTTAAAAAAAACTATTATGGACCTTCAAAAAAGTTGTTTTAGATAAAATGTTTGAAATAATTCTTTCCTTTAGATTTTTTGAAAAGATCCCTTCGAAAATGCAAGTGTCCTTCAAGAGAAATGCAAGTGTCCACTTTCTAAAGAAAATTTCCTTTAGGAAAGTTGCAAATGTACCCTTCAAAAATATTACAAGGTATGCTTTGAAAAAATGAAAGTAACCTTCAGAGAATTTGCAAAGTACATTTCAAAAAATTGAAGTGGACCATTTCTTGTGATAAAGATACCCTTCTGAAAAGTTGAACATACCCTTTGGAAAAAGTTGCCTTAGGCAATTTTTTTGAAAGAATTATATCAAATGAAATTTGAAAAGAAATACACTTAAGGAAAAATGCCTCAAACAAAAAGTCTATAAGATTTTGGAAAAGGCTTAGAACAAAAACCCAAAATAATTCATTTCAAAGGACTTAGCCAAAAGACTAAAGAATAAAGCTTTCAAAAGGAAAACACTTGGGTTTTTTATATGTAAAAGACTTTAGCTTTGTATAATAACACTTCTTTCAAATGAAAATTACATACTATACTTGGGAAAAGGTATAGACTCAGACATTTTTTTCTAAAAAGTGGTATCAAATTTTGGCATCAAGGGCCAAAATTTGGTCAACACTATGAAACACTAATGGTCTGCCCACCCCTTTCCTAATACACCCTTTAGGGTTTACCCTTAAAGATATTGAGACTTGATGGGTTATTAAAAGATAAATAACACCAGTAATTGATCATGTTTGAAAATATTATGTGTATACATATGCCCCATTTGAAGCTCATCATGTGTCATGTAGATGCAACATGGTATGGTGCTTTGGTAAAAGAACATGATGACACATAACATTGATTGTAATTAAAGTATAATAAGAAGTAAATAAGATAAATGAAAGGATAAAATTGAGAGACACATACCTTTACTTACCTTAGAACTATAGATAAAGAAGGAGATCTGAGAAATGTGAAGAACATTAGGCAAACCTATAAAGATTAGAGAAAAAGAACAAAAAATATTTTTTTTACAACATATGCATATAATAATTAGAAATATTCTCTACAACGTTAGGATAATAGAACATTTTATAGTTTGTAAAAAGATTTTGTAGAAACAAAGATATGATCAACATAATAAATATGATGGTAAATATTTAAAGGGTAAATAATTTTGAATAATAAATATAAATAGGGAGAAAAATAATTCATTTGCTATTATTTACTATTTTGAGAAAAATAGAGCTATAAGAGACCTAGTGAGAGCCTAGAGAGTCAAGTTGGTGAGGAGACAATAGCTAAGATTGGGAGGATGAATAATAGCCATAGTGAGTGTAGCACAAGTAAGTAGCCAAAAATTTCAAAATTTTGAGAATTTTCATTTGAAATTAAGTGTTTTATAGAAATTTGAAAATTAGGAAAAATCTAGATATCAAAATGAACCCTAATAAATTTTTGGGGACATTAAGGGTCAAACAAGGTATCGGGTAAGAAGGATTTGGAGCAATAAATTTCTAAGGCATTTATTTAAATTATTCAAAAATTCATCATAATGAATGAACAAGGTCGACCAAGTCAACTTAGTTTGTAGAAGATAAAAAAATAGTGGGTTGACTTAGTAGCACATGGCCAACTTAGTTTGTTTAGGAAGGGGGATGACATAATACTATATAGATGACTTAGTTTGTAAGTAAATGGATAATATAATATTGTAAGGTAGAAAGAAGGCCAACTTAGTATTATAAGTCAAAGGGTGGCTGACTTTGTTATGTCATAAGTTATAGTAATGTTAGGTAAAAAGAAGGCTGACTTAATACTGTTAAGCCATGGGGTGGCCAACTTAGTATTGAAAGGGATGATGTAGTTTGAAATGGGCCAATTTGGTATAAATTGAATAAATTAAATCAACATAGTTTATTTTGGTGAAATTTTAAAGAATGTATTTTGATTATAAGTGACATGGAGATATAATACATCCTTTTTTGTTTGATATTTTTTAGAGACATTGAATATTTTGGTGATTGGTTGATGTTTCATGGTTTTTATATTTACTAGATTACTTGATGGATATGGATAGAGCTAGATTGGTCACATTAGGCTTGGAAGGCATCATGGAGATGATGCGTATCCCATTGAGTGTTGATCTCATGGTCATGTTTCTTAGAGTATGTGAATAGTTGACTAATAATTTTTAGTGGCTAGTGGAAGGAGATAACATAGAGGTTGATATCACATTGGAGGACATCTATGTATTGTTTGGACTACTAATAGGGGTACATAAATGATCACAGGGACACCAAATAATCAAGAGGAGAGATGAACACTAACTCAATGGGTGACATGATTAGATAAGATCTACTTGAGAATGAGGATGAGCTTGTTTGATGTGTATATTACACAAATTTTGGATATCCAAAAGGTTGTGATAGGACTTGTGATAACATGAGTGTTGTGTTATAATTTGGATGAAAAGGGACTTTTATATATGATAGCCTTGTGTCAGTCAATATTAGATCAGGGGGCACTCTATGACCTAGGGTCTATCATCTGGGTTTAGTTTATACATGATATATATGGGATGTTATTGATAGGGTTGAAGACCATTCGACTAGTGGTATTACTAAATGACTAGATATATGAAATGTTCTTGATGTATCAACCAGCTATATTTCCCTATATGGTTGATGATCAGTTACTTCAAGTTATATGATTGAGATAAGATAAGGTGGCATAGGTCATGCCCCACATGCTATTGCTATAGATAATCATATGAGGAAAGATCATATGGTATCCATATTCACACATTATGACTATTTGGCTTAGTTGGGTGACTATGGTACTAAGGTAGCATGATTGTGATCATAGGCCATTATACCTAGTGGGTAGAGCCAAAACTAGTGGCATGCTTGAAATAATAGCTTAGAATCCCACACCCAGTAGCTCCTATAGTAGTTCCCATATTTTATTTAGGCTTGACATGTGAGAGAGCTAAGGGGAAGAGGAGTGCTAGTTGAGATACTAGAGATCAAACTAGGGCATGTGAGACCATGGACTAGTCAAGCATGATAATCAGTAGCTAATGGAGGAGAGGGCATAGATGTGTATGAAGGGGTGAAATAATTAATATAGTTAGTATCATAGTAGGATTAGTGACCACCTTGATCATAAAACTGACAGAGATGATAATGGTGAGAATAAGCATAAAGAGTGGTGATCCAGGATGACCCATCAATCAACCTATGATAGAGCTAGTCTATAGAGGTACCACTAAGGGGAGGACCGAGATGTGCACAGGTGGTGACTCCAAGTTTTGATTTTATTAGGAAGCATCCCATAGACAAGGTGATCAAGGGATGGGAGGATGGAGATATCATGCTTGATAGATGAGAAGATGGAGAGACAGTGGTTGGGGATACTATGATAGGTGATGAATGTCATAATTTTTCATTTTTATGATAGAATACTAGTTGTATATGATTGTAGATAGATAGATTTTGAGATGTATATATGAGCTGATATTTATCTAGTTTAAATTTTACAAATATTATGACCAAGGAGATCATATGGGGATCCCTATTCATGGAAGAAAACCATGAAATTTTGGATAGGGTGTTAACACCATATGATCCCATCACATTGGATTATCTTATGGTACCATCTACCCCATCTCAGGTGAGCTAGTTTAGACTAGTAGGAGAGGTTGTGAGGTAGTTATAGGCATGCAAAGATGGATTATATCCATTAGTGGGGGTGGGAGTAAGATAATTAGAGGATTGGTATGACCTTGCTTAAGATAAAGTGACCCATATGTCTACCACTATCTATTTGGGATAGGTATAGACCCAGGTGATCAATTTATAGGGATAGGTTACAGATTTGAGATCTCAGATAGCCTCATTATAACACATTATTTAGAGGGTATAGTTCAAGAAATCTATACGTAGAGTGACTAGGCCATGAGATAGACATGATGGGGCCCAACCATAGATATGAAGAGATGTATGTTTGTACTATTTGTATTTAAAACACATGCTATATATAGAGATATTTTTCTTTGATAGTTGGATGTTGATCTTATAGGTTATATTTCGGTTGTGGTTATGGATGCATGGATATATTTTGTTCTAGCACATGTATTTTTCTCTTGTTGTATATGTATAGGAAATATATGTGTGGTGTTTTCTTTTCTATCATTATGTAGTACACATGTATGGTTAAAAATAAACAAGAAAAAACTCTTTGGAAAAGTATAATTAATCAAAAACAAATGTACTACACACTATTTCATGATGGGAAATATGTAATAAAAAAATATGACTAAGTATAATAAACCAATATGTGGTAAATAAGAGGAAAAAAATGTTTTAAAACCATGAAAAAGATTGGTATCAAATTAAAACAAGTAAAATCATACTAAATCACGTTGGGAAGTATGAAAATAATGTAATAAAATAGAAAGCACATGAAAGAATAATGGTATAAAAACAAATCAATTAAGTCAATCAATCATACTAAATCATTTTGGGAAGTATAAATTAATTTTTTTGGTAAAATGGTCTTAAATTAATCATAATAATTAAAGTTGGAAAGTATCAAAAACTTTAATAGAAATGGTTGGATTCTTACATGCAATCAGAAAATAAGAATATAGAAGATGAAAGATTAATGAAGTAAGCATAAACATACTAAATCAAGATTGGAAGCATGTAAATTATGTGTAACTCATAATCAATCACATCTTATCTCATTTTTGAGACATGTAATTTCATTGTGATTTAGGTTTTGGATAATGTTGTGAAGAAGGCCAGGTCCTATCCATGGTCTTATACTTCAACTCATAAAGATAAAACCAATGAGGTGGAAATAATGTGAAAATATGGAAAGATGGGTGTTTTTGAATTAAAATGTAAAAAATTTGGTAATTTGTGATGAAGGCCAGGTCCTATCCACAGTCTTACACTACAACTCACAAATGGATTCCCTAGGGGGAGTTATCAGTGAACAAAACAATATTTCTCAAGGGGAAATATTAGGATTATAGAGGGTGAAAAAAGGAATGTCATAAGTACAACATATGCATTTTATGAGAAGAACTTAGGAGACATGAGGCATATTAAAGACATGATAAGACACCAAGTGACTAGTGACCATCAATATGCAGAGGATACATGTTCACTTATAGGTGGAAATCTATGTAAGAAAATAAGTGTGGTACTAAGATCAACTCATATTGTTAGTTTTGAAAAACAAAATTAAAATCAACCTACCTTGCCATAATGTGTTCCCCTTCCTTAGGACCCCTTACAAAGCCGTTAGTCTACTACAAATATTGGGTACTTGTGTGAGAAAGTAGGTATCACTAAAAGATTTTTTAATTCTCTTTTTCTAATCTACTAGCCTACCATAGCCCAATGGACCTTGGCTCTATCATGAGGCTAAATATGGAGTTTGATCTTCAATTAAATAAATGAGATGTACTTAGAATCACATCTTTTAGTGTGATATGAATTTTAAATTTTTAAATGTTGCCTTTTAGATCATTGCATTTTGTTAAATGATTTGGATTTTGAATGTTTTATGGAACTTAAGATTCCTCCTCCATACAAATTTGGAATGGCCAATCATGAGAGATAAATTGATACACATGAATGAGATTTAGGCTTTGGATAAAGGAAGCTCAGTATAGAAAGATATGACTAACTATCACACTTAGGCTTAACTATGAACCAACATGTTATCTCAAGTCTCAACCATGTGTATGCTTATTTTGTGAAAAGGAATAAATGGAAATAAGGGGAGATCCAAAGTGGACTGGTAAAAGGAGATTGTAATGAGATTAATTATTTACTAACTAATCACATGGTAAGTAAGGAATGACTAATGGGAGCAAGGCTTGTATTACCAAGTCACAATAATAATTATTCATGTTTGTAGAGATAAGATAGCAAACAATCATGAAAAAGAACAAGGTAACCATAAGAAACGAAATCAAGAAGAAAAATTACATAATTATGAAAAATAATCCATAAGAGAACATAAGAAGAATAATGACAACATAAGGAAAAAGTCATTATATAAGATAGATAAGAATTTGACATAATGTTGGATGATAAAAATAGATAAATGTAAATTTGTATCACACATCAAAACAAATTGAGGAAATAAATGTAATAATACCATGCTTTTGTTCATAAGTACTGATATATTTGTCTACACACATTATCCATAACATTTGATAAATATTTATGAAGTTGAACTCAGACTATAACCAAATTCTCATCAATCTTTAGGGAAAGTTAATAAAATAATTTGTGTTAAATCTCTTCAATATAAAATGTAGGAATGCCTAAAGTATCATGCTGATGACAGATACTATATAGCATATGATTAAGAGAAATAGTGAAAGTGGACTCTATGGGAGATGAAGGGGTTACTAAAGGTACCACTAGGGAATGAGGATCCATGGGTGAGGGACTCAAGAGTGGAGAAATAGTAGGTGGAGAAGGGACAAAAGGTGGTGGAGCCATAGGGGAAGAAGGGGATGACTTCTTATGAGGGAGACCTATGGGAAGAAGGGTAGTAGGTGCAAGAATGGTCATGAGGTGATACTTGAGATGATGCTGAAGGATATGGCAATGATCAGTGTGATGTGTACCATATTGATTCTATAGATAATATACCTCTCCACATTTGGTAAGATATTCAAGTAATACTTTTAGGGGATGTATATTCTTATCTATAGGCTAACGAGTGGTTGGATGCAAGGTGTCAATATATTTACACAACTTCTAAAAATGTGTCGATGAATGATTTTTTGTGTTGTGAAAGCAAATGATATGCTTATGAGTATTCTTGGTAGGTGTACTAACAATAAGAGTGGAATCATAAAGTGACGAAGGTTGGTATAATTAATAGTCTCTGGTTTAATGATTATAAAATTTAATAATATCAATATATGGTTGATCATCCCATTTGGTGCGCAAAGGATCAAGTTGTAGTAAAGGGAGAAAACCATCACCAAGAGAAGGTGGGGTTGGTGGAGAAATTGGGAAAGGTTTGATTGAAGGATCAATAGGATAAAAAATAAGAAGAGACTCAACTATAGAGGGAGTAAGAATAAAATCTAAACTAGGCTCAATTGAGGGAGGGGCAAGGTGCACAAAAGGATGAAGGATAGTCACAAGCATCTTAGGGATAAGTTAGATAGATTGGTTTTGATATCTATCAAAGTGATAGGGACTAGTCATAACATGATCCATTAGAATACTCCTATGAGGTTCTTCATAAAATGGAGGTGTACACACCATATATACCTTGTGATTAAGAGGAAAATTTATAAAATTAAGAATGATATATGATAGAATATGAGAAGATATACTAAAATACTAAAGCAAAGAGGAATGATAATGAATAATTATAGCATCTTAGGCCTAAATAAGACCTCTTAATTAAGGATCATCTAAGTTATAACCATTATCATAATTAGGTGTATGAAGATAAATGGCATAGGTAAGAATGACTTAGTCATTTGATGTGGCATGATGAATGGAATGTCAAGTCTTAGTTAAGACAATAGGTATATCATCACTAGATGATTGATGGGAATCAAGTTATAAAAAAGGGGGAAGCTAAGAAATGAGATGAGGTGAGATATAGAAGGTTTTAATCTTGAGATTGATCTCATCAAGCTTATCAACATCAAAATCTAAGAGGTTAGGGGGTATATTCCTGATGAGTTTAGGGTGACCATTATAACCTCAGGTGGAATTGATATGAAAGTTAAACCGTTGAGATTCATGAAATAGAAAACTTTTCAAGGGTTCAAGGGTAAGAATTTTGAATATACCATGGTCTTGAAATTTTTTAAAACTTTAAGGGTTAGTGTCTCCTTGAATCCTATAGATGGATACATTGTGAGGAAATTTAACACATTGGCAAACAGAAAAGGAAAATACTCTTAAACAATGAATTCATGGCCTACCAATCAAAATGTTATAATATAGAAGAAAGTTTAAAATAATCTCCTTCATGTAAATGGTGATAGATGGGATGATAATGGGGAGCCACACATAACCTAAGGGAGGAATTTGCCTTTAGTTATAGCCTTGACACATGATGCATGTAGACTTAAGATTACACTCAAAATATCCAAGGGTTTTTATAAAATTAAGAGAGGAAACATAAGTGCTAGAACACTCATTAATTAAGGCATGCTTGACTTGGATATAATTGATTTAGACACTAATAAAAAGAGGAGGATCATTCATGCAAAGTAAAATATCATCAAGGATCATAAAAGTAATGGGGAATTTGAGGGAAAGAGAAGTGTCCATTGTTTCATCAACATGTAGGACATCTCTTTGCACTATTATAAAATAATATATTCTAATATAGATAAGGTGGATTTTTTCCCTACTAGGGAGGATGAGGGATGTTTATTTTGAAAAAAAACAACATAAGACTATTATGGTGACATAGAGAGGTCTGCATAAGTTTGAGAAATGGTATTTGAGATGGGAAATTAGTAATTTATATAATAGGATCCCATTCATCATAACCATAAAGGGACTATTGGAAAGATGTGCATAGTGTTTAAATAGGTCCTCAGAAGGAAGAGTTGAAGTTCATGTGAATTTATGTTGATAAGATGCAGAATATTTAATTGGAGGATAAGTTTATTGATTATTTTGAGAAGATGTGGTGGTTGATATAGTTTTTTTTTGAGATAGATTAGAAGAAGTGTTGATATAAGTAAGAGTATTATTAGTGATAGGTAAAGAGATTGGAGGATTGGTAATAATGGTATGAGAAGTGTTATCCAAGGGAGGTGTTGGAATTGGTTCATCAAAATATATAAGGTCTTCTTGCCCTAACTCTACTAAGTGAGTTGGAGAATAATCTTGGATAACATGAAATATGTAAGGTAATTGAGAGGTATGGATAGGATGAGGATCAATTAAGGCAACCACCCTTCACATATTAGTCATATTGACCATATTCTCTTCATTAGTGGGGTCAAGAAGACTATCAACATTATTTGTAGAAGGGATAAGATTATCTTGGTGATTTCGAAGAGGATATTTATATATGGCTAAATGAGCATCATCCTATTCAAAGCTTGAGATTTAGTTTATGTTTCATAGGATTTGAAGGTGATGTCATAGTATTATAGATGTCTATAAATGATAAAGTCATGGTCAAAATTGGGAGAAAGAAGGAAATCCATAGACAAATTATGAATTTGCCTACAAGTTTCATGAGAATGACCCCAAATAACATGAAACCAACAAAATTTATTCGGATCACACTAAGATTTCATGGTTCGAGTGGGATCAAGTTATTGAATAAGGGGCCTTGGTGGATTGTTTTATAATTATATTAAGGATAAAGGTTTATGAACATTGATTTTATTGGTTGAAGATAAATGATGATTAGTGATGTGCTTAGGAGGGGACGCTTATTCTAGAGTTTGGTTGGGAATAATAGCTTGAATAGTATGAATGGTATCATAAGATTCAATGACACCATCATTTGTTTCATGATAATTCTTATTATTGAGTAACATCAAAGTACCCATAGAAGGTTGGGATGGATTGAATTGATGCATGAGTAAATATTGATGCTTGGCTTAGTCAATGGCCTCTTCTAAAGTGCATGGAGAAAGAGTCCAAACCCAATATTACAACTTGGAAAAAATAACATTGGTAAATATATGAAGGAGGTTTTCATTTGCAATATTATGCTCACATTTTTTAGACAAGGTCTTCCATCATTTTATGAAGGATTGTGTAGTTTTAGTCTCAACTTGCTTAAAATTGATAAAATGGGCCAAGGTATTCTTAGAGAGATCAATAGTTTGGAACTCTTGGACTAGATCATTGACTAAGTCTTCCAAACTGGTGATGGAATGAGAATTGAATTAGTTATAACAATATAAAGCATCACCCATGAGAGTCTTTTATAATAACCTGGTAGTGGTGAAAGTATTTACCTTGACTCAGTCTTTATATAGATTTTCAAATTTATTTAAGTGAAGAGTAGGATCGATTGAGCCATTGTAAGTAATGGTAGGGGTGATATCTCTTATATCAATGTTAACAATTTGAGGTGAAAGAGGTTCATTTTGAATGTTCCTAATTTTTTTGTTAACAAGGGGAGGTTAAAGGATAATATTGCCATGGGAATCTTGAAGAGGAAGTGGGAGAACATTTTGGTTATACGTGCCTCATGGAATTTTTTAAGGGTGGGTTTGAAGATGGATAAGAAGATTTTGCATTTGCATAATTTGATTTGAATTGTCATATTGGAAAATTTTCATTTGATTAAGAGTTTGTAATAAGAGTTGATGGGTTTGAGTTATATTATTGGCATTATGTGAAGCATTGGAATTGGTATTAGTGGCTTGGGTACCACTATAGGTGTTAGTGATATCTTGAGAATAATTGTTTCTAAGTGAAGTACTAGTGGCATAATTTTCTTGTGTGGAAAAGGATGTACTAGTAAAGGGATGAGAAGAAGTAGCATTAGAGGCATGATTACCATGGGTATAAAATTATGAATTAGTGAAATAATTGAGAAGGATGTGTCTAAAAAATGTCTCACTAGATGTATAATCTACCATGTTAGTATAGATACTAAGCATGGAGGTGGAAGAAATCAAAGAGGAATATGTCATGGTATGAGAAGGGGTCAAAATAGAGGGAAGATTTTGAGAAACAAAGAAGCTATTATCTCCAAATCCATGTGAGAATGTTAGAGAAGGTGAATGGGTTGCCTTGACTTGACCACTTATCATGAGATGATAAAGAGTAGAAGGATCATTTCCTTGATGTTGAGGAAACTCATTGATGAATAATAAGATTTCTAGGGTATACTCTAATTTAGGTTGATCTTCAAATGACAATAGAGGATTGAGAATCAAAGAGGAATGATGATGGGTCCCATAGTTTTTAATGCGACTGGATACATGCACATTAATTTCATCTAGTGTAGGAGCCACAAGATGATTGTGGGAAAACACATTAGTTCTGGTAAAAGTCATCATATCTATGGAATTCAACTTATTTTTGTCTTCAAACATGAAGTTTATGATGAAGGAGAGAGATTAGGGAAGGCAAAGCTAATGTAAAAGAAAAATGATATATAAGAGTATAGACTCAACCAAGTCGACTTAGTATTATAACCTAATTGGCCAAAAGGAGTACTGCATCAACCAGGTTGACTTAGTATTATAGACAGGGAAAAGATAGTATATAAAAGAAGATAGAGTCAACTAGGTCAATTGAGTACTATAACCTAGTTGGTATAAAAGAGTATTGGGTCGACCAGGTTGACTTAGTAATGCAAGCAGGGAAATAGATGATCTATAAGAGATTGTATCAAATAAAATGATAGTGTACTAAAAATAGGGAAAAATTTTGCAATATAATTTGATGCAAGAAATGGAATAAAACACATAAACAATTGTATTAGTGAAAATGATCCAATTGGCACATAACACAAAACCTTCTACCAATGTTATCCAATGAAAGTTTTTACAATATAACATACAATGATCATAGAGTAAGCATTCAATTGAAAAGTAAATGCTAACTGAGTGGTCATCTTGAGTGTTAGATTATTCTAAAATTTTATTTTAAGTGTGATAGGGAAGTTAGATAAAAATAGGGAACTAAAAATCAATCTATGGATGGTTTTAAGATGTTTAGGCTAAAAGAGATCTATGTTGGAAATGGTACTAGCTTGTTATTAGGGCCTACCACCTCACTTCACAATCTTGTAGTGATAAGGGTGTCAAGAGGTTTCCCAATGTATAAAATTAACCACATGTTTATACTTGGCTAGAAAACCAAGTTGGATTCCTCCTTGGTGATGAAATCCAAGTAGGTAGGCCTTGAGAATATAAATGTTAAATGCATTTTGAAATTTGTGTGATTTGATAGTGTGTGTAAAAAGAGAAAAATAGTGAAACTAAATGGTTTTTTTAAAAACCACCTAATTATACTTTGTGATATAATCTAAGCATAAAAATAGTTTAAAATGAAAGTGTAGATTAATTATTATCATATAGTTATTAATTCTTAAATTAAAAATGGTACAGAGTTAGTTTAGATGACACTATATGCAAACATTACAAGATAGAGTTGACTGGGTCACTACTATATTGTATAAGAAAAAATTCTTAAGAACTAAGTCGACCAAGTCAAATTATTATTTTATATATAAGATAGGGTACATAGCTAACTTGATCAGGTCAACATAGTTTATTATAGGATTGAAATTTTGAAGACTACAAACTTGAACAAAACAAAACTATAATGAAGTATGAAATTGAGAGAGAGAGAGAGAGAGAGAGAGAGAGAGAGAGAGAGAGAGAGAGAGAGAGAGAGAGAGAGAGAGAGAGAGAGAGAGAGAGAGAGAGAGAGAGAGAGAGAAGAAACTTGGTGGGTTTTAAGATGATGAGGATTTATATTTTTTTGTGAATTGACTTGAGTGTTAAAATTTATACCAACTAAGTCGACTAAGTTGACCTAGTTCTATGAAACCATGTTTGTTGAAGCCTGTTAAGATGACTAGTTGACTTAGTTAACTTAGTTTGTTAGCTAGATGTTGACTATAAGACTAAGTTTCTCTATTCGACATAATTTTTTACTTGGGACTAAATAATAATAATATTTTGACCTACTTGATCTATTAACCTATATATAATGAATACCTAAACAAAAAAATAATAGATTCATTTTGATGTGACTATGTGTTAAAATTATGCATAGAAGTTGGAACTATACTAACCTGGTCGACCTAGTATCACAAATATAGAGAAATAATAAAATGATAGAAATTAAAACCTGAAACAAAACCTAATTATATAATGGGGTTCACCATAATATATGAAATGGTAAATGCATTAGATCTACAAATAAATCCTAGCTCAAAGAAGATAAATCCTACTTACACTTCTGATTGGGGATAAATTAGATAATTGGGGTTATGACCAATATGGATCCATTAGACCTAATAAATGGATATATTATCATAATAATATTATTATGGATGGTTCCAAAGCCTTCAATCAAACAAAACTATGTAATAACTCTAACTAGGTCCTATGTTTTTATATTCACTAAACTAATAACAAGTAAAAAATCTAATCTAGTGCTCACCAAATCTTGTGGCACAAAGTGGGGGTAATAAACAATAAAATTAAACATTAATAGAATAAATATATTCATTTCAATGTATATGTAATCCTAATGAATGAAAGATAAGTGAAAATGCATATCTATTTTCTCTTACAAAGGAGGAACAAACTTAGGAATACTTACCTTTAAAGACAAACCCGACGAGCCTCAATCTCTCCCTTGGACAAGGTTATTCATAAGAGGTTGTTGTGGTATGTAAATATGACAAGGATAAGTCATATCTAGGATACAAAACCTATCAATACATCCAAAAGACTTCTCCACAAGATAAGATCCATATCTTTGAAGAAAGTATGAAACCTTAAGCTTGCTCCTTGAATCAAATGGTGGATAAGTAGATGTGAAATATATCTTACTTCTTCTCTTTTTGATAAATGATGTAAATGAATGTGTTTATATAGGAAAATCTAACCCTAAACCCTTCTAAAAATTCTAGCTGATAAGGGTGACCCAATCAACTTAGTATCGTAATTGACAAAAAGCATACTCTCGATCAACCTAGTATCATAATTGACAAAAAATGAAAGGGGT
Source organism: Torreya grandis (assembly GCA_037957365.1). NCBI lineage: Eukaryota > Viridiplantae > Streptophyta > Pinopsida > Cupressales > Taxaceae > Torreya > Torreya grandis. Next base: position 361,960 of record JARHVA010002920.1, on the reverse strand, counting down.
GGGCAGACCATTAGGTATTTGCAAGATTTTTTTCCCTTTTACCACTTGTTATATACATAATTTTCTCCTAAAAACCATTCCCCTAAGCTTTGGCTCTCATTTTACACACTCCTCTAGTCATTTACTACCTTCATTATCCCTTTGCCTAACCCAAACCCCCTTTTGATAGTTTAAATGACTATGTTGGCCATATCAACCTTTTATTATTATTGAAAAAACTTATCATGGTATAGGTTGGATATAGTTTGACCTAGTCCCTGATAAGTTTTTTAAATAAGAATACAAGGTTGATATGGCCTACATAGTCATTTAAATTATCAAAAGGGGGTTTAAGTTAGGGAAAGGGATAATGAAGGTGGTAAAAGACTAGAAGACTATGTAAAATGGGAGGAAAAGCTTAGCAAAATGTTTTTTAGGATACAAGTGGGTATATAACATATGGTAAAAGGGAAAACAATCTTGCCAAAAACTAATGGTCTATCCACCCCTTTCTCGATGCATCCTTTAAGGCATACACTCAGAGAGATTGAGACTCGATGGGTTTCTATAAGATAAAGAGAGTCAGTAATTGATAAAGTTTGAAAATATTATGTGTATAAATAAGGTAAAAATGATCTTTATTTCTTTTTATATATAAATGACAATTATTGTAAGTTAGTTTCTTACATTTATTAGATGATCTTCTTTATATCTTTAGTATACGTAAACTTGGATTTTTTGAATTCGTAAGCTAGTGGAGTCGCTAGGTGATTTTTAAATATATACAAGGATCATACAATGATTGATGAGAATAGATTAAATATCTTATTTATGATCTTTTCATCCCATCAGGCATGCCAAAAACTATTATCACTTAGATTTTACACCCGTATTTGTGTGGTAACATGTTGTGTAGTATGAGCTACAAACTGTGGGAAATATAATGACATAATGCAATCACCTCTAAGTTGTGGGACCTTGGAGGATTGAGATGAACCTCAAAAAAATTATGGATTCATTTCAATAAGTTAGGTGCAACTTATTTATTACTAGTTAATGTTAAAATACTACTTAGTGATCTTGCTCCTAACTAGGGTTTAACTTGTGATGAAAAGAGTTTTAGAAATGAATTTGTAAAACTAGAAAATGGTGATTTCACTAAATAATTATAGTGGAAATTAATGATTTATTTATATGAATACATTAGAATAATAAATATAGTGAAGTATATTGGATCACAAACTTATACAAATATGAAACCAAAGGTAATATTGGGTGCTTATCATATAAGGAACAAGATTCTTTATTTTAATCAGACAACTTTTTAAAAGGGAAAAATAATACCACACATGAATTTATGTGACTAAAAAAAGAATCAAATCATTCAAAAAATTGATAAATAACCACGAATACATAAATATAACACAGACAAGGAAGGCAAAACTTCAATCTATTATCATTCTCTAAGTTACAACATGTAGATTAGTTATTCAAAATGCATAATAATTTATCCAATAGAAAAAAGATAATATGTGTTATACCATTGCACCCATATTTATACAAAAATAATCTCTTTAAATAGAGGGATTTATCAAAACCCTATTCCCAGTTAAAGAGAAAGAAAATCCAAAAAATCTCATGTAAATGGCATGATATTCAGTCTAGAATGGCGTCTTTAGTGAGGTAGATGGATAGAATAAGAAACATGCAACTACTGGGCACTTATAAAAGTAATGGAGGAATGGATAAATCCATTGATTATTCATGAAAACATCCTCTTTGTCTTTAGTTCAATTACTATTATCTTTTCGAATGAATGAAGTGCCAAAATGAGATATTACTTAGAAAAGTTGAATGCTTTTTAGGTATTTTAGGTTATAAATTATAAAACCTATTTTGTATTTTTTAGTTAAGACTTTTACAAATTTTTAAGTCTTCCAACTTGAAGAAAATTAAAATTAAAATTACAACATGAGTTTTTGTAAGTTAAGAAACTTAAACTTTGTCAAAAGGGAAAGTACAATTTAAAAGTTTCACTTTTACAACTTAAAACCTATCAAAAAGATGCTTGAAAATTACAAGTGGATCTTTCTCAAAAAGGTTTGCCAAAATGATAGTTATAATTTGCAACTTGTAGTCTTACAAGGTCTTTTACAACAAAGGAAATAAAATTTATATAATGTACTTTTACAATTAATTGAAAGAATTAGTCTACAAACATTACCTCTAAAGATTCATTGTCCTTATTTTCTTGTATTTATGCAATGTATGCATCAAATATTTTAAAGATATCTTATAGATAATATTCATTAGGATCTAGTGAATATAGGTTGCTTATCTCACATTTTCCCATTAATTCAAAGAGTTCTCTAGATGCAACCTTGTATACTTGAGTATCTTTCTCCATCTGATCCAGTGTAATGTAATACTTAATGAATACGTGGATGGAACTCAAGTTGAACGTTGTATCTCATGCTGACTCTCTTTTGACTACTCCTTTGAATTTGTCCTAAACTTCTTGAAATGAAAGTATTTGATCTTGATGATTTGTTGCTTCACATGATAATATATTACTCAAATCCTCAATGTCAGAGATTATATCTGTGTCCTTATCACATGTAGCCTTGGCCTTATTAATACTCTTAGTGAGTATTCTTATTTTGAAATGGGCTGCCTTATCTAGTTCCTCATGCTCTGCATCACTTTTCAATATCTTCTATGCAATGATGGTATCATTCTCAATCAATTCAACAACTTACAATTTTGGGAAGAATAGGTTCAACCTTTCAATCTCTTCCTTATATTTGCTTATTTCTATTTTCAAGGATACCTGATAATCTTTCAGAGTCTTGTAATAGTCCATTACTATCTCAATTAATGTGTTTCCTTTTGTGATAAGTTCCTCATCCTAGTCTTTTATGGCCCTTACCATACTACTAATCTCTATCATTTCTTCAAGTATTTACTTATTGGGGAACTGAGCAAGACACTAAGTTAGTTAGGCTACTATATCTATAAAATTCTCCAGATTAGTTGTCAATTGATCATCTTTATTCTTCAATTCATCTTTTGTGACCTTGTCACTATTCATATTCTCAAAAAAGGAGCTAATAATTGATAGAACATCAGGTTTTAGTCCCTATTTTTTAGGATGATCTAGGTGAACTTTAGATATTTTATAATCCCCCACCAATAGATCTTCTTTTTGGTTATCTTGTGGTGAGGGGGGGTTGTAGTATCCACATATATCTCTCTTGTTGAACCATATGATAATCTTGATATGGTTATGGGCCCTACCTTTGATCTTTTTTATACCTTCAATAGACCAAAGTCTAGTGTGTTAGGTGACACCATTTTCTTTTATTTCACTATCACTAATTGTGTTAGCCAGCTTGGGGTGTCAGTCTATGAATATGGTACTATCATTTGTAAATATGTAGTTAAATATTTTACACTAATGTTTACTATGAAAAGTATTATATCTATCACTATTGTTACTACTAAATCCTTAGTTGTTGATTTTGCTATCTCTTTCCCATTTTTGGGTTGAGAAGCTATAGTTATATCAGTGGGTACTTATGTCTCCTCTTCTTGGGTGGTGGATTTGGTTACTTATGGAATGGAATAAATGGGTAAAGTGGGTATTGATGCACTTACCATGGGTGTGAGAGTTAGGAGTGACATGAGTGAAGGGGTAGGCATGGGTAGTTGAAATAGGGGAAATTATTGAAGTGTATAATCCAAGGCAGTGACTCAATAATGAATGAGTCAATAAATGTGGTAGGAACATTCATAGTTGATGAAATGGGCAATGTGATGGGATAATAAAATGAATCAATAACTACCCTAGTGGTTGGGATGGATATTGGGATTGTAGTCAAGATGATGGAATCCATAACTATGTGTTGATGGGTGGTGTTAGTGATTAACAGAGTAATAGTAGATATGGGAGATAAGGTGAAAATGACTATGGAAGAGGGAGGTGAAGGTGGAGTCTAAGTTTCCACTTGTGTTTATTGGATTTATACTAAGGAAGTAACTTACATAGGTGGGTTGGGTGAAGGTACAGTTACTTAAACTGGAGGACTAGTGGAAATAGGAGTAATTATTTGAGTTGGTTGAGTTGTGAAAATAGGAGAAGGGAGTACTATGGTTTCTTGAATAATAGAGGAAGGAGGGGAAACTATTTGTGCTTGATCATTAGTTGTGTCTTAAGAGGAAGTTAGCATTGTTTGATCCATTTTCTATGCTACTACTTCTTGGCTATTGGATTGACCTCTTTTAGCCTCTTATTTATATTTATTCTTGTGTGATAATACTAGCTTGTCTACCTATTTTTCTTGGGTTCCACTACTAGAACCTTATACTATTGTTACCACACCCTTTTCTGTCACCTCTCTCAACTTATCACTAATACTCAAGGTCTCCTTGGTAACTTTAAAATCTTTGCTCTGTATCCAGTTAATTTTTATAATTATCACATGGGTGGTCCTACCCACCAATGAGAAGGATTCATATATAGACCACCTGACTAATGAAAAAGGTTGAGAATAGATATTTTTGTCATACTAAACCTTGTCAACTAGATATTCATCATCTATGAATTCTATAAGGACTAGTGCCATGCTGTAAGTTTTTATTTTCTCTAGAGTCATCTTGGAAGAATATCTCAATCTCACTTCCTCTTCATCTTTCATGTCTTCCTTATATAGAAAGGAACATGGGTATATGTAGTGATACCTAATATAATGGTAATGTGGCTAGTCACATCATAGAATGGCCTTGCATCAAGAGCTCTTAGGGTTATTTGAGTCATCTCAACATTTGCACATTTGGCTTTTGATAGGGAAGGGCATGTATACCTCCCTATGATAATGGTGAAGTGGATTCCTAACTTATGTTTGCTTGACAATAATTTGTGGTTTTCTACAAGATAATTCAAAAGTTACATTAGAGCCCATTTGTGCTTTACATACCTTGAAAGGGTGTAAGGAAAACCACTAAATCCTCCTACTCTGATGTATGAATATGTTGAGAATTAAATGAAATACAATCCCTAATTTTTGATCTCAAAAGTTATGGAATCAGATAGTATTCTCTTTTATATCTCCTTGTCAAACATAATTATAATGTAGTATAAGAATTCATCATTTTCCCTTCTAAATTTTTTCTTACTTGCCTCAAGGGTGAGGTCAAGGTAGTAGTTAAAAGTCCTTATTGACCTAATTAGGCACTGTGTTCAACCCTAAGAATGCCCCCCCCTTTGCTAATATGTACAGAAAATATGAATTCATATAAAACTTCCATGTACTTTGGATTTCCATCAATTATTTATGGATAGAGTCAGAAATCAAATGGGCCTAGTGGATATACTATTTATTTTGGTGAATCACCCAGATGTATTAGTACATCCAATATAGATATTTATTGGAATCTAGGTTCCTAATAAATTTATTCAAGAGTATGATTATGTCACCCACTTCATCTTTGAAGTCTATTCTTGCTAGGGTTTTATATAGTGTTATAGATGTGGGTCTAGAGACTTTTATCCATTGCTTGTTTATAACCCATAAGCATATAGTATTATTATATTTATAAAAATTATTTGAAGAGTTAGGGTTATATCATGATAACTCTCATATTCTAAAATTAGGAATATGATATCTATGAAATCAAGGTCAAGGTTCATATCTTTTTCCATTTATCATTCACCACTTCCTTCTTTACATCATAGTGCTTTGCCAATTTGATCATAAGCTCAAGGTTTTTCATTGATAATAGGAAGGCTACTACTTGGGGTAATCCAGTATCATAAATTATTTGAATCTAGTCATTTTTAAATCTAACATTTACTCTTATCCATAGATTAGCTAGGTCTGTGTGACCTAGATCTATATCTATGATCTCATTTGTGTTAGAGTCCAAGATGAGTGGGACACCAAGTCCATTAGACTTGAAATTAATTTGCTTTATAGACATAGGTTATAGGAAAATTAATGTGGGAAAACCAATTACATATTTAGTGGTATTTGGACTTGTAATTGTAGGTAAAAATTCTAATGGGGTTTATACTATGTATTTGTAGCTACAATTTTTGGCAGGTTTTGGACTTGCAAAATGCACTTCAAAGTACATTAAAAGTTATAGTAGGGTTCATATCTTGTTATTGCATGTAAAATATCCAATAAGGATTTGGAGTTGTTTTTATAACAAAGATTCCCATGGGTTTTGGAGTTGGTTTTTTGTAGTGGGATTCTCCATAGGGTCTGGACTTGGTTTTTATAATGGGATTTTTGTGGGGTTTGTGTAGGTAATTTTGAGGGAATATTATCAATTTTAACCAAGTTTTCAAAACCCTAGATTTATTATAAGATAGGTAAATGTTTAGAAAGATTTTGGACATGAACTCAAGAATGTAGTCAAACTTCTAGGAAAATACAAGCAAGCAAAATGAAAACCCTAGATTTATTACAAGATAGGAATATTTTCATGATTTCAAAGGAAATGTATGCTTCGAAAAACAATTCAAGGAAAATAAGGAGTACTATGCTTTCCATAGGATGACAATGGTGGTTGTGGCTTGGCACATCATTGGTGACGTGTGGTGTTGGCAAGGCATGGTTGGGATTACTTACACATAAGGCTAAATTTACAATTTGAAAAAATAATAATGATTTATAAAAAACCTAATTTCATTAATATAACTCTTTAATAAATATCATTTAGGTTGGTGGTTGTAAATTGGTAAGAGTTTTGGAGTTGTGGCATAATTTTGCAATATTGTAAAATTGTATTTTGCACTCTAAACTCCACTTTCTACTAGGTGACTTGGTGAAATGGAAGAGGGAAGGTGTAACTTGAGGTGAAATTTACAACTGTACAAGTTGTAAATTAAAACTTTAGTTCTAGTTTTTGTGGGTAGGGTAGCTAGTAGGAAGTGGAACTTTAATTACACTTTGTATTTTTGTAAGTTTCAAAGTGTAAATAGAGTTATGATTTTTGTGATCTTAGTAAATAGTGGAAAGAGGGACTCAAGTTTAAATTTACAAATTAAATCTAGATTTCCAATTTATACTAGTATATTGAATGGCAAAAAGTAGGATTCTACTTGTAATTCACAACTTATAAAGTTACAAATTACAACTAGAGTTCTAGTTTCCATTGGGTGTTGGGTGATCGAGAAGCAAAGGTTGGGGTGCATTTTGTAACTTTTTAATTTGAAAATTTCACCCAAATATTTGGTTTCTTTTGGGTATGTGAAAATTGGGAAGTGGAGGTTTAATTGTAATTTGTAACTCTGCAAGTTGAAAATTTCACCCAAATCTCCAGTTTCTATTGGGTTTTTGGAAAGGGTATCATGTGCCACTTCAAGGATTTTCCCAAAAATTTAATGGGTCTCCCTCAGGGTAAAATATGTTTTGACATTTTTGGCTCAAAAATATTAACAAAAATGATTTAAAAATAATATTATCTTGCATAATAAGTGCAATTTCATCCACATTTTTTGAAGATGTAACAAAAGCAAATTGTCTAATAGAGGTTTGACTCAATTTTTAGCCCCCCTGAAATACCTTTGAGATAGTTTAATTCACCAATTCAAATACCAATGAGGGAGAGTCACCTTTTTTTAATTTAAAAGCTAATAATTAGAGACAAAAATGACTCCAAAATAGTAATTAAAATAAGTGACACAAATTCATACCTAGTAACTCAATGAACTATTGGGAAATGATTTTGTGTGATTATCTAAATTATGGTTATGTGAGGGCATAAGCAATCTATACCATACCAATATATAATCATTAACTCTTAATTCATGACAACAAGGTGTGATATCTCAATGCAGAGTGAGAGTTAAACATTTCGGCCAACAAATAAGTATGTTAACTTTGAAGCCCAATAATGGTGTTGAAAATATGTGGCCAAATCACATCCATGTAAAATAAATTAAATGTAAACAAGAAATTAATCCAAGAAACTTTACTTATCTTGAAAAAATATTTCAATACAAGAATCACAAAAACTTCATTTATCAAGATTATAGAAATTATAGATTAAACCCAAAATTTAATTATATCTCTTGAAAAGCTTTTCAAGGGCATTTTGATAACTAACTAGTACATCCCAAGATGATCAACATCATTTCTAGCTACCTTAGAACACTTACTATATATAGTATTTATATATATAGACTTTTCACTTAGAAATTGTATGTAAATGTAGATTTATATAATTTGGGGAATTTCATTCCAATAAAATAGCAACAAAATCATTGCAACAAATTACACTTGATGGCTCTCTTACCATTAGTTTTAGATCACATCCATGGGATCGTTAGAATTAGAAAATGTTCAATAATCCATTACAAGACCACATAATAAAAATTATATAAGTTCAAATATGAAAATAGAAGTAAAATTATCATCATGGAATTTTAACACTGATGGTAATGCTTTAGAAATAATAAGCTCTTGCATAATAAGTGGAGTTTCATCCATATTTTTTGAAGATGTAACATTATTAATAATATATTTACGAGAAACAAGTGGTGGTGGTATAATAGTAGGCATACACATTGGAATAGATGGTGTCTTTCAAACATATATGTCCACTTAAAAAATTTATCATATTCATAAACCCGAAACTCCTTTTGGTCACTTATAATTTTTTTAGCACCATTATAACAAAAATAATTTCTCCATTGCAATCACCAAGACAAAACCTGATCATCCACAATTGAGTTATTTATCTAGTGAATATAGATGCCTCTTGATTGAAACTAAAGGATTTTTATTTTTGACATAGAGATTTTGCTAAGAGGTTATCTCTTCACATGAATACTATAAGCCATCATAGAGTAAAACATTATATCGTGATTCAGATCTTGATAGGATTGCACCCATAATTACTTTAGATGAACTTATTTTGACATTATCATGGGTTTAAAGTAACTAGTAGGTTTAATTATTTATTTACACTCTTTCACTTCACATAACCCCTCATACCAATACACACACACAATATTAGTTATTATATAAATATTGACATATAATATATATCATAATATTTTTATATATTAAATTGATTAATTATATATTAATATTATATATAAATTATATATTTTGTAAAATATATTTTAATATTATTAAATATTATTAAATTAAATAATATATATGTTAATATAGTTTGTAAATCAATATTATATATTACATATTTTAGTATAATATATTTCAATACATCTATATATTGTTAATAGTACATAAATAATATTAAATTTTTAACAAAATTAAATGAATTTTTATGCCTTTAACATATTATATAATACCACATAACATGAAAATGGGTTGAGTTTATGCTTTATTTAAAATTCATGTGCAAGAGGGGTAAAAAATGTGCTCATATGTATGGATTTAAAACTCTACAGTGTTTGAATGAATGCTCACCCCATCAACATATGCACAACATATGAGGTGGATTACTTCTAAGGCCAAATCTATAAAACATTAATGTTTGGTAGGCATTAAACTAGAAGTTGGAACCACATATCATGAAGTTAAAATAACATATCATGAAGCATTAAATTTGGATTTACAGAAGATACTTGGCATGAGATAATGGGTAGTAAAGTAGATGGACTTGGTTATCATTATTAATTCAAATTTATTTGATAGATTTTAAGTAATGCGAGTGATTAATTTTATATTTGTAATTTAAACTTGGTTATAAATACACTACAAACTATTAAATTACATACAAATTATACAAATAAATATTTGTTTTACTTTACAAAATGACAATATAATTTTAGTTAACCATGACATATTTGGAGCTGTAATTCAAGATAGTCATGTGCAAATTTTCTATTGAACTAATTAAAATTAAGTTAAAATTTATTTAGTGATAATGAATATTTTTTCTAGTTATTAATGGTGAGTTTATCTCTCCCCTAAAATCCTTTGGTTCTTTTGGAAACAAAGGAATTTATAAGTTTTTCAATTTAAGACCAGAATGATTGCTTACTAACTTTAATTTTGAAGTCTGACTATGAGATGTGTTTCTTGGTAGTTCTTTTTATAGATTAATGTGCCACTAAAGTGAGATGGAGAATGGTTAGTCAGTTTTCATGGATAAGAATGGCTATTTTTGACTATATACAGTGGCCTTATTGGTGGTTTTTTGTAATACATAATAAGATGCATGTATTTGTGCACCTTCAGTCAATTGCAGTTTTTTCCTTCTTATAGATGTTAGAAACTATTTATTTCATATTTTGAATTCATTGTTTTAGTATGTGATGAATAGTCAATTTCAATATTAGGGAAATATATTTTCTTTATTTTTTGTTCGCTCATTTTTGAGAAAAAATAATATATTCTTTTATTTTCCTAAGCAACTTAATTTCATCTACGAATTATTAAAAGTGTAGATCTCTAACTATGGCTTGTAAATATGAGTTGTTTTATTTGAATAAGACTCAAAATAGAAATAACTACTAGATAGTTGTGTATCATTGACTAAAATGTAGAATAAAATATGGGAAATGAAGATAAAGATAAAAAATAATAAAACCTTTTAACCCTCCTATAATTCCATAAGAACCCTCATACAATCAGGCGGTTTTGGCTGCACATATAATTAAAAAATAGATATTCAGGAATTAATTAGGCCAATGAGGGATCCTCGTTCAGCAAACCCCTACCATACTTCTTTGGAAAATACATTAGGGTCATTACTGTAGGTGATTTTGATTAAATGGTAACATATCAAATTGACAGATGGGAATATTATAGAGAGAGATGTAATTCCTACTATGATAACAAATTGTCAGTGTTTGGTTTGAGAGATTTAAAAAAAATGCTCATTATTCATTAATAAAAAAACCAATGTGTCACTTCTAATGTAAATCAAATATTTCAAAATCCACTACTGTCATTATAAATTGATGAAAGAGAATTTTTGAGACTGATGGTGGATGGTTTTTGATGTCTCACCTTCTAAAAACAATGAGATTCTTTCATATTTTTTGAGGAAATTTTGTTGCAAGTTTAATATCCTGAATGAAATTCTTTATTAATTTTATTATTAAGAGTTTTAAGGCCAATAAAAATGATTTTGATGGGATAGGTTTGGTGCATATCATGTGCCTAATCAACCTACGAGAGTCTCTATCAAATAACCACTTTATCTTAAGATAATCCCCTCTATAGTGAAGAATATTGTAGATATTGATAGTTTACATGCACTTAAGTCACTTATTGACACCCTTCTGTAACATAAAAGCCAATTTTACCATACTGATGCTTATGAGAGTGGACATGGTGATGGTCCAGCTAACACTGCTACTCAACCACACTAATGCAGATCCTATGGTGTTGTATGCACTAGACCTTTAGATGAGGAGAAGGATTTGATGTAAACCAATTATGGTGGTGTTTCTAATTGGATAGATAATATTTTTTTGACTAATGATTTTTTTAAAACATATATTTGGTTTGGAAATCTCACTTGTACCTTTTCAAGTATCTTTTAAATTTGACATGCATTTTTTCTTGGACCTATCAAATTATAAATAGTGTTGAAAAGATAATAGTAATTTTACATATAAATTACAATAATATATATGTCACTTTTTAGGTTGTAATAAGAGACAAGAAAATATTTTTCCTAGACATATTGTGAACCATCTTGAAGCTCATAAATTGGTAAAGCTACTTGGTTAATGTTTATATATACAAAGGTAATTTTGAATGTTATAAGTTATTATTTTTGTAGATGCATGTAATATATATATATATATATATATATATATATATATATATATATATATATATATATATATATATATATATATATATATATATTATTGACTAATGATGATATTTTATTTGTATAATTATTGCCCTCATTCGAGACTCCTCCATTTATATAGGTAAGATCAGACATAGGCATTGCTAATTTGATTTCATTTTTGTAACAACTTACAGAGGTGTGAGAACTTGTAAATTATGTTTAAGTCTAAATATAGATTTGTTTTACTAAATTTCTTGACATAAGAAACCCCATGTTCACATTTTATATTACTTTAAGAATTATATATGTACATATGTACATACAAACATTTGACCTTATTGTAATTATTTTGTACATATTCTTATTTGAATTTCATTATTTTATTGAAAATATGCACATAGATATAATTGTAGCCTCAAATTATTTGATCATAAGGCACATGTCATCAAAAGAATTTGATCACATCCTTCAATATTTCTATCTCACTATGCCACTAATCATATAGAATATGGTTGGCCTTTAGTTGATTATGGATAATTTTTATGGGTCACATATGTCCACCATATCTTCTTGTGGTAGTATTGAGCAGCTATAATAAGATTTTCAATGCCCAACTAATGGCTTCCTATCATAATTTTAAATAACTAATGATGTTTTACTTCATATACATAAAGGTATGTTAATTTATTGTATTTGCATTTATGGAGAGAGATGGAAATTGGATGGATGCACCATGGATTGACACTATGATAATTATATTTTGTGATGTATTAGTTCATTGTATTATAATATGCATATGGATGAGGTTTATAAAAAAATTAATTAGTTAATGCTACACAACCATTTAGCAGTTGTTCCTATTTTGAGTCTTAGTCAAATGAAATAACTCATATTTATAGGCTATAGTTAGAGATCTACACTTTCAATAATTTTTAGTTGCAACCTAGATAACTACCATTGTCAATGGTTTTTGGTCGTTTAAGTCAATATTAGGGGCACATGAAGTAGTCAAACTTATATTAAGTATGAAATGTGTTTCTGAACATTTGATTGTAGCTCAAGTAGAACATATAAACAACTCTAAACATGCATGCCAAGTCATTAATATTGATTTATAGGTGGACTTGTATATAGAAATTGTCATGGTTCATTGTTGTAAATGCTAGAGGGATTCTTGTTATTCCTATGCTTGGAGAATAAAAACTTATCTAGATTCAGAGAGATTTAGACTTGTAGAAAATAGTCAAAATATTTGCAATGGAATTGTGACTGTGTTTAAATCTTTTTATCAGTATAGATTTACTTCTATTTATCACCACTTGAATAGAAATAAAGAATTTACTGAAATAACATTCCATTCAAAAATGTTTCATTTTACAAGGAGGCAAAAACTAACCACTCTGGAAAAACATCTAGTAAAAATATTTAAATATTTAAACATGATAAATAAAAATAAATAATAAACATAGTTTTTAAATATAAAAATAATTACAAATTTTTATCATCTATTATAATAATAATAATTATTATTAAATAAGTTTATTTATATTTATTAATTTACATGATTAAATTTTCTAATAGGGAGATAAAATTTCCCAATTCAAATACCTGTGATAGTGAGTCGCCTTTCTTGAATTTACACTTGTGACTCTATCAGTTAATTTAAACACTTATAACATAATAGACATCTAACATGGTCATATAAAAAATACAATAAAGACCAATATAGAGGACATTCCTCTTTTATATCCATTAATCACATCAAACATTGAGCATACATTGAGTTGGAATACATATTCATCTCCCTTGATGTCAACTTCAATGAATACTTTGAACGAAGGTGGGGATTTTTCACAATCCTCATTACAAATGATTAAAGCATTGGAGAAAAAAATCCTTAACTTATAAGAAAACCTAAAAGGAATCCAAATATGGACTTGACTCACAATATTTCTTGTATAACCCTCTTTCATTAGAGGTATCATTTCAACCCTTACCACCACACTTTGTGGCATTGAAATTTCCTACTTATGAAAAACATGAAAGGTGACTCTGAGCATGACCTAGAAATGAAAATCCTTGCATTAAATAAGATAAATTATGGAGCCACTACATTGACCTCATCCAATACAAAATTTAAGATCAAGGCATCTTACAAAGTTAATTAGAATGAACCAAAATGTGATATTGATCAAACAATGAACATGGCAATGTTATATCAAGTTGTATTATAGAATGCACCATGCAAATAAATTAGTAGATTCACAAAGCCTTTGTTGCTTCTTATTAATAATTTGGATGAGTGTCAAATCATATCTCTCTTTACACCTATAGAGGTTGATATGAGTAAACCTCTTCCATAAGGATATGATGAGAATGCATATTATGATTTCCACCAGGGCCATATGCATTCTACTATCAGATGTTTTTCCTTGAGATAGAAGCTTCATGACTTATACAAGTCCCAATAAATTACACTTGATGGGTCTCCTACCATGGGTTTTGGATCACATCCATAGGATAGTAAGAATTAAAAAATGTTCAATAATACACTATAAGACCATACAATGAAAATTATAGAAGTTTAAATATGGAAATAGAAGTAAAATTATCATCATCATGGAACATTGGAATCGATGGTAATGATTTAGAAATAGGACCTTTTGTAATATTAAGTGGAGTTTCATCCACATTTTTTTAGGATGTAACATTAATAGTATCTTTAGGAGAAACAAGTATTGGTGGTATACTTGAGAATGAATCATCACTAGGCATAGTAGGTATATATGGAATAAATGGCATCTTTGGAACATATATGTCCACTTCAATTTTTTATCCAATTTCTAAACCAAGAATTCCTCTTGGTTGCTTTTTATTTTTTTAGTGCCATTTTAACAAAAGTAATGTCCATTGCAATCACCAAGACAAAATGTGATCAACAACAGTTAAGCTCCTTATCCAACAAATACATATGCACCCTGATCAAAACCAAGAGAGTTATACTTTTGATTTAGCTATTACATAATAAGAGTCTATCTATTTAAACAAAGAATACAAGACATAATAAACTAAAGCATTGCATGGTGATTTAGATTCTGATCAGTTTGCACCCACAAATACCTTAGATGAACTTATGTTGACATTGTCAAGGGTTTGGAATTATTAGGTTTAAATGTCAATTTACACTCTTTCACTTTATATAACCCATCTTACCAACACACACACACACACAACTTGTGTGTGTGTGTGTGTGTGTGTGTGTGTGTGTGTGTGTGTGTGTGTGTGTGTGTGTGTGTGTTATCATAATATTTTTATTTATTAAACTGAGTAATATTATATATAAATTATATTTTAATATTATTATTATATTATATAATATATATGTTAATATAGTTTATAAATTAAATTATAATTATATATTATATATTTTAGTATAATATACTTAAATTTATATTATATAATACATAATTTTGTAATATTATATTACATTATATAATATATATTTTTAGTATATATTTTAAATAAATATTATATATTTTAATATAATATATAAATATCATTTTAATATATTAAATATATCACTTGATTTTAATTTGACTTGAGTACTCTTGAGGTTCATTTGTGTTCAAAAATATGGAGGAGTCCCCAATGAATTTGAAATTCAAATTTACTTTAAAAAATGGGGTCTGTATAATTTCAACATATTTTTAATAATAATAAAAAAGGTTGAACAAGTCTGACCAAATATATTCTTTCCTACATATTCTTAGTTTTTTTTTTGAATATACACTTTAGAGCACTGACATATTGTAACAGAGTAAGTTGTACAGTGTCTGAATTGTTGATCATATTTGTTATTATCATTTTTGTAGATCTTTATTTCAAGTATTTAATCTTAATAGTGTTTAATATATTTTTTTAATATATCTAAAATGTGTGATTTATTTGTGTTGAATTTGCCCTTTTATTCATTGTTTAGCACTTTATGTTATGAAATCAATAAGATTCAGATAGTCTACTTGGATTATTGTTATGAAATGGCTGAAGTAATAAAATGGAGATTAGGGTTGTTTAGTGCTTACTACTATTGATTATTATTTATTTATTTGTGTGTGGAAAACCAATAGGGACCCAATGATGAATGTGAGGGTGATTTAAGCTAACATTATTCAATAACTATAATCAAATAATCTTAGTAACTAATATATTTAACAGTTTCAAATTTGAAAAATTATAGATAATCACCTAGACCAACCAAAAGGACCAACTTATAACCCGACAAGGACCTATCGATGTCTAAATGCTCTTTTCACTTAGAATATGGTGAAATTAAGGATTAGATAATTTAAATAGAGTAATTGTAGAGGTGATGGGTAATTAAATATATATATATATATATATATATATATATATATATATATATATATATATATATATATAATTTATGAGATTAAATTAGATATGGTGAGATTCACTTGACATCATTTATATGTTCATAGAAATTAATACTTTAGGATAATTAATATAATTTATGCTCCAATTAGATGTTAAAATCCTATTTGAATAACCTCATTGATGGGAAAAATACCCAATAGTCTCATCATAATAAATAAATTATTGTTTAAGTACTCTTCGAGCATGTTAAATTAATGTGAGATTAATATGGTGCTATTTGAGCAATTAATATTATGCTAAGGTGTCAATGTTTAATATCAAGATCATGTTAAATTAATGTGATAGAGATTAAAATGGTGAGATTCAAATGATTCATATTGTGCCAAAGTGTCAATGATGGTATACTTTAGAATTTAATGAAGGGTTCATTCTTGACTAGAATGTCATCATTCAGAAGTGACAATGTTACCTATTTTTTTACATATAAATAGATTATAAATTATTTTACATGTTTTGAAATTGGTTTGATTATTTGACTTAGTGCATTTATAGCACTATTGTTTGATCTAAACTATCCCCGTATTCTCAATCTTTTGTTCTACTTAGTCTTGTTAGTTGTTGCCCACTTGGGTCTGCACATTCTATTTTTTCTACCATAGAGAGATATTAAAGTTGAGAGTTAGTTGACCTTATAAAAGGAAAAGAGGTCATAGGATTCAAGTGTGTGTATAATACAAAAACCAATCCTAAAGGTAAGATAGAGAGGCATAAATCAAGATTAGTGGTGAAGGGATACAAGCAAAAGCTCGAACATGATTATAATGTGATGTTTGTACCCATATTAAGGCTAGAAATGGTGAGTAAAATCATATCCATTATTTATCAACATAAATTTATAATTGATGATGTATAACAAAACACCAACACAAAATTTATAAGAAATGGTCTATAAAAGTATAAATAAAAATTTGAAATGTATATGGAAAATTTTTAAGACCAAAAATCATGAGCATAAACTCATAATGGCCTTAATGTATTTAAAAAGTTATTTTATGTATGTCCTCTTCAAAATGTTAATATTATGATACCTAGAGTGAAGATCTAATTTGGTAAAATAAATAGTGCCATGTAATTCATCTATAAAGTCATCAATTAATGTAATATGAATATTATCTTTGATGATGTACTTTTTGAGTTCTCTATATTGTAGGCACATCCTTTAAGTGTCATCCTTCTTATGGACCTTGACCACCAGGGAGGAATATTCACTTTGGTTATGTCTGTTAATTCTTGCCTCCAACCTATCCTATAGCATATTTTTAATTTTAATCTTCTTAGCATAGGTATACCTATATGGTCTAATTTTGGGTGGTGTGATACCTAGAATTAGTCTAATGGCATGATCATATGATCTTATTGATGGATCTCCTTTTGGCATGGTACCAAAAATAGCATAATGGTAATCTAACACTAGTTGTAATTCAATATGGGTAGACTCCTCGTTTGGTTTAAATTCTATGGAAAATAGTCACACAATAATTAATTTACACCTTTTTTTATCATCTTCAGCATCTAGTGAAAACTAACCAATTATGTAGATTAACCAATAAATCATGCAGTTCAAATGTCATTCTTTCTAAATGAATGAGCATGAATAGTTACTCAAAATTCATCTCAATTCTACACAAAGTGGTGAGCCATCACAATCCAAAAAAAAAACTATCCCATCCATTATAATAGAAAACATAAGATAATATAATAGATAGTCTCCCATAGAAATATTTAAAAAATGACATTTATTTGAACAATTGACTATACCCCCACTTATAATCAAGATTTAAAATTATGGAGGTGGGTAAATTAAATAGTTCAATTGAGTATCCAAATTACTGTTGATGAATTTTTGTGTACTCTTAGAGTAAATAAATATATTCAACTTATATTTATTGAGGAAACCCACCATCTTAATATTTTGAGGAGTACTAATACCTAAAAGTGCATGATAGGAAACAATGGGTTGAGAATATTTAGATTCATCCTTAGGTCCTTCTAGACTTGTACTTGAGGTATCATCATATTATTAATTCTAATTGGTGATTTCAAAGTAAAAAAAATTCTTTTCAGCATATCTATGTCCTTTACTCCATATTCTATCATAGTCAAAACATCACCCTTTTTCACACTTCTCTTCAATTCATTGAGGGTTCAATATTGTAGGCTAAGGAAATGATGTGATTGGGAAATTAAGTTGACATACATTAATGAAAGGTCTTTGTTTGATCACATATTTTTACTCTACCATACATACCATTGGTATGTATTCAGATACGAAATTGTGATTAAACATGTAAATCACCATTTGGATTATATCTTTGAGCCCACTCAAGATGACGTCAATAAAATTTACCTTTGTGATGTCATCCACATTTAAAGAGAGATTTGTAATTGATGAATAAAATCCTTCACATTCCCTATATAATAGAATTTGTCTAGCTAACTAAACTAGTTTTATAAGACATTGTTTTAATAGTGGAGCTTCATTTCCTTATATAATACAAAATAGGTAACTTGAAGGCCCTTATTTTTTTTGAGAACACAACCATCTATACCAAATTAACTACTCAGGTTAAAGATATAGAGAGGCCACAACCACATTTTTTACACATGAAGTTTCATTTAAATCAAATAGATATTTGGTTTGATTGAGCCAAGTGAATGTATCCTTACCTTAAATCTTATGCAAGTCCACTTTTATCCACAAATTCTTTAGACTAAGATTGGAGGTCTAATTATTTGAATGAGGAGAACCAGACTTACTGCACATTTAACTTGTATTTGAAAATTTAGGTTTTAATTTCATAGAAACCCATAAATCCTATTAAAATTTTTAGCTACTCATTAAGCAAAATTTTTAGCTAGTCATTACTCTAAAATTAATGTTTAAGAGGACTAAGTCACTATTAACTGAGGATTCATGGCTTCCCTTGTTGCATTATCTTGGTTATAAAATAATTTTTTTGATATGTTATTGTGTAAATTATCATTGAAACTCATAGTCAAACCATATGCAAAAGAATAACATAACTTTCTCAATTATGTCTCATTAATCAATGAAAGTGCTTATCTTGCTTTGAAGTCTTTAGATTGATGTTTTTTTTAGTATTGTGAATAGTTGTAGTTGTACAAGTTTATGAATTGTAAACAAGTTATAATAATATTTTAGGTGAATTTAATATATGAAAATTATATGTTTTATTACTATAACTCTGCTCTCCCTTGTTTCATCTATTCTTGCATATTTATTTAGTGCATATCAAGAAATATTGTTTGGTCTGGACTATCACCATAATCTTAGTCTTTTGTTTTACTTAGTGTTGTTGGTTGCTTCCCACCTAGGCCTACACAATCTATTTTTTCTACCATAGAGATAAATCAAATTTGGGAGGTAGTTGACCTTTCAGAAGGAAAAGAGGTCATAGGAGTCAAGTGGGTGTATAAGACAAAAACCACTCTTGAAGTAAAGATAGAGAGGCATAAATCAAGACTAATGCTGAAGTGATAAAATAAAAGTCCTAGACATGATTACAATGTGATGTTTTCACCCATAGTAAGGCTAAAAATGGTGAGGGTAATCATATCCATTGTTGCTCAACATAAATGGAAGGTGGTTGTTTAGAATAATATTTATCTAGTCTATATTATATGTAACTTGTAATCTCTATCAATCAATTTTAAGTCTATGGTGGATTACTTTAGTATTTTGATGGTTAAATATGACATTGCATCATGTTTAGTTAAGAGAGATCTTACAGATTCATTGATTGTTATTTCCTTATCTATTATTTGATTAGTTGATGTTGCCAAGTCTACCATCTCTTTTCCAAAGGTTAATCCTTGATCTAAAGGATATTTCCTAAAATTCACAATGAAATCATGGATTTTTGATTTGAAATCATCCTTGCTAACTAAGGTACCATGTCCATTTACAACTTGTGTGATTTTAGCCTCCTTGAGTAGAGTTATAACTTTATCACCTTGCTAAATAAGAGATTGGCCCAAGGATCTCATATCATTAATCCATTGATTTAATGCTTTCCTCCTTCTAATGATGTAGGAATAAATAATTCTCAAATATTCTAAGGGTATCAAGTTTAATTATTCAAATTTATTCAACCTAATCAACTTAACCAAGTTGATCACTTTGCTATCATAGTTTTCATAGGTATTTTCTTCCCTAAGAATTTTGTTATATACCTGATATCCTTTTAATTTACAGTGAGATAAAGTATTTAGAGTATCAAACATGAACTGAACTACCCATTCCACTTTGGTGATAGTTTCTTCTAGTAAGGTGGCTTTATTTTGCTTTTCTAACTCAGTTATTTTGTATTGTATCCCTTTCACCAATTCAATGGCCACATCACCATCAAAACTTTACTTTAAGAAATCAACCAATCACTGCTCTTACTTTTTCTACATGTTTTATAATCATAGGCTTGAATTTTTAGTGAATTGACTTAGATTTATATCCCTTGGAATAATTCACTACTATCAGTGCTTTGTGAATAGTTGTATGCCACCTAGGTGTTGCTTTTGACATGTACTTAACACTTGGCACCCTCTCAAGTATTTTAGTCTTTTATTTTGAATATCAAACCATCCAGGTCGATTGAGTGACACTTTTCTAAGTGTTATTTTCTGATTGGATTGCTCATTTTCAATTGTTGCATGAATCAACCCTTTCATCCTTAGACTAGTGTGGCCTCAAAAATTTTGCTGGTTTACTAAGTGGAAAGTTCTTATTGACTTGAATTTTCACATGGCTTTGTTATATACAATTCTTAATGAACCTAAAGGCCTTGACACTTTACCAAGTGTCATATTTTTATTTGATTGCACTATCGTTGGGTTTCATGGCTTCCTTTGATCTTATTATTTCCATGAGATATAGGTCCATGTATCTTCAGCCCATTACTCCCAAATGTCACATGGCTTCCACATCAAATCTAGCTACCTAAGATTAAGTGACTTACTACCAAGTGTCATCTTGTCATGCAATATCTATATTATGAAATTGAAAAATTACATATTTATTATGGGGAATGATCAAGTGACAAGTAGCATGATGTAATAAGATCACATTATCATGAGACTTAGAAAACAATAGCAACTTTAAAAGGTCATGATTAGATGCCACATGGCATGTTCTGATTGAGTCATAGGGTTGAGAACTTTGCAACTTCTTTGTAGGATGGAATGTCACAACTAGGTGACAAGTAGAAAAATCCCATTGGGTTACATTTTTATTTGTTTTTTAAGGCAAAAATATATGCGACAAAGTTTGGAACTTATGCAACTGAGTCACCAATGCATGTGATACTATCATGTATCATTTGAAGGTAATCTAGCATCAAGGTTCCTGTCAAATAAAAAGGTGCCATGGTTATATCAAATCCCTTACAATGACTTTTTTAATAAACATATAAGGAATTATAAGGCCCTTCAAGGTATCTCCTAGGAGATAACTTGAAATAAAATTCCAATCATGTATATGTTCAAGGTATCTCCTAGGAGATACTTCAAAAGAAAATTCCAATCATGTGCATGTTCAGTGTATCTCGTAGGATACCGTGAAAGGAAATTTCAATTTTGTGCATGTTTAAGGTATTTATGAGGAGACCCCTTGAAATTAATATAAGGCCTTCCAAGGTAATCCCATAGGAGATACCTTGAAATAAAATTCCAATCATGTGCATGTTCAAGGTATCTACTAGGAGAACCCTTAAAGGTACTAAAAGACCCTTTAAGATATCTATTAGAAGATACCTTGAAGGGAATTATAGTACCTTCAAAGGTAATTTGAAGTAATATTATAATATATACCTTTTAAACATGCATAAGGGTACCCTTGAAGGTATTATAAGGCCGTTCAAGACATTTCCTATAAGATACCTTGAAAGACAATTCCAATCATGTGTATTTTCAAGGTATCTACTAGGAGACCAATTGAAGGTACTAAAATCCCTTTCAAGGTATCTCCTAAGAGATACTTTGAAGGGCCTTGTAGTACCTTCAAGGGTAACCTAATTCATGTTTGAAAGGTATCTCCTAGAATATACCTTATACCTTTCAAACATATATTAGGGTACACTCAAAGGTAATACAAAACACTTCAAGGTATCTCCTTAGAGAAACCTTGAAAGAAAATTCCAATCATCTGTGTTGGTTGAATATTTTGTCGATTAGCATACTGATAAACAAAATAGGTTTGATCAGCCAAAGTTGAAAGATTAGTCATCCAAATGTGTAGGTTTACCACATCAGAAGGGGACTGATCTCTCCTCTCATCAAAGGGAGGTTCCCTATAGATAAGATAAGATATATGTGTGTGTGTGTGTGTGTGTGTGTGTGTGTGTGTGTGTGTGTGTGTGTGTGTGTGTGTGTGTGTGTGTGTGTGTGTGTGTGTGTGTGTGTGTGTATGTATGTATGTATATATATATATATATATATATATATGTATATGTATATATATATGTATATATATATATGTATATATATGTATATATATGTGTGTATATATGTATATATATATATATAAACATAAAATAATACTCAGGGGTAGGACAAACCATCCATCTCTTTTTTTAGAGATGATGCATGCGGATCAAAGGAAAAACTCAAGGGAAATGACAAACAATACTCCTCTTCTTTTAGAAGTACTATTTAGCAAACCACAAAAATACTCCAAATAGTAATAGTAAAATGTAACAAAGAATGTAATAACTAGCAAATCGAGATGTAGCACAAAGTCTTCACCTAGATTTCTCAAGAGTAAGATACAAAGGATAATGAGGGCACAAATTTGTCCCAAAGTCTTTTACACAAAAATGAAAAGAAAACACACTAAAGGCAATTATGGGGGCACAAAGTCTCTCCACACTTAACTCTTCAGGACATCTTCCTGACTGCTGTCACTAATTCTGCTTGTTGAATTAAAGGAATAGATAATATATTGAAGAAAAAGACATAAGAATAGTTTCCTCAACAATAAAGATATTATAGCACAAAGTCTGAAAAGTCACTTTCTTATTCCAGTAACAAAATATGATCAGAAATTTGAGCTCAAAGTCTCAGTAATGCCTTACAATTTGGGTAGAGTTTCATTCTAATTATCAAAAAAGATATCCCCTTTACAATAGAAGAGAGTTCCTTATATAGCCTCTTCAAGAAGGACTCAAGAATAGTAATACATCATGTTGCATTGGAATCTGTTAAGAAGATAGGTTGAAACTTAGGGGCATTTTACCCATTTGATTTTATCAATGCAGGGAAACAAGTCATGCTTATTGAAAGTTTGAAACTTTCAATGTCCACCTAGTGATCTGATCCTTCTTCATCATTCCTCCTTTTTTGGTTATTCGAATCGGGTCCTAGATTCAATTTGATGCTCTGTTCCTTAGTCACTTTATGTTGGTCTTTAGCAATTGACGCATGACACATTATACGAGAGTCTAAGAAACATTTATTGATAGAGGCTTTGAAACCTATTAGAAATTTAGAATCATGGATGTAGACACTTGGTGCATTCCACTTCATTTAGTCACTTGTCCCAGGGTCTACCATGGTCTTTGATTGAAACAGTGAAGCTAAGGGAAGAGACTATGGATATTGACACTTGGAGGCTTCTAACAAGCTTCAAGAGGGACACATGGCAATATCCACCTATTTGTAGAAAAGAAGTTTAGTGAGGCTCAGCCATCGACACTTGGCAGCATTTGTGAGATTCTATTGGTCTTTTATCTCAGTTCATTTGTTTGCCTTGGTCACTTTTGCCATGAGAATTCCCTCTTAAAATGACCCTTTTGAAGGGTACTTTATTGATCAAGCGTCCTCTGCAAGGACACTTGTCCTTTGGGAGGCTTTTTTCCTTTTGCATTAAACTGCCCCTTTGAACTTTGGTGATGAACCTTTTGGTTGAACCAAGACATTGAAGCAATCGTTGAACCAAGTTTTGGTTCAATGGTTCAAACAAAGCCTTGAACCGACTAACGAACCATTTGATTGAACTAAAGAATGAATTAAATGTTGAACCTGTTGTTGATGCTTGTTGATGGAGATTTTTGTTTGAACCAAGGCACTGAAACAATCCATAGAAACCAAGTTCATATTTTTCTTTAAGCTTGAAAGAGTTTGTAGATTTTAACCTATAAATCCCATTAAACTTGACTTGCAAAGTCCATAGATTTCTTCTTCCTGCTAAGTCTGTATATTTTCTCTTCCTGCTGAGTTCATAAATTCAAGCCTGCAGAGTCTGTAGATTTCTAAAAAGCTTGAAAAATGAGGAATTTGAATGCCCAAGACAAATTTTAAAAAGGGAAGAGATAATTTTGGTTTGTAGGACCAAAATAATTCAAATGTTGTCCCAAAAATGAGTGATAGCTTTTGGGGGACAACAGCTGGCTCCAGTTGGGGAAATTCTATCAATTGCAAAAAGAATTGAAAGGAGTAGAAAATCTAGAATCTCTAGTGTCTTCATGTGTACCATTGGGTTATGGAGCCATGCTACCTAGAAATGAAAGGCATCAAAAATGGAAATAAACAAAACAAAATGGGATTAAAAACTATACAAATATACATATGTACAGATGAAATGATCTGATACTTCAAGAATTGAAGTATTTTAGATACTGCTTTCTCCTAGTAGACCATGAAAATAGTGTTCCATCTTGGTAAACCAGTAGGAAAACATTTTGCCCCCAGAAATGGTGACGAGCAAATGGAGCTCTCCACCAAGAAACTAATTTTTTGTATCTTCTTCTTGGCCTTTTCTTCTTCTTGTTCCAAGGCAGGATGTGGTCTTCAAATCGGAAACCATAACTCCTTGCTCTCTTGGTGAAGAATTCCTTTGCCTGATTTTGATTTGCAGTAGCATGGTCCACAATGATAACTTGCTATTTTGCTGGTCCAATCCAGCACATGATTGGATTGTCCATATCAAACTCTTGACAAACCATCAACTCAACATCTCCTTTGATGTGAAGGAGTTTGACTTCTTCACCCTAAGCAGTGTTTAATCCGAGCAACATAGATCTGTATCCAGGTATGGAAGAAATGTTGACTTTCAAATTGCATGAAGGAAGAATACCTCTTTGAGGAGATATCAACATAGAGCCAACTTCATCATTAGTGGAAGAATTGTTGTCATCATCAGAAGCTGATCTCCTATCATATTTCTCTTTATTAGAGATGGAAGATCCTTCCTTGTTATACTGCATCCTACAAATTCTCTTGAAGTCTTGTTTGGATCAATTCTTGGATTGTCAGCTACAATACTTTCATAAAAAATATGAACATCCTTTGTGGTAAAGAAATAATTACCCCTTCTTGAAGACTCAGACATAATTTGTGTTGTAGGGGCTGATGTTTGGGTGACCACATATTTTGTCTCAGATAGGTCTGCATCTAGTTCTCCATCAATGTCCAATTGCTTAGGATTGACTTACAGGGATTCAAACTTAGTCATTTGAATTTTGTAATCCTTGACATGATCAATCATGTCAAATGACTAGAATGGATTTGGAAGAAAGGATGGGAGTTAATCCTTTTGATTTTTAGGAGGGGGAGAACTAGTTTGTGAAGCTGAAGTAGAAGGTATAGAGATGTTCAATGTACTTACTTATTTGGTAATTACTAGGTCCTTTGATTGAAAAATAAGAGGGATTCTCTGCTCAGTAATTGAAATTTTTGGTTGGGGTCGCTCCTCTATCTTCTTTTTGTCAGCCTGCTGGGTTGACTGATTCTGGGACTGGGTGAATACTGCATATGATCCTTTGATTGATTCACCTTCACTTTTGGGTTCATCCTAGTAATTTAAGAAACCAATGTGGGAGTCACCATTTGCTTCTTCTAAATCCTCCCTGAAGAGATCAGTGCCATTTTCTTGCTCTAACTCAAGTTGGAAATAAGAAACATGCTCTATTTCAAGATATCCAACTACCGAGTTTGTTGGAGGTGCTTCAAGGGAAAGATTCTTGTGTAGATGAAGAAGATGATTTTGTTGCCCTTGACTTTTGGTAGCATTGCCTTGATATGGCTGATTAGGGAATGTCCTCTTTGGTATATCTTTATATAAAGGAGAAGAAGACGTACTTTGTGCCATTTGCCTTTTCAAGGCTAGCAATTTATTTGCTAGCTTTTGTACCATTGGATCAGTGGTGCATGTAGATGTATATTCAAAAAAAGATGAGGATCTATTTTTGTTTGGATCTCTTCTTATCTTCCCTACTAAGATGAGATCATGTTCTACCTCAGTGGTCAAAAGTTGAGCTGCATCAAGATCTATTTGACCAGCACATCTCAAAAGAAAACTAACTTTAGATAACTAAGAATTAATGAAGAAGCATTTAAGATTCCTAGCTATAGGTCAAGTAATTACAGGAATTATGTTCCTCAGTTTGTCAAATTTGGCCATGAAATCCCTCATAGGCTCATGAGGCTCTTTCTTCATCTAATTGATTTGGGCTAACAAGGCTTGTGCATCTTCTATAGGTTTGAACCTTGCTTCGAACTTAGCTTTAAGTGTATTCCATTTAGTCACTGATCTAGCTTACAGATGGTAAAACTAGTCTGCAATAATGCCTTATAGTGTCTCCACAAAAAGCTTGACTGCCACATCTTCAAATTCCACCCCTATCACACCACAAGATATGGTGAAGGCTACAATGTGTTCATCAGGGTGGACTCTTCCATTACCAAATAATTTGGAGAAATTCTTCCTTGAAATGAGTGGTAGCTCATGCAGGGGTGGAGTTAAATTAAGTGGGCCAAATGAGTTACCCCAGGGGCCTCAAACTGCCATGATTAGATTATGAAAAATAGGGATAATACATTTGAGTGGATTTGCTAGATTATAGGACAAAAATGAAAAATAAACTAGCCTTGCTTCAGCTTAAATCTTGAGGTTTCAAACTAGGCTTTCTTTCCCAGCAGCTCTAGTTTTGCAGAACAGATAATATAATGGAGATGGATGAAAATGGTAAGGCTATAAAGAATAATGGGTAAGACATGAAATAGAGTCACTAGAGTCTATAATGGATAAGGGTTATAATGATAATGGGTTATATTCCCCAGCAGAGTCACCAAAAAATTGTTGGTTGAATATTTTGTCAATCAACGTACTGATAAACAAAATAGGTCTGATCAGCCAAAGTAGAAAGATTAGTCATCCAAATGTGTAGGTTTACCACATCAGAAGGGGACTGATCTCTCCTCTCATCAAGGGGAGGTTCCCTATAGATAAGCTATATATATATATATATATATATATATATATAGCCACACACACACACACACACATATACATAAGTAGAAAATAATACTCAGGGGTAGGACAAACTATTCATCTCTCTTTTTACAAATATGATGCATGTGGATTAAAGGAAAAACATAAGGGAAATGACAGACAATACTCCTCTTTTTTTAGAAGTACTATTTAGCAAACCACAAGAATAATCTAGATAGTAATAGTAAAATGTAACAAAGAATGTAATAACCAGCAAATCGAGATTTAGCACAAAGTCTTCACCTGGATTGCTCAAGAGTAAGATATGAAGGACAATGAGGGCACAAATTCATCCCAAATTATTTTACATAGAAATGAAAAGAAAACACACTAAAGGCAATTATGGGGGCACAAAGTCTCTCCACACTTGACTCTGTAGGACACCTTTTTGACTGTTGTCACTAATTCTGCTTGTTGAATTAAAGGAACAAAAAATATATTGAAGAAAAAAACATAAGAACAGTTTACTCAACAACAAAGATATTACAGCACAAAGTCTAAAAAGTCACTTGCTTTCTTATTCCATCAACAAAATATGATCATAAATCTGAGCTCAAAGTCTCAGTAATGCCTTACAATTCAGGCAAAGTTTCATTCTAATTGTTAAAAAAGAGATCCCCTTTACAATAGAAGAGAGTTCCTTATATAGCCTCTTCAAGAAGGACTCAAGAACATTAATACATCATGTTGCATTGGAATCTGTTAAGAAGACAGGTTGGAACTTAGGGGTGTTTTACCCATTTGATTTTATCAATGTAGGGAAACAAGTCATGTTTATTGAAAGTTTTCAACTTTCAATGTCCACCTAGCGATCTGATCCTTCTTCATCATTCCTCCTTTTTTGGTTATTCGAATCAGGATTTAGATTTAATTTGATGCTCTGTTCCTTAGTCACTTTCTACTAGTCTTTAGAAATTGATGCGTGGCACATTCCATAGGACTTTGAGAAATGTTTATTGATAGAGGCTTTGAAACCTATTAGAAATTTAGAATCGCAGATGCAAACACTTGGCACATTTCGCTTCATTTAGTCACTCGTCCCTAGGTCAACCATGGTATTTGCTCAAAATAATGAAGCTAAGGGAAGAGACTATGGATATTGACACTTGGATGCTTTCAACAAGCTTTAAGAAGGACACATGGAAATATTTTCAAATTCACAGAAAAAAGTTTAGTGAGGTTCAGCCATCGACACTTGGTAGCATTTGCGAAATTCTGTTGGGCTTTTGTCTTAGTCTGTTTGTTTGCCTTGGTCACATTTTGCCACAAGAATTCCCTTTGCAAATGACCCTTCTGAAGGTTACTTTCATTGATCAAGTGTCCTCTGTAATGACACTTGTCCTTGAGGAGGCTTTTTCCTTTTCCATTGAACTGCCCCTTTGAACTTTGGTGATGAACCTTTTTAATGAACCAAGATGTTGAACCTTTTCATTGAACCAAGACGTTAAACCAATAATTGAACCAAGACATTGAACCAACCATTGAACCATGTTTTGGTTCAATGGTTCAAACAAATCCTTGAACCGACTGACGAACCATTTGATTGAACCAAAGAATGAATCAAACATTGAACCTGTTGTTGATGCTTGTTGATGGAGATTTTTGTTTGAACCAAGGCATTGAAACAATCTATAGAAACCAAGTTCATAGTTTTCTTTAACCTTGAAAGAGTCCATAGATTTTAACCTGTAAATCCCATTGAACTTGACTTGCAAAGTCCATAGATTTCCTCTTCTTACTGAGTCCATAGATTTTCTCTTCCTGCTGAGTCCCTAGATTCAACCCTGCAGAGTCTGTAGATTTTTGAAAAGCTTGAAAAATGAGGAATTTGAATGCCCAAGACAAATTTTAAAAAGGGAAGAGATAATTTTGGTCTTTAGGACCAAAATAATTCAAATTTTGTCTCAAAAATGAGTGATAGCTTTTGGGGGATAACAGCTCGCTCCAGTTGGGGAACTTCTATCAATTGCAAAAAGAATTAAAAGGAGTAGAATCCAGAATCTCTAGTGTCTTCATGTGTACCATTGGGTTATGAAGTCATGCTACCCAGAATGAAAGGCATTAAAAATAGAAACAAACAAAATAATATAGGATTAAAAACTATACAAATATATATATGTATAAATGAAATGATCTGATACTTCAAGAATTGAAGTATTTTAGATACTGCTTTCTCCTGGTAGACCATGAAAATAGTGTGCCATCTTGTTAAACCAATAAGAAAAAAAATTTCCCCTAGAAACAATGATGAGCAAATGGATCTCTCCACCAGGAAACTAATTTTCTATATCTTCTTCTTGGCCTTTTCTTCTTCTTGTTCCAAGGCAAGATGTCGTCTTCAAACCAAAAACCATAACTCCTTGCTCTCTTGGTGAAGGATTCCTTTGCCTAATTTTGATTTGCAGTAGCATGGTCCACCATCATAACTTGTTGTTTTACTAGTCCAATCTAGCACATGATTGGATTGTCCATACTAAACTCTTGACAAACCATCAGCTCAGCATCTCCTTTGATGTGAAGGAGTTTGACTTCTTCACCCTGAGCAGTGTTCAATCTAAGCAACAAAGATCTGTATCCAGCTGTGGAAGCAATGTTGACTTGAAAATTGCATGAAGGAAGAATATCTCTTTGAGGAGATATCAACACAGTCCCAACTTCATCATTTGTGGAAGAATTGATGTCATCATCAGAAGCTGATTTCTTATCAAATTTCTCTTTATTAGAGATGGAAGATCCTTCCTTGTTATACTACATCCTACCAATTCTCTTGAAGTCTTGTTTCAATCAATTCCTAGATTGTCATCTACAAGAATTTCATCAGAAATATGAACATCCTCTATGGTAAATAAATAATTACCCCTACTTGAAGACTTAGAAATAATTTGTGCTGCAGGGGCTGATGTTTGGGTGACCACGTATTTTGTCTTAGACAAGTCTGCATCTAGTTCTCCATTAATTTCCAATTGCTCAGGATTGACTTGCAGTGATTCAAACTTAGTCATTTGAATTTTTGATTCCTTGACATGATCAATCATGTCAAATGATTGGAATTGATTTAGAAGAAAGGATGGGAGTTCATCCTTTTGATTTTCAAGAGGGGAGGACTGGTTTGTAAAGTTAAAGTGGAAGGTACAAAGATATTCAATGTATTTACTTCTTTGGTAATTACTGGGTCCTTTGATTGAAAATGAAGAGGGGTTCTTTGCTCAGTAATTAAAACTACTGGTTGGAGTCACTCTTCTGTCTTCTCTTTGTTAGCTTGTTGGGCTGACTAATTCTAGGATTGGGTGAATGCTGCATATGATCCTTTGATTGCTTCACCTTCACTTTTGGGTTGATCCTGGTAATTTAGTAAACCAATGTGGGAGTCACCATCTGATTCTTCTAGATACTCCCTAAAGAGATCAATGCCATTTTCTTGCACTAACTCAAGTTGGAAATAGGAAACATGCTCTATTTCTAGATATCCAACTATCGAGTTTTTTGGAGGTGCTTCAAGGGCAAGATTCCTGTGTGGAGGAAGAAGACACTTTTGTTGCCCTTGACTTTTGGCAGCGTTGCCTTGATATGGCCTATTAGGGAATGTCCTCTTTGGTATATATTTATATAGAGGAGTAGAAGACATACTTTGTGCCATTTTCCTTTTCAAGGCTAGCAATTCATTTGCCAACTGTTGTACCATTAGATCATTGGTGCCTGTAGATGTATATTCAAAAAAAGATGAAGATCTATTTCTATTTGGATCTCTTCTTATCTTCCCTACTAAGATGAGATCATCTTCTACCTCAGTGGTCAAAATTTGAGATGCAACAAGATTTATTTGACCAGCACATCTCAAAAGAAAACCGACTTCAGATAACTAAGAATTAATGAAGAAGCATTTGAGATTCTCAGCTATAGGTCGAGCAATTACAGGAATTTGTTCCTCAGTTTGTCAAATTTGGCCATGAAATCCATCATAGGCTCATGAGGCTCTTTCTTCATCTAATTGAGTTAGACCAACAAGGCATGTGCATCTTCTGCAGGCTTGAACCTTGCTTCGAACTTAGCTTTAAGTGTATTCCAGTTAGTCACTGATCCAGCTTGCAAATAGTAAAACTAGTCTGCAACAATGCCTTGTAGTGTCTCCACAAAAAGCTTGACTGCCACATCTTCAAATTCCACCCCTATCACACCATAGGATATGGTGAAGGCTACAATGTGTTCATCAGGGTGGACTCTTCCATCACCAAATAATTTGGAGAAAGTCTTCCTTGAACTGAGTGATAGCTCATGCAGGGGTGGAGTTAGATTAAGTGGGCCAAATGAGTTACCCCAGGGGCCTCAAACTACCATGATTAGATTATGAAAAATAGGGATAATACATCTGAGTGGAGTTTCTAGATTATAGGACAAAAATGAAAAATAAATTGGCCTTACTTTAGCTTAAAGCTTGAGGCTTTAAACTGTGCTTTCTTTCCCAGCAGCTCTAGTTTTATAGACCAGATAATATAATGGAGATGGATGAAAAATGGAGATGGATGAAAATGGTAAGGCTATAAATAATAATGGGTAAGACATGAAATGGAGTCACTAGAGTCTATAATAGATAAGGGTTATAATATAATGGGTTATATTCCCCAGTGGAGTCACTAAAAAACTATTTTGTTGAATATTTTGTCGATCAGCATACTGATAAACAAAATAGTTTTGATCAGCCAAAGCATAAAGATTAGTCATCCAAATGTGTAGGTTTACCACATCAGAAGGGGACTGATCTCTCCTCTCATCAAAGGGAGGCTGCCTATATATATATATATATATATATATATATATATATATATATATATATATATGTATGTATGTATATATATATGTGTGTGTATATATATATATATGTATATATATATGTATATATATATATATATGTGTGTGTGTGTATATATATATAAACAGAAAATAATACTCCAGGGTAGGACAAACCATTCATCTCTCTTTTTTGAGAGATGATGCGTGTGGATCAAAGGAAAAACTCAAGGGAAATGACGAATAGTACTCCTCTTCTTTCAGAAGTACTATTTAGAAAACCACAAGAATACTCCAAATAGTAACAGTAAAATGTAACAAAGAATGTAATAACTAGCAAATTGAGATGTAGCACAAAGTCTTCACCTAGATTCCTCAAGAGTAAGATATGAAGGACAATGAGGGCACAAAGTCATCCCAAAGTCTTTTACATACAAATGAAAATAAAACACACTAAAGGCAATTATGGGCACACAAAGTCTTTCCACACTTGACTCTTCAAGACACCTTCTTGACTGCTGTCACTAATTCTACTTGTTGAATTAAAGGAATAGAAAATCTATTGAAGAAAAAGACATAAGAATAGTTTCCTCAAAAATAAAGATATTACAGCATAAAGTCTAAAAAGTCACTTGCTTTCTTATTCTAGTAACAAAATATGATAAGCAATCTGAGCTCAAAGTCTCAGTAATGCCTTACAATTTGGGTAGAGTTTCATTCTAATTTTCAAAAAAGAGATCCCATTTACAATAGAAGAGGGTTCCTTATAGAGCCTCTTCAAGAAGGACTCGGGAACAATAATAAATCATGTTGCATTGGAATTTTTTAAGAAGACAGGTTATAACTTAGGGGCAATTTACCCATTTGATTTTATCAATGTAGGGAAATAAGTTGTGCTTATTGAACATTTACAACTTTCAATGTCCACCTGGTGATCTGATCCTTCTTCATCGTTCCTCCTTTTTTGGTTATTTGAATCGGGTCCTAGATTCATTTCGATGCTCTATTCCTTAGTCACTTTCTGCTGGTCTTTAGCAATTGATGTGTGGCACATTCTACAAGAATCTAAGAAATGTTTATTGATAGAGGGTTTGAAACCTATTATAAATTTAGAATCATGGATGTAGACACTTGGTGCGTTCCACTTCATTTAGTCACTCGTCCCTAGGTCCACCATGGTCTTTGCTCAAAATAGTGAAGCTAAGGGAAGAGAATGTATAAATTGACACTTGGAGGCTTCCAACAAGCTTCAAGAGGGACACATGGCAATATCTTCCAATTCACAAAAAAAAATTAGTGAGGCTCAGCCATCGACACTTGGCAACATCCACGAGATTTTGTTGGGCTTTTGTCTCGATCTGTTTATTTGCCTTGGTCACTTTTTTCCATGAGAATTCCCTTTGAAAATGACCCTTCTAAAGGGTACTTTCATTGATCAAGTGTCCTCTGCAAGGACACTTATCCTTCAGGAGGCTTTTTCCTTTTGCATTGAATCACCCCTTTGAACTTTGGCGATGAACCTTGTCATTGAACCAAGACGTTGAACCTTTTCGTTGAACCAAGATGTTGAACCAACCTTTGAACCAAGTTTTGGTTCAATATTTCAAACAAAGCCTTGAACCAGATGATGAATTGTTTGATTGAATCAAAGAATGAATCAAATGTTGAACCTGCTATTGATGCTTGTTGATGGAGACTTTTGTTTGAACCAAGGCAGTAAAACAATCTGTAGAAACCAAGTTCATAGTTTTATTTAACCTTGAAAGATTCTATAAATTTTAACCTATAAATCCCATTGAACTTGACCTGTAAAGTCCATAGATTTCCTCTTCATACTGAGTTCGTAGATTTTCTCTTCCTTCTGAGTCCGTAGATTCAAGCCTGGAGAGTCCATAGATTTTTGAAAATCTTGAAAAATGAGGAATTTGAATGCCCAAGACAAATTTTAAAAAGGGAAGAGATTATTTTGGTCTGTAGGAACAAAAAAGCTCAAATGTTGTCCCAAAAATGAGTGATAGCTTTTGGGGGACAACAATGTGCATGTTCAAGGAATGTTAGTAGAGTTTCCTAAAATTTCTCTAGAATATGCTAATTACAAGGACAATTTACACAATAAGAAGTGGAAAACAATCATAATAGCATGAGTTAATTTATAGAATCTTCAATTGTATACACAACAAAAAATATAAAGATAAACTAATGCAATGTTAACAATTCTATAACATAAACAACATAATACAAGATAGAACAAGTCAAAAAAATAGAGTAAATACTACAAACTAGGCATATGTAGAAGATTATTATAGAAACCATAATAGAGCTAGTTTTAAAACTTTATATGATACAAAAAGAAAGACTCTTGGCATTCTTATATCTATTTCTTGGCTAACAAGAATAAAAATATCCAACAGATCATATAGACAAAAAAATTATATCCTACACCCATGTGTCCATCAATTATACACTTATGATTATATGAGGCCCTAATCCATGTCCAACACTTTCTTAGAATTAAACTATTGTTTCATCCTGAGATGAACTCTAAACTCTAATCTTGAATAAAGTTGGAAAAGATTATCCTTTCAAAAAAGTGGTAGTAATCACTCCAGGTGCCATTTACTAGTTTAAACCCTTTGTGCACTATTTATCACCCCTTTTATCTTTTCAACTAAATAACATACTTGCCTACTGCTCTTTCCAATTTTCCATAGACTAACTTAACCAAGTGTTCATCCTAGTTAG
Source organism: Torreya grandis (assembly GCA_037957365.1). NCBI lineage: Eukaryota > Viridiplantae > Streptophyta > Pinopsida > Cupressales > Taxaceae > Torreya > Torreya grandis. The sequence continues at coordinate 326,928 of JARHVA010002920.1, read as the reverse complement.
GCGTTTCAACCAACCTAGACCCGCTCCTAATGCTTATGACTATGTTACAAAGTAGATTTTTTTCTTAAACTAAAAAACATGAACTATGCATTTACATACTATATAGCTGGTACCAAAGTTTGGATAGGCAACTATGTAGGTTGTGGCTACTCAAACTAAGCCTTTGTATATATCTTTCTCTTTTACAAAAATTTTTAGAGATCTTAGGGTGGAATGAACTTAGGTTCATCTAGGGTATGCATTATATCTAGTTCAACTTGTGAGAGTCCATGCTTAAGCATTTTACAATTATTAAGTACTTATTGCACTATGGTAAGCAAAACATGTAGTGGAATCTAAATGACCATCAAATTTTTCACATCTTCTTTTGTGATGATAAGGAAGGCTCTAGCATTTAATATCTTAAGTTGGATATTTAACACAATATCATCCAACCTATTTATAGTCCTTTGGGATTGAATAGCTACAAATATGTTGTGCAATGTCTCATTTTACTAGACCTAGAGATTCTTTATCATGGTATCCCTAATGTCTAGCAACTATTAAAATGCATTGGTCCATGTTTCTCCAGTAGCCATTTGATCACTCATTACATCTTTAGCTATATCCACCATTGTGAACTCTAGTTTCATAGAAGCCAAGTATTTTCCAAGGTGCTACCCCCAATCAATCATTCTTTAGGTTATCTACTTAGATTAATGCATAGTAGTATCTAAGAGCTATACATATTCCTTTGGTAGTTTACAAACTCCTATTTTAGTGTGAATAGCCTACCCTTGGGTGCATAGTTTTTGTGCACTCACCCAATCCTTTGTTAGCTAAGTCACAAAGTAGTGATTTGTTTATACTTCAGATATTACTTGATCATCAAAGACTTGCATAACCAGAGCAGGAAAAGTAACATTGATGAGTTTCTTAGCCTTAGCGATTCAAGTTTTTGCTTTTATCTTTTCCTTGTTCAACTAAAAATAATAGGTTCCAATTATGAAGCCTTTAGTGCAACAAATTATTGGAATGTATTTGCTCCTTTAATTTTCTTAGATAATGGTAGCTATAAAACATCGAAAGATGTATCCATGGAAGTGAAATAAAATATAGTGCATATGGTTCTGACTATGGAAGGAGCTAGCATAAATTGATCCAATGGAAGTAATAAAGTAGTGTGATGAGATGATGGGGTGGGGACATCCCAAAACCATTGGGTAGAGGGGTGAGAATTTGACAGTGAAGTCTCCTTTGGTGTATCTGATTAGGTCACATCCTTATGGGATGTTGTGTGTTTTGCTTTTGCCTTTTTCCTTTTCATTAGATTCTTTTTCTTTCATAGTCTATGATTTATATTTAACTTGAGTCTTAGTTATAGTCTCAACATGAATTCAAGCTGCCTCCTTAACCTTGGCTCTATCCATAATTTTAGCATTAGCATTTGCCTTAGCCTTAGTTTTGGCATTAGCCTCCACTTTAGCTTTGGAACTAGCATCAACCTTTTCCTTGGTGGCTTGCACCTTTACCTTATAATTGGATTCCTCCTCCTCCTGATGCTATTCTTTGGAATCTTTCTCTTATGCCTCTTATTCTATTTTATTTTATCTTTGCATAGCTTGTGCCTCTTGATCCTTACATTATACCTCTTCATGTTCCCCTCTTATCCTTCACTTCTTTGGATTTTTTATTTTAAGCCTCTAATTCCTCAACTTATCTCTATGCAACCTCCACTTCTTTTACATCTTGGCCTAAGCTTCTTTAGACTTATTTTTCCTGACCTCAGCTTCTTCATCCTTGATGCACTATTTTTCTTGTTCCAATTATGCATATTATCCTTCTTACATAGTTGATTTTTTTGTGGCCTCTTTATTATTCTTATTATTCTCTACTTTTCTCTTTTTCCTCTTTTATTTCTTTGTAGCCTCCTTCTTAGGATCCAAGGTATCATTCACAACATCGATTTCTTATGATGAATTTGGAACAATGGTATCTAAAGGTCCCTCCATTATATATACATCATTAATTTTTGTATCAGTTTGTGATTTTTCCAAATATTTGGATTCCATAACCACACCTTTTTGCATGAAAATCTTTCTAAACTCAGACAGAGGGACAATTGTATCCTTGTGCCCATATACTTCACCTAATGGGCACTACTTGTTATGGATGGCTCTAATAAAGATACCATATGTTCTTGTATGGTTGTTGAATGTGTGGACTAATGATTTATATGTTATTTACAAAATAGTGGCCATAATGGGCTTCCTTACTCTAGTGGATCTACACTCTACATAGATAATGAACCATCTATTGGATCTATTTGGAAAATTTATGCCTTAAGTTTTTTCCAAGCTTCTTCTTGACCTATAGTATCCAAAATAATAGAGGGAAGGGTATGTGTAATATTGAACCAATGGTCTCTGCTTACCTTATTCCACACTTGGAAAGTGTGCAATACATTCTAGAAAAATAATTCCTTCTCCTCCTCCATATCATAGACCATGTGGCCAATGTCTTTGATCATGCATTAAAGAAATTCTTGTTCATCAACTCCCAAATTTTCAAGATCACACTCACAAGTTATCCTTGACACATGTGGGTTATCCAACCATGACTTAATTTGACTTGATATATTGTTGGTTTGTGGTGGTGAGGATCTCTATGTAAGTCCCTTCTATTTTCCTTTTTCTTTTCTTGGGGGAGATCTAGACTATTGTGGTGAGGCTTGTGGTTGTACAACTAGTTGTAGTTGTGTTTTCTCTTACTCAAGTTATTGTGCACCTAGAGGGATGGTTTGAATAAGTTGTACTAACCTTGAAAATAAGGTTATCTACCTCCATAATTTGTATTGTGATTTAACCATTATGATGAAAAAGGGCATTAGATTCATAGTTTGCATGGCCAACTCATGCACCTTGATTTGAATACCATTATACAACTTAGTTACTGATGCATGCTTCCACAAATATTACATGACATCATGTGGAATTTAAGGGTGCAACCTGACAAAATCTAGAGCCTCAAGCCACCATGTGTTAAACCAACCCCATTTCTTATAATATTTATTTGTCGTAGTCCACGTTATGCCTATGAGGGAAATAGTAGGCCAAACATCCGTAGTAACATTAACTTGGCCAAATGGAGACTTCCACTAGGTGAAGCATAATAACAAACCAAAAACTAATAATAGAATTTTGTGAGCTACTTGAAAGTACCTTGTTGATATTAGTGGTAATCTTAGATGTGAAAAAATAAATCAAATTGAATTTCTCATTCAAGTGTATCATGTGATACACAATGTTAATTACTCCTTTTTTTCCAGTTTAGCCTACTTTTTTGTATGCCAAAACCTCTTTGTTATACACTCTACCAAAATGTGCACTACAATATCCTAAATAGAGTCAATTTGGGTTCCTCTACCTTCCCTAGTGGGAAAATTATTCTAAAAAATTTAATGAATTGGTGGTGTGGTAGACTTGTATGGCAATAAGGATTTTTTATTATTCAAGAGGCTTGTGGCTCTCGCCATGGTTTACACATTGATCTAGATGGTGATATCTTGGGAAAAATGAATATCCCATAGTTGTATATGATTAACAAGGTATGCATGAACTCATCCATTTGCTCAAATTTAGGTAAGTTGATTAGCCTCTCTACATCAAAAACCTAAAGTAGATGTTGAAGTGTAAGAGCTCCTGCTTGTGCACCTAGTTGTGTTGATGGGGCAAAGAGAGTAGCTTTGGTAGTTTCCACAAAGTCAAATGAATTTGGGTCATTGTATTTGGTTTGTCAAAGACTTAGCCCAATCCCCATTTCCTCCTTCTATACATCTATGGGAGGGATGAGCAACTTGCTCCTATCCATGACTATACCTATAATGTACATTATTTGATTTCTTCATTCTACCAAAATCTAGGTCTTAATTTTTGTGCATAGGAATATATCAAGAGTAGATAGTAGAATACTCTTGTTCACCAAATTATGTAATGTTTTGGTAACGTTCATCCCCTTCAATTTATAGCTTTTGATGTCTAGTTTGATATTTTAAACCTCTTTAAATACATTGACTATTTTCACATGAGTGATCTTCCTCATCTTTAATATTTTGGCTTTGATAATGACCTTTTTATCTCCCAAATATTTAATTTACCCCATACCTTGTATTTGTTGTGACCTTATGTAAATTCATGTAGCCACTCTATTTAACGAATCCACCTATCATGCCCCAACTTAATCTACCTCAAACAAGATGTAATATTTTGAAATACTCCATCATTAATGGTCTTGTATGACTGTTAGTAGTCCTTCTACCATACATGGCTTATCATCATCATTTTCCTAGACTTGATTAAGCTTGATGTAGTTGTGTCTAGTTGTCCTTGATGATCTATCACTAGAATGTGAATGCACCCTACAATCATAGTCTCTTTTCAGATGTTGTTATGTGAGATGAAATGTAGTAAGGCTTAAGCTTACATCCATTTATACATCCTAAAAATATGGTTCCCTAAAAAAATTTCAGCACAATGGTACCCTATTATGAGACTTATTAAATAATGTAGGGTCCTTTCCATCTAGTTTGCATCTTCCCTTGAAATGTTTTGAATCTGTTATCATATAATAACACTTGTTTTAGATTAAAATCTTTAGATCATAATTTGTGATCATGACATGCCTTTTGAATTAGTATTCAAAAAAGTCTTAAAATAATAAATTCATCATTAATGAATACAAAATGCATTTCCACTAAATGTGTTTTGTTTATTATTTTTAAATATCTTTGCACATTTACTCATAATAGCCATAAGCCAATTATCCCCCTCATGCCACGGTTATATCAAATCCCTTGAAATAACCTTTATAATCAACATTGAGGGCATTACAAATCCCTTCAAGGTATCTCCTAGGAGATACCTTGAAATAAAACTCCAAACATGTGCATGTTCAAGGCATCTACTAGGATAAACCTTGAAGGTACTATAAGACCCTTCAAGGTATCTCCTAGAAGATACCTTGAAGGGCATTATATTACCTTCAAGGGTGCTTTGAAATTATCTCCTAGGAGATACATTTCAAACTTTCATAAGGTTACCCTTGAAGGTATTACAAGTCCCTTCAAGGTATGTCCTAGGAGATACCTTGAAAGAAAATTCTAATCATGTACATGTTTAAGGTATCTACTAGGAGACTTATTTAAGGTACTACAAGTCCCTTCAAGGCATCTCCTAGGAGATACCTTGAAATAAAATTCCAATTGTATGCATGTTAAATGTATCTACTAAGAAAAACCTTGAAGTGTATTGTAGTACCTTCAAGGGTACCTTGAAGGTATCTCCTAGGTGATACCTTTCAAACATATATAAGCTTACCCTTGAAGGTATTATAAGCACTTCAATATATCTCCCAAATTCTAAATTATCTTAACAAGATCTTATTCCATAAACAATCACTAAGATCGATCAACTAGAATTGCTACGACACATTCTCCATTAACATAACTTAAGTAACTCACAAAAGAACTTTTAAAAATTTTATTACATATATCAAACAATAAATATACCAGATTGATGACAAGAATGGAAGAGATCACCATACAACATAAACTTAAAGAATAACCCAAAGGAATTTTTATTTGTATTTGATGTCAAATTTTATATTTTATGATGAAAGAGGGTGATACACTTTTTATAGGCTTGGGATGAGTCCAACCTCATCTCTAAAGAAAATTTTAAGTAACACTCAGCATCTCATTAGAGACAAAAAAAATTTACAATAGGAAAGATTCCCAAATAAGTATTGAAATTATTAGAGGGCTTACCTATGAGGTGGTAGCTTTAAATGGTGGCACTTGTACACTAGATACTACTATAGCCATTATAGTTGCAAATGAAATCATTGCCATTATAGCTAAATCTATTTTCATAATACAGGCTATAGCTATCTTGGAAGTCAATTTAAATTGGCTTAAAGTCCAATAGGGGTATTTTTAAAAAGTTGCGGAATATTATTCATCAAATTTATATGTATTTTTATGATGACCCAAGCTTTATGTAATGGGTTTCTACACTTAAAACCCTGATTATAGTAAAACTCACTTGTTGTTGCACTTCATTGATTGTTCTATAGATAGTGCCATCAACCTCTACTCTAAAACTATTGGTAAATGTGTGTAGAAGGTCTTCAAAAATGGAACCATGTACCAAATATCTCAGTGGAGTGACTACATTAATGATCCTTATTTATTAAAAAAAAATCATAACTTGCCTCTCCTAACTAATAAACTATAGGACTAAAGACTTCATGTCTTATTGCCATTCAAGCAAGGTGTCTCTCCTAGTAGCTACATAGTTCTATACCCAAGTAGCATTAGGGGCTAATATCAGGTTTAAATGGGATCAAGCTTTGATCCTAGATTATTTTCTTAAAATTTTTATTTTAGCCTCAATTTTATTCATCTTCTCTACCTTTGGATATACATCTCCCCATCAGGGCTATGACTCTCCTTTTATATCTCTAATTAATTGGATGATATTATATAGCTTCCTAGTCACCCCTTGTAAGTTGTCAACGATGTCCATAGGGGGTTGTATGGTGGTTCTTCCTTATAATTATTTTATGGCTTGATCATATCCTTTAAAAATTTCCTTGATCACCCCTTGTAGAATCTATAAAGGTATAGGGGTCCCCTCGGGGTAGAGAGCTCACATCAAAGGGATGCACTTTTCTCTTTTTGGAGAGAGATAATATAACTTCCCTTTGTTCTAATTCCACCTCCTACCCTTTTTCAATTATGGTCTTCATTTTGACCCTCCTCATGGTATTTATCTCCCTATAAAAATTTAACTTGACCATCGATTGCTTAATGACTGTCAGGTTTCCCCTACCCTCTTCTACTTATTGTAGATTTTGTAGCCATTCTATTATGTTCAAGGTTATATACTACTCAGTGGGATTTGTAGTGTTTTCTAGAGTGAAGGATTGAGGCTTGCATAAAGGGAGAATGGGCTTAGGGGAAGAGGGTCTTATTTATGGTGAAGGTGGGATTTACTGCCTCCAAGTAGTGACCTTTTTAGGGGCACTGTATCTAAAACTATCTTTTCCTTTTCTAGCTCCTTTTGGTTGGTCACCACAACATTACAGGTGTGATTAGGTTATATTAGTGTCATCTTATTTAGGTGAATGGTTTATATGGGGAAATAGGTGAAGAAAAAATCAAGGCAGAGACTACGCTCTCAAATGGGACTTATTTCTATGATTATGGAGGGTTACTTATGCTAAAAAAGAAGTATGTGAAGGGAAGACTGAGGAAATTTTGTAAGCACTCAGTGGATGAGGAAACTTTGATCCCACTAGTAGTGAAATTAGGAAAATCATGGAGTGGACTAACCTCAATCTCATTCAAAGAATTTAAATAATGAGAGGGAGCTATAATACTAGTTTCCACTAAAATAGAAATTATAGAAGATGAGGACAAAGAATAGTGATCTAACATACTTACATGTTGTTCAAAAGAAAATGGGAGAACTATTGTAGTAGTTATAATTATTGTCTATGGAGATGAAAGACCTAGAGACACTCTCACTAATTTCAAACTTATCAAATCCAAGGGCCTCAAATCTACTGCATCTTTGGTGTCTCCCTCTTCTAGAAGTATCTTGGTGAAAATTGAATTAGTCCCCAAAATATGTGTATCCCCTAATTGGGCCTCTTCTTCTTCAAGTGATTTATCCTCAGAATCACTCTCAATAGTATCACTGATAGATACTAAGAGTGATGTCTTAGATTCACCTTCCCATTCTCCTTCATTTGAGGGTAATTTATTCAGTTCCTCATCACTATCTAATACATCTAGGGTTTCTATTATTATATAAGCCTTCCCTCCCTTTAAGCATCCCCTTGATCCAGAATTAGGTACCTCTTGGATAGGTTCATGCTTTGGTGAGGTTATAGGAGTCCTAGGTTTCCTTTTATATATAATAGGCTCCATGGTGGGGGTGGAAGTTTGTGTGGAGGGAAGTGGAATAGTAACTGATGAAACAAGTGTGATATTGGGTGAAGATGAGGTGAAATTAGATTGATGTAAATTAATAGCTGAGGTGAGGAAGGAAGGAAGAGGAACTTACTATACTATGGTGAATGAAAGAAAGAGAAACATAGATGAGGATCCACTGATCCCCATAGTGGTGGCTTATACATAAATTAGAGGTGAAAGTGGGAGGGGAAAATTAATTGAGGAGATGAAGGAAGAAAGATGATCTTCTTAAACTATGATGAGTAGAGGAAAAAATAACATAAGGAAAACTCCATTAGTACCCATGGCATTTATGGTGCCTTATGTTTTAGAGGGTGTAGAAAGGATCATTACCACTATAATAGTTGTTACAATGGCAATGGAGGGTGGAAAGGCATGAAGAGATGCCTGCTCGTGTGTTCCCATTTATGAAAGGCCCCCCTTGGGAGGTTCCAAAATAAAGTGCTCATTTTTAATATTTTTGGCCTATTCTTTAGTGGTTTTAGTATTATATTTTATATGCCTAGCCACCATCATTGACATGATAACCTTATTCATCCTAGCGTGGACCTCTACACCATTCAAGGAATTCATAAACACCTCATCATATAAAGTGTGTACATGCCCCTAGTCAATATTTACCCTTCCTCTAAGTCTATTTAGGCGTTTCCTCATGGTCTCTTTGGGGTCCCATTCTCTATAGGGTGACCACTTAAAATCATAATGGATTTATCTTTTTCCCATAACTTCAAGTGTTCCCATTTGGTGTCTTGAATCCTACCAATACTAAAGAGAGTCAAGTACATAGTTCCTTTCCTTTTATTTCTTATATGGACATCCCCTGAGTCAAGCAATTTGGAAAAAAGTTTCTTATTCTAAAATGTTATATAGAAACAACCTTGGTAGATACATAGGGTCGGATTTGATTCCATCGATCCTGATTATGGTGCAATTTATATAGAGCCAATAATCCCCCATATTTCCTATGTTCTTGATTTGATCTGGGAGCCTTCACATATTTTTTCCATAGATGGCTTGGTATACCATCAGGTATAAGGTCTCAATAATCTTGGTCATGTTCCTCCTAAACCTATGAAGGTGGAGGATGTTTAACCTTTCACATATCATGATCATAGGTTACTCTTTGGAAGGCTCCTAAGGATCATCGAAAGATGCATGCATGGTTCTATTTATAGTTTCCACCATGTAGGACATCATAAAGAAGTTACAATCGAGGGAGTTGTTTAGATTAGTTTTTATGATAAAGATGTTGGAACTGATGATTTCCCCTATGGTAATTATCCTTTTAGAGGTGAGAATAAGGTTAAGAAAGGGAATCCACACCTCATTGACATTAAGTCATTCTAGGGAAATCATAGATTTTGTTTAATAGGGCTATGGAAATTCTGACTCTAGATCAAAAAAGTGGTTATTGGGATAGAAAAAATAAGGCCTTTGATTTTAAAATTAATGGGGTCATGGGCCCATTATTGTAGCTTAGTGGTTACATTATTTTCATGTATCTAGGTATTCATTGGAGTTTGGTTATATGCCATTTTAGGGGTAGGTAGCTTGTAGTATATTTTAAATGTTATTCCACTAAGGTGGGCCATTGGTGTGTTATTTTGGCTGAAGTTCAAGATTTTTTTAGAAATTTTACCATTTGTAAATAAATAAAATAATAAGTTGATGCAAGGTGTTACCTCGGGTTTAGCTATGGCATTATGTAGACTCATTGTCTTAATTACCAATAGGTCATCTTAGTGCCTCTATGAGAATGTAGAGAGTTGGTCCTCTAGACTCCAAGGTTTGGCTTTGTAAAATTCTTCCCAAATAGAAGAGAAGTGCTTAAAATCATGTCTGATGGTAGCATCATCAAACACTATGTTAGTATATTCTATTTTTCTTACAATTGAATACCCAAATGGAGGAGGTGAACTTTAAGATTAGAAGGACATGATTATTGGCTGTGAAACTTTTGGTTCATGAGGGTTCAAATTCAGGATTTAGATATGTTATTTCAATGGAAATATGAGTGTAATTATCTCTAAAAATTTCATATATTGCCTTTGGATTCATGGGATTCACCTAATTGAATGTAAAGATGTTAAATTCATGTGAATTAATGGTGTTAATGGCTTTGGCTCCTTGATTTTATTTTTTATATTTGAATATCACCTAACTCATGGGATGGTGACACTTTGATTGCATTAGATTCATGATATGGTGAAACTTTAATCACATCAAACTCACAGGATGGTACCACTTTATAGGATCATCCTGAGTTACTTTCCCAAGAGATTTTGTACAATGTATTTCATTGAGTCAATCTCTAAATGACAAGATGATGACTTTTAGCATGATATTGCTTCTTTGTTTTCCCAAGGATTTCATACATTAAGTTAAATCTATCAATGTCTAGGTAAATGGGATGGAGATACTTGGCAAAATCGTGGAGAGTAGCTCACCCAATGAGCTTGAAATATTTTTTGAGTGTTGAAATGTCACAGATTCATAGGTGCATGCCACATGTCTTTGACTATTGAAAAATGAATTATTATATTAATGTCATGGGTACCCTTGAAGGTATTGTTGGCCATTTTTGCCCACATACCAAGTTTCTACTTGGATGTAGTGTAGTTTCCTAAAGACCAAAGAATGGAGAAAGAATTGAGCAGGTTTTGGATGGAATGAGTAGACATAAGCGATCAAGAAACTTGTAAGACTTTTGAAACACTTCAAGTTTACTTGGAGTGTAATTTGTCATTTTTTGAATACATGACTAGAGTTAAAAAAACCTCATTGGGTGTTAAAAGTGCTTGGAATGAGTATGGGAATGCATGGGATCCATTTAGTTCTTCATTGTGTTCATTGAGACATTTGGGTATAGTGGTAGAAATTTTAAGTAGGTACTTTATTGACATTATAATTTCCACATGAAAATTAGTTAGGGAAAATTGATCATATGGATATTTTTAGTTTAGTCCCAAGAACATATGCACAAATTTTTAGGTCATCCACTAAAATTCAAAAGAAGTTATACATGTTTATAAGTGGCTCTTTAGTCAAATTCTGCTAAGTTTCCCATACTTAGCCAAATGAACTAGAATTTCATGCAGGAGAAAATGGACCCATGGATCAAGTAGTTTCATCCCTTCTAGCATCTAGTGCATATCTTTAAAGTTTGGGGCCTCCATGACTTTCACGCTTCAAGATATAAATCTAAAAAATTGTTCAAATAATGAGATATGTTCATGTAGATGTCACATTTAATCCACTACAAAAATATTTTAGGGATTAAATTTGATATTATATGGGATGTCAAATATGTCCATGGTAACATAAAATGATGGTCCATAGGATGTCAATTTTAAATTCATGAATTATCCATTAGCTTTCAAATAGTGGGTCCCAAGTAATCTAATGACATGCATTCAATCATAAATTTAGATCTAATAGTAAGTAGAGGTTAAAAGGGTTAGATAATCACAAGATAAAATGTGTGCATGACAAGGGTCAACATCTCATTTGAATAGCAGAGGATTGATGATAAAAAACATTCATATTGAGCAGGATCAACGGTGTGAGATGGTCAATGGGTTAATAATTTGAGTTAGATTTCAACAGATAATCAATTAAAGGCAAGCACAAGGAGTTTCTAGTGAAGGTTAATGAGACATATTTCAACTTGAGATAGAAGAAAAGAATAAAATAGCCTAGCTCAATCTCAGTTTGAGTTGAACCAAATGGACATCATAGGATCTAGCATCACCATTAAAGCTCCACAAGGATAAAATATGTCTTTCAAACCTAATATAGAGCAAAGGTTGAGAAGAAAAAATGTGAAGATTATTTTTAAAGGAAATATAGGTTGGTTTTGTCTATAGTAACCTATTTCTAAGTTTTGGAATAACGACATGTAGGCAAACACATCAATTTTCGTTGCTTAGGACATGATTATGACCTTTTCCTCTACTCTCTCATAATCAAATGAACCAATAAAGAGTAATCAGTGCTAGAATGGGAACATAATAGATTGATCTAGATATTTTAACTACATAAATTCTATCACTTATTTTAAAATGAATTGATCCCACCATTGTAACAAAAAAGAGCATCATTGTAGAAACAAAGGGGAGAAAGAATGAGTGATTGATACAAACATTTGATGAGGTGGCCATGACCAAATAATCAAGGAATTTGTAATTATTATGGAGATCATATTTATGTTAAATTATGACCATTTTTAGTGCCAAAAATGATTTCTCTCTCTCTCTTTCCATTCCTCTAAATATTCAGGATCCTAAGCCTTAATTTAGATCCCTCAGATTGGTATGACTAGACTCTACCATAATTATATTTGACACCTTTTGGAGTAGTGAATAGATTATTTTTCAATCATTTGCTAATCTATATTTAGTGTTTTGTGTTTTTTTAATATAAAAATGTGAGTGTTATCTTCCTCTTGTATGCCCAAGCTCAACCTAAGTGCTATTAACTTTATTTGTAGGTCATATAATGTGTCTTAACAATGATCTCCCAAGATTATAGTGGAAAGCCAAATTTTTCAACAAAACATTATTTTCATTTTTCCCTAGTCTAAGTGTATCAAACTAACCTCTATATGAAATATTATTGCACATAAAATATATAATGCATTGCATTAGCTTCTTTTTATAGTCCATTAGTGTGATAAATAATCCAAGAGTGGATCTAATAAATTCTTGGTGCATCACTGCATATTATAATAGGTTTTAATTTATGCAAATTCCTTGAATTTTCTCACCCCAACCAATTTTATATTTTAGAAATAAAGGTCCAAATCATAAAAACTCCTAGAGGTCTAGTCTAGTTATAGACATCCCACAGCCTTAAACCATTCCCATGTTAGTCTAGGTATGGGTTAGACTTGAACAAATCTAACCTATTTTGGGTGTTATATTGATAGCTAATAGTTTTGGCATGCTCAGTAGGACCCTTTGTCTTTGGAATAGACAAAATTAGGATTTGAGGATAAATATTTATAGTAGACAAGGACACCTATCATCACTAGAGGCTAAATATTATACAAGTTGGGGATCTCATAACATCTTCCAAATAACACCTCTTATTTCAAAGGTCACTAGAAGGTCAGTTCGTAAGGGAATTCCCTTTGGATTTTTTAAGATATCTATTTATTCATATAAAAGAGAAAGATTCAATGGGAGAAGCCCTTATCCCTAAAAGCAATATTCATCCCTTGGCCACCCTATTATTTTTTTAATTACAATACCCACCATGTAGATGGCATAGCCTATATTATAACCACTTGTACCCTTTAATGATGGTATCACTCTTAAATTTCAATAATATGATGACATCCCTAATGCCTCTATGAAGACCATACGATACTTTATAAGAGAAATCTACACCACCCCTATAGAGCACATTGTTGATATTGAAAATCTTTGTTAAGTACATCATGTTAACAAAGAAAATGTAGCCATGAAGTTATTGGTCACATCCTTGAAAGGTAAATCCATGCAATGGTATAGAGGTCTATCTCCTACCTTAATCAATAATTAGGATAAGTTTGGTGAATACCTATGTAAGCATTTTGAAGATAGATGTGATTATGTGTCACTTGTTGAGAAACTTACCTCAATCAAGAGGGCACCTAAAGAATCCATGGTTGATTTGAACTATAGATTCTACAATACTTGAGATAGGATCCCTATCATCATTAAGCACACACATAACTATGCATTCTTTTGCTATTTTAGAGAATTGAATTTAGACATTCCATTCATGATCTTATCTATGGGTGGGACAACCCTGCCAAGAGCTTATGAAATATCTATAAGGGTAGAAAACTATTTGATACAAGTAAAAAAGATTATTCCAAGACATTAAATGCCACTCATCCCTAATATTCAACCAACCCCACCTATTATTTCTCCTTTATCCAAACCAAAAAACTAATCCCAACCTATTTATTGTTAAGAGGATAAGTTTGTAATGATTGACAACTTGTTGAAGGCTCAAAACAACAAGCTAGTGGCCCTGGAGAGATAGTAACATACTTTATACAAGCCATACCAAGGTCCCTTCCAAACCTAATATCCTAATTAATCCTATAATATATCCCCTTATCCACCAAATCAACTTAACCAAGGCCAAATTACTCAAGGGAGATCTCATAATAACTACAACTGCACATCTTCTAGTAGCTCAAGAGCCTTGGCCCCCACACAAAATAATCTTGTACAAGAAGGTCAATGGCAGTCAATAGGACAATCCAATGATATGGTAATGGCCACTACTATAGACATGCATCAAGACCCTGGTTGGTAGTATTCTCCTTCATTCCAAGGTCATGATATGATTCCACCTCCACCACACCCCCCCAAACAAGTAAAGACAACATGCCTGCCATGTCATTATTAGAAGCTCAAAGAAAACAACAAGGGAGTATGGGTAAAGCACTAGATGATACCACATGCATGAAATTTAAATAAGGGGAACATGTGTTTGATCATGTAGTATATAATATGGTACAAGCTTCACAATGTAAAAATGAACCAATTATATCTCAGAAAAGGGTTAAAAAGAGGATGTTGGAGGATAACTTAGGGTAATCTAAGATTTATTCATCATCTCCATAGACTAGTCAATAAATTACCTCTTCATATGTAGCTATTAAATCTCCTAAAAATAAACAAGTGACCCAACCTCATGGACAACAACATAAGTCCTCATTTATTCCTCATGTTACCCAAATGCCAAGTGACGCTCCTAATTACAAGGTGCTATCTAAAACTACTAATATTTCCTTTAATATTGTGGATCATTTGAAGAATGATAATGTAACTATGTCCATGTATGAGGCTCTATCTATCCCAAGGAAAAAATAGATTCTCTAGAAAGAGCTCTCCAAACTTTCTCATGTGGAAAATATAGTTGATAAAGTGAACATTATTTTCATCAATAATAATCAGCCTAACCAAGCCCCTAGCTAGATCCCCAATAAAATTCCAATAAAAATTCAATATAAAAATGTTTTTCATCCTTTTAAGGTTGTTAATCCCCCCTATTTTATCTGTCAATAATCATAAGGGACTATTTAGTACATAATTGCATGATATATTCAGGTGCTTCAGCCTCGGTGATGCCTAAAGCCATAACAGATAAGCTTGGGCTTAGATATGTGCCTAATGAAAAGTGTGTTCTCCAATTGGATGGATCCACCACTAATATAGTAAGAATATTGAAATATATTTAGATCAAATTAGCATCATGTCCAAATTGTGTCATTAATCAACATGTAATGGTGGTAGACCTACCTCCATATTTCACCCTATGCTTGTCTAGGGACTTTACTACAAATATTGGAAGATATTTGTCATCTACCTGGTCATACATGGTTTTTAGAACCACATATGGAACCAAATTCACCATAAGATCTGATCCTATATCTAGGTTCCACCTAGAACCCTATATGCCTAAGCTTGAAAATACCAATTATGCTATATTTGAAGAGGTTGAAGAGGTTAATGAACAATAACCCCATGATCATCTTGAAGGAATCTCATATTTATACTTGGATAAATGGGAAAATGATAGTCATGGTTTTGATATATATAACAATATTGAAGAGGAAAGATTAGGAGTGTACTACATGCATGAAGAAGGTGCTACTATACCTTACTTAACTAACATTGCTGAAGAAGAAGATGGTATATGGACTTTGTTCTTTTATGGCTCAAGGTTAAATAATGGAAGTGGAGTGGGAGCCATGCTAATTTCACCCTTCAGTAAAAATTACCATTCTATTGTAAGAATCTGATTTAGTTTCACTTAAAATATAGATGAATATGAAGCACTTTTGCATGGTTTGCAAGAAGCAAGAAAGAGAGGTGTCAAGCTCCTCCAAGTCAAGGATGATAGTGAGATTTTAGTGTAATAAGTGAGAGGCATTAGTGTAATAAATCATCACCATTTGAAAGCCTATAATAATTAGGTATGGGACCTCATGGAGGATTTCTTGGCATTTAATATCCAGTCAATACTAAGAGAAGCAAACCAACATGTAGATAGGCTTGCATCCATTGGTTCTAAATATGATATAACATAAGGAATAAAAGGGAACAAAAGATAAGATAATATCAAGGTTATATGTAGGCCAAATTTACCTAACAATGAGGTGAGTTGGCAAGTCTTTGGTAATGATTATTAAATCATATGTTTTCTAATGCAAGAGGTAGAATTCTATAATAGGAATCAAGCCAAGCTCCAAAATCAATATGACGATTAAATAGTATAGCTAAGGTCTAATAAGCTTCCCAAAGGTATTGCGACAGTAGAAATCATATTTAATGAAGATGACCAAGTAAGAAAAGGGAAATTATACATCTTAGCTAAGGAAGAACATAATGAAAAGATATATATCTTTAAGGACAAATTGCTAAAGATAGGAAAGTTTAATACAATAGAAGATAGAGCTACATTTATTAATTTGTGCTAAGAATTTTGTGATATATTTTCTTGGGAGTACAAATAATTTAAAGGGTTTGAACCCAATCTTGCATAACACACCATTGAATTACAAAATAATGCCAAGTTAGTTAGGCAAAAACAAAGGCCTATCAATCCAAGAGTGGAGGACCTCATGAGAAGAGAAATATATAAATTGATTGAATCAAAGATAATATTTCCAATTAAGCATTCCTTATGGGTGGAAAACCTTGTTCCAGTGAGGAAAACTAATGCAGAGATTTATCTATGTGTCAACTTTAGGGACATCAATAAGGTGTCCCTAAAAGACTGTTACCCACTATCCTGCATAGATCAAATTCTAAAAAATCTAGAAGGTTCTCAAAGGTTTTCATTTCTTGATGGTTATTCTAGATATAATTAGATCATGGTCAAAGATGAATATAGGCATAAGACTACCTTCACTACAAAATGGGGCACTTATGCATATGTTAAAATGCCCTTTGGACTCTTGAATACTGGAACCACCTTTAAAAGAATAATGGATGATGGTTTTCATGGTCTTTTTAGTGATATGGTTTTAGTTTATCTTGATGATATAATTTTTTTTTCAAATAATCCTAATGATCATATAACCCACTTTAGAGTTATTTTTGATAGATGTAAATAATTTGGAGTTTCTTTGAATCCAAACAAAAGCATATTTTCATTGCATGAAGGAATACTTCTTGGGAATGTGGTGTCCAAAGCTGGTCTTTCCATTGATCTAGAAAGGATAGAAGCAATCCTTTCTCTATCATTTCCAAAAAAATTAGATCTTCTTTGGCAAGATCAACTTCATTAGGAGGTTCATTATAGGATTTGTAGAGATGGTCAAGCCCCTCACTCATATGTCAATAAAAGGCAAAGAATTCACATGGAAAAGAGAAGGTAAGAGAAGATTTGATGCCATCAAGGAGGCCCTATCTCATGCCACCACACTTATAAATCTAGTTTTCAATAAGGAATTCTCTATGTATACCTTCTCTACATTAGATGCAATTTTATCTATGCTTATGCAAAAAAATGATGAAGTTCTAGAATAACCTATTAATTTATTTAGTTAATCATTGGAAGGTTATGAGGAAATATATAGATTTGTTAAAAAACATGTTATTGTTACTATAATAAGTTTGAATAAATTCAGTCATCTAATTTTAAACAATTATATTATATTAATGGTAGCTCATCCAAGTGTGAAGGATTTTATCCTCAATAGAGATTTAAATGAAAAGAGAGCTAGATGAGTCACCAAGTGCATGGAGTATGACATTGAAGTCAAGGTCACAAAACTATTTTAAGGTAAAGGATTATGTGAACATCTTGCAAAAGATGTGAGAGAAGAAAAGGAGATATTATTGGTAATTCAGGACACTCAACATGGACCTAAAAATACTCCTTCTACAAGATGGATATAGGATATTGATATATTTATTCAAATAAGAGAGTGTCCAATGGATTTGATTGAATCACAAAGAAGACACTTTAGCCTAAAATAATTAATATACATTATGATTGATGCAGTGCTAGTCAAAAAATATATTGGAGTTATGCTTTTAAGATGTGTTGAAACTAGCCAATTTGATAGTTTTCTTAAGTAATTTCATGATGGTCTAGCTAGTGGAAACGTTTCTTCCAAGACCACAAACTATAAGATCATTAGCTCTAGGTGATTTTATCCCACTATGTTTAGAGATGAACACTCTTGGGTAAATAAATACAAAAAATGTGCAATGTTTATTAGCAAACAGAGATTAACTACCCTCCCCTTATAGCCAATACAAGTAAAGCATCCTTTTATGCAATGGGTCCTAGATTTCATAGGGATGATACATCCCCATTAAAGTAAAGGGCACAAGTGGATCATTACATCTACAGACTACTTTACAATATGGGTTGAAGCAACTACCCTTAAGGAGGCCAATGAAGTTTCTATTTTGGACTTTTATGATAATCTTGTAACTAGATTTGGTGTGCCTTCTACAATCATTTTTGATAATGCATTAGATTTTAGTATAAAAAGGTGTGTGAATGGGTCCTTTCACATGTGATTTATCTAAAAACATCCTATAACTAGGTAAATGGAATAGCAGAGTCCAAAAACAAGAACTTGTTGAAGATCATCAAAAGGACTATAGAGGATAACAAAAGGGAATGGCACACAAGATTGAGAACTGCCCTATGGATAGATAGAGTGATTTCTAATAAATATAATGGACACTCCCAATATCTTATTCTCTATGGTAAATAATCCAAGCTACCTATATCTCTTGAACTTCCTACATTAGAGCTTGCACATCACCTTGATCTCTTTGAACATGATACTATGTAGGTGAGGCTGAATGAATTGAGGCAACTAGAAAAAAACAAGGGACACTAATATGTGCACCATGTGTTCTAACCAAAACCAAGTGAACAGGTATTTTTACAAGAAGGTTTCCCCAAGGAATTTCTAGTAAGGTGATATAGTCCTCAAATGGGATGAGGAATGTGCAAAACTAAGAAAACACTCCAAGTTTGACAGTCTTTAGAGTGGACCTTATGTCATCACAAGATACAAGGAGAGAAATAATTTTGATCTTGATAGATTAAATGGAGAGAGAATTCCAATACCTGTTAATGGGAGGTATCTCAAGCTCTGTTACTAGTTATAGCTCCTGATCTTTGTACATAGTTAGATAGGTATTTTTTTCTTCTTGGTGTTTTTACACATGGCTCTTGTGTTATTTAGTTTGGTGTCTAGTGTTTTTTTTTTTAATTATTTTTTTGTGTCTCATTATTCCAAAAAAAATTAGGAATCAAGTAGAGTCCTTTCATAATCATGCTTTATTCATTTATCCATCATAATCAAAACTAGATCAATGTATAGGTTCCATGACTAAGAGGCTAGACAAGCTAGCTAAGTCACCAAAAATGTTGGCCATTTTGGCCCACATACCAAGTTTCTACCTAGATCTAGTGTAGTGTCCTAAATACTAAATAATAGAGCAAGAGTTGAGTAGGTTTTGGATGGAATGAGTTGACCTAAGGGATCTTACAACTTGTAAGACTTTTGAAACACTTCAATTTCACTTGGAGTGTAATTTGTCATTTTTTGAAGATAGGAATAGAGTTGTAAAGACTTCTTTGGGTGTCAAAAGTGCTTGGAATGAGTATGGAAATGCATGGGATCCATTTATTTCTTCATTTTGTTTATTTTAACACTTCGGTATAGTGGAAAAAAATTTTGAGTATGCACTTTATTGATGTTATAATTACCATGTGTAGATGAGTTAGGGAGAATTAATCACAAGGGTTTGTTTAGTTCAGTCCTAAGAATATGTGTGCCAAAATTTTGGGTCATCCAATAAAGAAAAAAAAAAGTAATACATGTTCAAAGTTTCCCATACATAGCTAAATAAACCAAGACATCATGTAGGAGCAAACATACCAACCAATTTGTGCATTTAATATCTTTACTTAAAAGGATCCCAAACTTAGTGGATCAAGTGGGTTCATCCCTTTCCTTAGTCAGATTCTGGTAAGTTTCCCATACATAGCCAAATAAACCAGGGCATCACATAGGAGTAAACATACCAACCAACTTGTGCATTTAATATCTTTACTTAAAAAGCTCCCAAAATAAGTGGATCAAGTGGGTTCATCCCTTTTAGCATCAAGAAAATATATTGAAAGTTTTGGGCCTCCATGATTCTTTCACTTTAAGATATAAATATAAAAAATTTGTCAAATAATGAGATACGTTCACATAGATGTCAACTCTAATCCACTACAAAAAACCTTTGGGGTTTTAATTTGACAATCTATAGGATGTCAAATACATCCATAGTAACATCAAATTATGGTCCATAGGATGTCAATTTTAAGGTTAT
Source organism: Torreya grandis (assembly GCA_037957365.1). Lineage (NCBI taxonomy): Eukaryota > Viridiplantae > Streptophyta > Pinopsida > Cupressales > Taxaceae > Torreya > Torreya grandis. The sequence goes on along the minus strand of JARHVA010002920.1, from coordinate 306,549 downwards.
GAAGTAGCCATTAGCTTTCAAATAGTGGGTCCTAATTGATCTAATGACATGCATTCAATTATACATTCAAATCTAATGGTGAGTAGGTGCTAAAGGGTTCAAAAAATATCAAGATCAAATGCATGCATAAAAAGTGTCAATAATGCATTTAACTGGTAGAGGATCAATGATCAATAGAGATTCATATTGAGAAATATCAATAGTGCAATATGGTTAATGGGTCAATAAGCTGAGTCAACGTTCTATGGCTAATCAATCAAAGACAAGCCCTCGGAGCTACCAGTGAAGGTTGATGAGCTAATTTTTGACCTGAGCTAGTAAACAAGAATAAAAGAACCTAGCTTGAGCTTGGTTTGTGATAAACTATATGGATATCATAGGATCTGCCATCACTATTAAAACTTTATAAGGATAAAATAGATATTTTAGACCTAATATAGAGCAAAAGTCAACAAGAATAAATGTCAAGATTATTTTAATAAGAAATATAGGTTGGTTTTGTCTATGGTAGACCCAGTTCTAGGTTTCAAAATAATGATACGTAGGCAGACACATCAAGTTTCATTTCTTAGGACATGATTTTGACCCTTTCCTCCACTTTCTCACAATCAAATGAACTAGTAAGGAGTAATCAGTGCTAGAATGAGATCATAATAGATGGATCTAGCTATTATAGCTACATTAACATCATCACTCACTTTAAAATTAATTGATCCCACCATTGTAACAAAAAAAAGTATCATTGTAGAAATAAGGGGGAGAAGGAATGAGTGACTCTTGTAACCATTTGTCAAGGTGGCCATGACCAATTGAGCAAGGTGGTTATAAATATTGTGGATAGTGGATTTATTCTTAATTATGACCCCTTTCAGTGCCAAAAAAGTTCCCTTTCTCTCTCTCTTTCCATTCCTATATATAGTTAGGATCCTAAGCCTTGATTTGGATCCCTTAGGCTGGTACGAATAGACTCTACTAGAATTATATTCAACACCTTTTGGAGTAGTGAATAGAGTATTTTTTAGTCATTTAATAATATGTATTTAGTATTTAAGTTTCTTCAACCAGACCTTATTTTCATTTCCCCCTAGTTGAGTGTATCAAACTAACCTCTATATGAAATAATATTCACAAAACCTATAGTAAGCATTGCATTAGTTTCTTTCATAGTCTATTAGTGTGATAGAAAATTTGAGTTCAAGAGTGGATCTGAGAAATTCTTGGTGCATCATCGCATATTAGAGTAGATTTTACTTTATACAAATTCCTTGACTCTTTTCACCCCAAACAATTTTAGATTTTAGAAATAAAGGTCTAAATCATAAAATCTTAGGATCTAGTCTCATAAAAAATTATATAGGTTTGGTCTAGTTATAGACATCCCATAGCCTTAGACCATTCCCATGTTAGTCCAAGTATCGGTTAGATTTGAATATATCTAACATCTTTTGGGTAGTATATGGATAGCTAATAGGTATTACAAGGCCCTTCATGGTATCAACCAATTTTGACTTTAAAGAGACCTTGAAGGACCTATTACAACCTTCAAGGGTATGCTTATATATGTTTGAATGGTATCTCCTAGGAGACACCTTCAAACTCTTGGTTTACCACATAGGTTTAAATCACATACATGATCCCAAAATATAAGAAGTTAATCATTTTCCATAATTTGGATCAAAATGCCCATTGTTCAATATCATTTTGTATTCTAATAAAATACATGGTTTTATATTGACTTAATTATCTATTTTTTCTACACAGTTGCTATGCTCTTATGCATGTTTGAAATTTATCTCCTAGGAGATACCTTCAAAGTAGGATGAAACAAGGAATGAAGTATGTAGTATATGATATTAAAAGTTATTATTTTTTTTCACTGACATAAACCATGTCATTAAAAAAAATTATACATTACCTTTTTAACATTTTTAGGTTTTAACATATCTCCATTCTTATGTTATGGTATAAATATAGCTTTATATCCTACATATAGGTATAAATTAGACTGATTTTATAAATACCTTGATTTAAAATTATTTTCATATATTTTGTAAATGTACAAGATAAAAAATCATATGTTAATGGATTTTAAATGTGGGGACTATGTTTATCTCATAAATAATGGTAAGGTCATTGATAAAGGAAGAACACACAAAGTTACAGGTCCAAATGCCGACTCTCTAGAATCCATAAATATCACTTCTACATGCCATGAGGAAATACCTATTGAATGTGTAAGTGTTAATGTGACTAAATATTTTTATATGACTCTACCACTTCCATTCCTACATCTTTTTTGGATAATTTGGTGGATGTAGTTGATATTTTTAAGATGCAACATGTCATAGACAAGTTTTCTATATAAAATAACATGGAAGAAAGACAAAATATTTCAATTCAATTTTGCATATACAACCATTGCAACAAGAAAACCCTTTCTTGGATTCATTTGTTTGATATATTGATGATCCTACCACATTTCAACACCTAAGAAAAACATTTCATGGGAAAAGGGTACATTTGTTGTACAAATGTACAACTCTTGAAAATGATGAAAAATTTGCTTTTAGTTTTGTTGAATTTTCACAACCAAGGGAGATTTTTTGCTACATTCCTATCCCAATGCTAGAAAATGAATTGGGAATTTACATAAGGCAAGTTATACAATATTATGAGACTTGCAGTATATATGTAATTGAACATCTATCATTAGATGGCCTTCCAACAAGATAGTAGACACTGAATGTAGAGAAATCAATTTAGCATACATGACACCAATGGAGATAGAAATTGGAAACATTTGGGACGTAGTGGATAATAAAGTCACTCCTTACTTGATGTTTCTCATGCCTAACACTTACATAGTGGATGATTTTGCAGATGTTTCTCCATGACTAACATGCTAGGTAGTTATAGACATCTCACAAAAAAAATGTTTGACATCTTCCAACATATTTCACTCAAGAATTTATGAGGTTTCACATCAATGCACAACTAGAAGATATGGAATATGAACCAATATCCCAACTAAAATTCAATAACATGTGGAGAACTAATTATCATGATTTGACCATTACCACATCTGATGACTTCACTATGATCCTATTGATAGATTAGGAAGATTGTATTGATAAAAAAATCTTGATGCGCTCAAATTAGATACTTTTAAAAAGAAAAATGTATTACACACATAAATTAATGCTAGATAAATACATTAACGAATGTCTTAGTATCATTCATGACAAGATGAAATGTTAGAAAACATTTGTGCTAAGGATAGTGAGAAAAATCAAAGTAGTTACCGACATAATGGTATAGTTGTCAATGGTAGGATTATAACACATGGTCATGGTATAGGTGGATATGGGTGTTTTTTTACAATATGTTATTGGAGGGTCTAACTTTACTATCACCTCATTGAACAATTGATTCAAGGATATGAAAACAACAATGCCATATACTTATGGATCTTTACTATATAAACCTAGATCTTCAAATATCTATTATATGATGCACTTTTGTCTGATAATTACTGCCTTGAATGAAACAAATACATAAACAAAACACAATCAATTAGTACCTTCAATAAAATTCTTTCTAGGCTATACCTTTAACTAGACATTTTTTGTAGGGAAAATAAAAATAGGGACTTCCATCCATAGTTATATTTAAAAAATGTTGAACCTTATATGGAACTAATATTACATTTACAAATTCACAAAATCATGTTTTTTGTTATAGGTTTGTGTTGAAATATTTATCTCTCATTATCCACAAAGGTGTTTTCCTTGATGTCAAGGTTAGATTTATCCCTATAGGACATACCCATGAGGACATCGATGACACATTTAGAAACCTATCTGAATGTATGAAGAAGAAATATATATGGAGTATGGTAGAGATGATCGATAGTTATAAGACATGTCAAAATACAAGAAACTTCATGCCATATTTGATTAAATAAGTAATGGATTTAAAATACTATGTTAATAGTTACCAGCTGAAGGGAACAAATTAAATAGTAGGCTTAATAAAATTTCAATACTTTATTCTATGCATGGAGCAAGATCAACCCATTATGTATTGAAAAAAATCTATAAGAGAGAAATTGGTCCCCCCCATTACTTTATGGGGAATGAAAGAAAATGGTGAGTCAAATGTTCTAGAAGGTAATCCGACAAAAATATTTTTCAAAATTAGGTTATAACTCATTTGAATGAGTTTTTCATCTTTATCTTTGGCTTCTATGTTAAGGTGGTTGATAGTAACTTTCACCCTTGCAAGTTTCATGTTTATCTTCTCCAATTGATGGCCTACCTTGATATAGTCTGTAGTGATGGACTTCTATGTTTCCTCCATTAATTTGACCCTATTTGTGAGTTTATCTTGGCTAAGGTTGAGGCTAATGGTGTGTATCAACTAATTACCTAGATGCATCTATCCTTAGGTCTTGACTACTTGGGGTACCATGTGTTTGATCATTAGAGATTGTTATGTTAGGTTAAAGAATGACTACATATGAGGCACCACTGAGGTGTTATCCATATTTACTCTTATTTTATCTATCTAAGACTCTAGAGTTTTTCTTCTAGTTTCTAATTGATAATGTAATTGTTATTATGATTGAATATTTCCCCTACGAAGGGGAATCCTTAGGGTAGATCAAAAGGAATGGTCACTTGATGTTGTGAAGTAGTAGATGTTATTCCCCTAGAGATGAGCAGGTTAAGGGTTAGTGTGGAAGGTGAGAAAGGTGGGAGGTCATGGAGAGGAGTGGTGAGAAATTACACCATTATGGTTATTGATGTGGTGGATGAAGGAAAGGCAGTGAGAAAAGGCACAAGGTAGGTGATCAGTGAGGTAGTAGAGAGTGGTGCAAGCTCAACAAAAATTGTGGAAGGTGAAAGTGGATTGAATAACATATCAAAATTGGAATAAAATGGGTGAGAAAATCACACCTTATTTTTTGGGGGCTTTAGTGGAGGATTGGAAGTTTTTGCCTCAAATTCAAATTGAGGTGGCTCTTCCTTGGGTTGCTTTAAAGTATTCTAATACTATTATTGGGTAGTTGGGTATAGCTATAGAGAAGGTAGCTAGATCATAGGCCTATGTATTATGGAAGATTATTCTTCATTTTTAGGAAGAGCATCCTCAAATTTTTTTTGAAGAAGTATCCTCCTCATTTTCATCCACTGAGACATCCCCTTCTTCCTCATGATGCTCATCCTAGAGGTTCTCGAACTGATCATCAATGTCCATGTCATCAAAATTATGTTCATGTTTTCCAAATTTTTACCTATATTTACAATAGGCATCTATTTTCTCATTACCTCATCCCCTCTAAATGTGATATGCTCTCAGTCCCTTTATAATTTTCTTTATGGGGTCAAACTCCTAGACTACTTTATAAAAGGATTCCCATAGCTTGCAGGTGTTTGAAGAGATATTTGATAGATCCACATAATACTTTATATCATGCTCCACTAGTGACCTTCATTCCTTGAGGTATGGTTAGGCTCATGATTTAATATAATCCTGATATTCAAAGTAGATATGTGTCCAACCAGATCATAATTCTATTGGTCATTAATCTGGTTAAGACTGAGCTCTATGAGATTGAGCATAAGTAGGCACTTCTATGACCTCTTCACCACTATGATACCTCATTTTATGAAGGGGATGTCATAAATTTCATTATTTTTGTATCCTTCACCATAAAATAAGTCTACCACGTCAAGTTAGTGAGCTAGCTCCAAGACTAGGGTCCTATTTGTGAGTAGGCATAGGAGTTAGAATGACTCCTTGAATATGTGGACTCAAATGAATGTGAAATGGGACCCAAAAAACCAATCAAATGGAATCATGATATTAGTGAGCCATAATCTCTAGTTGTCTATCATTTCTAGAAATGATGGGTTCTTGACTGAGGTTGATGAGGACTAGAGATAGAAAACACTCTAAAAACTTATATAAATCATATGTGGCCAATAGGATGTGGGTCCACATGGAGATGGGGATCACCATGTTAATATGGGTGAACATTTCAATGGTTTTGATAGTAAAATACCAAGAAAATAAATTGGATTTCTTGTACATAATTAGGTGGAGGAGGAAGGAGGAATACCTAAATTTATTTTGGGACAAAAAATTGCCCAATTGATTGTCAATGGTGGCAGAAATAGCTCCCATAAATTCCATCTTGTAAGATTTTTCCTTGCTTACTATATTTAAAAGGAAGACTAAACCTAATTAAAAATCATGGACATTATCATTTGATTCCATCTTGAAGATGGATACTACCATGGAATGGGTATCTTTCATATCCTATGTCACAAATCTCAAGAGAGAAATTAGCAGAGGAAGTGGTTCAATGTAATTACTCTAGAAGACTGAGTGAAGAAACTTTAGCTTATGAGCATAGGTGTCCCAAAAATTCTATAAGATTTCCACACTATAAGCATCAGTGCTAAGGTTGTTTAAAATTTGAAGTATCTCCCTTATTGCATTAGCATTGATGTCCACTCTCAGGTGGTTACTTGTAATAATGCTAATGTTGGTGTCATACCTTTTAGAACACAAGGCAATAATTTTAGGGCATAAGTGTAAAAGAGTCACCACATATTGAGCTAGTGTGGAGCTCTAAATATTATGACGAAATGAATTAATGTCATTTCTCTAATCTTTCTTGAGCATACAAGCATGGGCACCCTCCCTCAACCTTTTTGGGTTCTTGGCTAATTTGGGATCAAAGACCCCATCTGCATAATCAAGGACTACTGAGGGGTCCTTGTAACATCCCTTGGCTATGTGCTTAATGTTTGGCACTTTGAGATTCATTTGTATAGGTTCCAAAGCATAGGATTTAATCCTAATAAATTATGTTGGAGGATCTTCATGACCGTGTGATCCTTGGGTTCTTTGTTTCCGTAGATGTCCTCTGCCACTAGACAAAGATGTAGAAGTTTCCATTCTACAAATCTTTTCAATAATTATTCATCTATTCTAATGAAGGCATAGGATATCAAATCTCGCTCACAATTTTTTGTAATTATTCACTCAATTCTCATTCCTTAAGATGTTCTGCTCAATTTCTCAATCCCTCACTCAATTATCTTCAAAAATTTTAAGGCACTTAAGTGTTTGTCCTATTTAGGATAATGGATTTTATAGGACCGTACTTCTATCATGATCATCATGACATTTTTGTTTTTTGAAATTAGGTGCCCACAAATTTTGAAGGTGGCACACATGCTTGAGGAGTGTCTCATAAGATATTTGAGGCGATCCTTATGGGGGATCATGAAATATGAAATGCCTAGACATTAATTTCAAGGGGAGAGGTAGATAACTATCTACTAGCTGATGGTTTAAAGTTAAGGAGGGCCAAGGTAAGGACATTTAGCATGCAATGATAACAAATTGTGCCAGTGACACTTATTTCATGGGAAAAAACAATAAAGAAAGGGCAAATAAATAACAAGCTTCACAATTTCCTAAGCTAGCCTTGAGCTTCCCTCTAACCACATAGATTCCACTAAAATTAAATCAATTTTTATGCCTTCAACCTACCATATCATGCCATAGACCAAGAAAATGTGTAGAGTTTTACTCTATTTAATTTTCTCATGTGTGTAAGAGGGGGTCAAAAATTTAGAGACATATAATAATTAATTTTTTATTACACTTCACTACGTACTTACCCTTGTCCATGTGCATAGCATTAGAAACACATGAACAAAAGGGAAACTAACTAACTATATATCTCCTAAAATATACCTATAATGGAATCGCATTAGCCTCATGGATACCTTGAAGGTATCTCTTAAGAGATACCTTTCAAACATACATAAAGGTACCATTGAAGGTATTATAAGGCCCTCCAAGGTATCTCATAAGAGATATCTTGAAATACAATTATAATCGTGTGCATTTTCACTGTATCTACTAGGATACCCATTAAAGGTACTATAAATGCATGTTTGAAAGTATCTCCTATGAGACACCTTATACCTTATAGACATACATTAAGTTACAATCAAAGTTACTAAAAATTCCTTCAAGTTATCTCCTTAGAGATACCTTAAAATAAAATTCCAAGCGTGTGCATGTTGAAGGAAAGTTAATAGATTTTCTTGGAAATTATATAGAACATGCAAATTATAGGTATAGCTTGCACAACAGGAAGTAGAAAAGAATCATAATAGCATGAGTAAATTTATATAATCTTTAATTTTATACACAAAAGCAAATATAAAGATAAAATAACATGGTGTTAAGAATTCTGGAACATAAACAACATAATAAAAGATAAAAGAAGCTAAAAGAAAATAGATTAAATGCTATGCACTAGGCAGACATAAAATAATCTTAAGAAAATAATAAAATAACTAGAATATTAATATCTATCACACATCAAAATAATATTACAGTACATCAGAGCACTATCTCTTCACATTAAAATTTTTTACATGGCTATGCCTCTTCACATTACAACTTTTCAACATGTAAAAAGAAAAGAGTCATGGCCTTATTATATATATATATATATATATATATATATATATAACTTGGATAATAAAGATAGAGACATAAAAAACATCATATAGATGAAAAAATGATACTCTATACACATGTCCCTACTCCATGTCAAACTATTGTTTTATCCTGAGACAAAATCTGAACTTTGATCTTGGCTAAAGCTGAAAAAGATTAGCTTTTCACAAAAGTGGTATTAATCACTCTCCAAGTGCCATTTACTAGTTTAAACCCCTGTCACACTACTTAGCTACCCTTTTAGGTTTTCAACTAAGTAGAATACTTGCCTTACCACCCTTTGTGGTTTTGTATATACTAACTTAACCGGGTGGCCATCCAGGTTAGGGGTATTCAACCAACCTAGCCCCACTTTAAATGCTTATGACTATGTTACAAAGCAATTTTTTTTTAAAACTATAAAACTTGAACTATGCATTTACTTAATACAAAGGTCATGATGAATTTTATCCAGGTGGATGTGTAGGTTATGGCTACCCTATTATGCCTTTATGTCTAGCTTTCTCTTCTACAAAATTGCTTAGAGCTCTTACAGTGGTATGGGCTTAGGTTCATCTATGATATGCACAATAACTAGTTCAACCTATGAGATTTCATGCTTGTGTGTTTTCTAATTATCAAGTACTTCTTAAACCATGGTAAGAAAAACACACAATAGAATATGAATCACCATCAAATTATGCACATCTTCTTCTTCTTCTATTATGATAAATAAGTCTTTGGTATTTGACAACTTAAGCTGGATATCTAACATAGTATCATCCAACCTATTTGTAGTCCTTTGGGCTTGAATAGTCATAAATGTGTTGCATGTTATCTCATTCTACCAGGCCTGAACCTTCTTCATCACCGTATCCTTGGAATCTAAAAACTATTGAAATGCATCATTTAGTGTTTCCCCAGTAGCCATTTGATCATTCAATACATCTTTAGATTTATCTATCATTGTGAACTCTTATTTAGTATAATCTAAGGATTTTTAAGGTGCTACCTCTAATAAATCATTCCTTACATAATATACTTAGCATGATGCACAATAGTATCCAAGACATATACATATTCTTATATAAGTTTGCAAATGCATTTCATCTCAACACAAATAGCCTAACCTTATGTGCACATTTTATATGCACTCACCCAATCCTTTGTTAGCTAAGTTAGTAATGTAGTGATTTGCTTGTCCTCATACATTACTTGATCACCAAAGACTTGTGCAACTAGAGTAGGACAAGTGGCATTGATAAGATACCTAGCCTTAGCAATTTGATTTTGTGCTTTTGTTTTCTCCTCACATAACCAAAAAATAATATGTGCCAAGTCTGAATCCTTTTGTGCAATAGATTTTTAGAATGCATCTACTCCTTTAATTTACTTGGATAATGATAACTATGAAACATCCAAAGACATCTCCATGAAATTGGAAGTAAGCATGGTGGATATCATTTAGATTATGGTGGGAGATGGCATAAATTGAGCCAAAAGAACCAAGAAAGTGTTATGATGAGATGATGTGGTAAGGACATCCCAAAACCATTGGGTAGAGGGGAAAGAATTTGACAGTGAAGTATCATTTGGTGCACTTGATTGGGATGTCAAGTCCTTGTGGGAATATTCTTACTTAGTAGCTTGTAACTCTGCTTCTACTTGTACCTCTTCATACTTACATACTACATCTTCATGATCCTTTCTCTTCCATTCAAATTTTGCTTCTTTGACTTTATTTCTTTTGACCTAAGAGTTTTTACCCTTATTTTTCCAAACCTTAGCTTCTTTATACTTTGTTTATTGTTCTTCCTCCTTAGTCTTCTATTTATATTATTTTTATTATGCACATTGGGATTCTCGCATAGCTACTTATTTTGTGGCATCTTTCATCTCTTTATTCTTCACTATTTTTCTCTTTTTATTCTCTTCATTTTTCATATCCTCCTCATGATACATGGTATCTTGTGTAGTATCAATTTCTTCTACTAGATCTAGCATAGTTGTATCTAGGGATCCCTTCATTACATATACATCATCTATTTCCATATTAAATTATTAGTGCTTTGAAGATTCAAATTCGATAACCACACCTTTGTATACAAAAATATTTCTCGACTCAACAAAAGGGACAAGTGTATCCTTTTGTCTCCTTATGTCCCTAGAATTTACCTAATGGGAAATACTTGTTATGGTTGGCTCTCTGAAAGATACCATATGTTATAGTACGGTGTTTGAAGGCCTCACTTGATGATAATTATGTTGTTTATTAATTAGTGGTTGTATAGGGCTCCCTTCCTCTGGTAGATCTACAAACTATGCAAATAATCAACTAAATTATAGATATTTTTGGAAAATGTTTGCCGTAAGTTCATGCTAAGCTTCCTATTAACCTACAATATCCACAATAATAGAGGGATGGGTTTGCATAATGTCAACCAAACAATCACTACTTACCTTAGTCCTCACTTAGCAAGTGTGCATTGTTTTCCAAATTAAAAAATCCTTCTCTTCCTCCTTATCATAGACATTTTGATTGATGTTTTTGATCATACATTGAATAACTCCCTATTAACCAACCCCTAACATTACGAGATCATACTCCCAAGATATCTTTTACACATGTAGGTTATCAAACCAAGACTTTGTTTTCCTTGATCTCTTTCTGGCAGGTGGTGGTGAGATTATCTAAGCAAGTCCCTTCTATTTTCCATTTTTATTATTGTGGGAGAGATATAAATTGCTATGGTGAGGCCTATGGTTACATAAATAGTTGTGATTATTCTTGCTCTTGCCCATGTTATTGTGAACCTAGAGGGATGGTTCGAATAGGTTATACTGACATCATGACTAGGGCTCTCTACCTCCATAATTTGGCTTGTTATTCAAACCATTATGATGAAAAAGGGAATTGGAATTATAGCTAACATGGCCAACTCATGCACCTTGATTTGAATACCATTATACAACTTGGTTACCAATGCATGATGCCCCAAATATTACATGACATCTTGTGGAATTCAAGGGTATGACTTGATCAATTATAGAGCCTCAAGCCACCATATTTTAAACCACATCAATTTCTCATAATATTTCCCTATATTAATCTAAGTGATGCTAGTGAGGGTAGTAGTAGGCCAAAATTCCACAATAACATTAACTTGGCCTAATGGGGACTTCCATTAGGTGAAGCATAACAATAAAACCATAAATTGATATTGGAAATTTTTTGAGCTACCTAAAATTACCTTTTTGATATAAGTGGTAAGCCGAGATGCTAAAAACTTAGGAAAATTAAATTTTTCATTCTAGTGTATCATGTGATACACAATGTCAATTACTCCTTTTGTTGCCTATTTGTCATTCTTCATTGTCTACCAAAACTTATTTATAATACACTACCAAAATGCACATTGAAACATCCTTAATGGATTCAATTAGGGTTCCTCTACCTACCCTAGTGGGAAACTTATCTTGAATAAATGAATGAATTGGTGATGCCGTGGACTTATATGGAAATAAGGATTTTCCATGATTTAGGAGGCCTGTGGCTTTCACCATGTTTTATGAATTAATCCAAATGATGATATCTATGGATAAATGAATATACCCTTGGTTTTATATAATTAAAAAGGTATTTATGACCTCATATACTTGCTTGAACATAGGTAACTTGATTATCCTTCTACATCAGAACCTCGAAGTAGATGTTGAAGTGTAAGAGTTCCTACTTGTGCACCTCGTTGTGTTGATAGGGCGGAGAGAGTAACTTTAGCCATTTAAAAAAAGTTGAAGGGATCCAAGTCATTGAATTTGGTTTATTAAATACCTATCCCAATCCCCATTTATACCTTCTTCGTATATGTGAGTGGGATCAACAACTTGTTCCTATCCAACTAAACTTGTAATCTACGCTATTTGATTACTTTATTCTATCAAAATCTAGATCTTGATTTTTCTACATTGGAGTATATCAAGAGTAGATAGTAGAATAATCTTGTTAACCAAAGTCTATAATGTTTTGGAATAATTTTTCACCTTCATTTTATGGATTTTGGTGTCCAATTTGTGCTTGCCAACCTCTTTAAATGTATTAACTGCCTATGCATGAGCTCTCTTCCTCATCTTTAATATTTTGTCTTTGATGGCGACCTTTTTTTTCTCCCAAATATTTAAATTACCACATAATATGTGTTTGATGTGACCCTATGTCTCTTTATGTAACCACTTTATTTAATGATTTCACTTATTTTGTCCCAAATAGATCTGCCTCGAACAAGATGCAATATTTTGAAACACGATGTAATTAAGTGTTTTGCACAACTTTAAATGGTCTTTCTACCATACCTATATTATTGTTGTTACTTTCCTAGAATTAATTCAAGATCGATGTAATTTTTTACCAAATTATTCCTTAATATCCTTTCTTCAAAAAATTACAAATAATTATATTTTACATTTTGAACTAACTTATTAAATGCATTTAATAAATTGTATTATGCATACCCATAAGAGCATTTTGAACCCTACAAGCACACAACAATAGATGTAATAAGAGTCCTCAACTAAGGACCAAGAAATATAGTAGTTTAAGAATGAACTCACCACCCATTCTTTAACAATATGTATCCTCCCCATGGTCCAACAATTGTATGTATCCTATTGGGAAAGAATAAAGAATGCAGCTACAAACTTGAAGCCAATGCTTGGGTTCATTGAAAACTCATAATGATTGAGTGAATATGTGAACACGATCATAAACTTGAAGTCTCAATCCCTTATAATAATGACATGTGTCATCATGTTACTCCTCAATAAAGAAGGGAGTTATTATTTTAATAAAAGGTGAGCCATTGGCCAAGGGAAGTGGGCCCCATTTTTAATAAAAATTTCAGAGGCAGTTCATAGTGAGACATACATCACCACAATGTTTCTTACATATCCCTAAGATTTCATACATGAATTTAAATCTATTAGTCTCTGGGTAAATGGGATGGAGACACTTGGCATAATCACTAAGAGTCACTCACCCAGTGAACTTGAAATATTTTTTGAATGTTGAAATGTCATGAGTTTGTGGGTGCATACCACATGTCCTTTACTATTGAAAAATGAAGTCTTAAGTTTAATGTCATGGGTACCCTTGAAGATATTAAAAGTCCCTTTAAGGTATCACCTAGTACTACCTTAAACCCTTCAAGGGTACCATATGATTGTTTTAAAGGTATCTCTTAAGAGATACCTTCAAACTTTTGGGTTCACAATAGATGTTCAAATCAAATATTGGATACCAAAATAAGAAGCTAATCATTTTTCATAATTTTTATCAAAATCCCTATTGCTCATTATCATTTTGTATTGTAATAAAACACATGGTTGAATATTGACTTAATTATCTATTTTTATTTACATGGCTATTCCATGTTGATGCATGTTTGAAATGTATCTCCTAGTTGATACCTTCAAAGTAGAATGAAGTAAGAATTGAAATATGCATTATATGATATTAAAAGATATTATTTTTTTGAATTGACATAAACCATGTCATTATAAAAAAATGTTATACATTACCTTTTTAACATTTTTTAGTTTTAACATATCTCCATGCTTATGTTTTGGTATAAATATAGCTTTATCTTCTACGTACAGGTATAAATTGGATTGATTTTATAAATAAATTTATTAATAAATATTCTCATGTATTTAGCAAATGTATAAGCTAAAAAATCATACATCAATGGATTTTCAATGTGGAGACTATGTTTCTCTCATAAATAATGGTAAGGTCATTTGTGAAGGAAGAATACATAAAGTGTAAGTCTAAATGTTGAATCTCTGAAACCCATAAATATCACTTCCACATGACACAATGAGGAAATACCTATTGAATGTGTAAGTGTAAATGTGACTAAAGATTTTGATCTTACTCTACCCCTTCCATTTCCTATAGCTTTTATGGGGAATTTGGGGGATGTAGTAGATAGTTTTACTATATGAGCATAAGAATGATGCACCATGTCACATATAAGTTTTCTATAGACAATGACATGGAACAAAGACAAAATAATTTGAGTTTAGTTTTGCATATATAACCATTGCAACAAGAAAACCATTGCTTGGATTTATTTGTTTGATATATCGAAAATCCTACCACATTTCAAAGGCTGAGAAAAAAAAATTTGCAAAAAAGGGTACATTTGTTGCACAAATGTAGAAATCTTACAAATGATTAAAAAAATCATTTTGGTTATGTTGAATTTGAAAAAATGGGATTTTTTTTTTGCATTCCTATCCCAATGTTAGAAAATGAATTTGGAATTTACATAGGGAAAGTTATACAACATTGTGAGACTTACAATATAGAGGTAAATAAAACATCTATCGTTAGATGGCCTTCCAACAAAATAGTGGACACTAAGACTTATAGCGCAATCAATTTACCATATATGAAACCAAAGGAGAAAGAAATTAGAAATGTTTGGGATGTAGTGGATAATGAATTCACTCCTTTCCTAACATTCCTAGTACAAAGGCATCCAAAAAAACTCGTGCCTACAAATACTCAGGCCAAAAAATAAATTAGCCAAACACTTCACTCAGCTAAGTGGAGTTTGATGAAAGCGTATATAGTGAGATTTCAACAATGTATGCATAATAATGTTACACCAAAAAATGTTTTCAGTCAAGATTGTAATTTGATATTTTAATTTTTTTTGTATAAATGTAAAACTCTTGTAAATGATGAAAAAACTGCTTTTGGTTATGTTAAATTTTCACAAGGGGAGATTTTTGTTTTCATTCTTGTCCTAATGTTAGGAAATGAATTGGGAATTTACATAAGGAAATTTATAAAACATTGTGAGACTTTTAGTATAGAGGTAACTCAAACATATATCATTAGATGGCCTTCTAATAAGATAATGGGCACTGAATGTAGATAAATCAATTTAAAATACATGACACCAAAGGAGAAAGAAATTGGAAACATTTGGGATGTAGTGGATAATGAATTCACTCATTTCCTAACATTCCTAGTGCAAAGGAATCCAAAAAAATTAATTCATGCCTACAACTACTTGGGCTGAAAAAGAATTCAAACAAACACTTCACTCAACCAAGTAGAGTTTGATAAAAGCATAAATAGTGAGATTACAACAATATATGAAGATAAATGTTGTATCAAATAATGTTTTTAGTTAGGATTGTCATTTGAGATGCTAAAATTTTGAAGGATAAAGTTTCTTGATTCCACCACAACAAATAGGAGGCAAAATGTCTTAGATGCCCTTTCTATTGGTTTGTTTAAGAAAAATAAAAACAAAACTAGCATTGATTTTTAGGGTACAAAGATATTTTTGGAATATTGGCCTAAAATATATGGATTGAAGATAAATAGATTTTTTTACATTCAAAATTTTCAAAAAATGGGCAATGAAATGCATTCCATGTAGGGAGATTTCAAGAAAAGCCACAAAAGAAGACAATGAGAGCTAAATATTGGTTAGACCAATTGGTGGATGATTTTTTAAATGTTTCTCCATGAATAACATTCTAGGTAGATATATATGGCTCATGATAAAATGTTCAACATCTTGCAACATCTTTCATTCAAGAATTTAAGAAGCACCACATCAATGCACAACTACTAAATATGGAATATGAGCCAATATCCCAACCAAAATTCAATAACATTTGGAAAAATAATTTTCATGATATGACATTTGCCACATCTGATGACTTTGCTAGGTATAAAACATGCATCTTTTTGACTCAATGGAAATGCTCTGGGTTACTCTCTAGAGATTAGGAAGAGCATATCAATCAATAATTCATGATGCACTCAAATCAAATACTTTTTTCAAGATAAATATATTATACATATATGAATGTAAGATAAATACCCTAAAGAATGCCTTAGTGTCATTCATGAAAAGGTGGAACATTAAAAAATTTGTGTCAAGGATAGTGAAAAAAGTAAAGCAGTTATCGATAGAATATTAGAGTTATCAATGGTAGGGATTATAACATATAGTCATGGTGTAGGTAGATATGGGAATTTTTTATCATACATTCTTAGAGGGTCTAACTTTAATATCACCTCATTAAACAAGTGCTTCTAGGATATGAAAAAAATAATGCCATATATTTATGGATCTTTACTATATAAACCTAGATCTTTAAAATATTCATTGTATGATGCACTTTTGTTTAACAACTACTACCCTAAATGCAAAAAATACAAAGAAGAAGCACAATCAATTGGTGCCTTCAAGAAACTTCCTTCCAGGTTATACCTTCAACTAGAGAAATATTGTGGGGACAATAATAATAGGTACTTCCATCCATAATTATATTTAAAAAATGTTTAACCTTATATAGAACTAATGTTACATTTACAAATTCACAAAACCATGTTTTTTGGACATGTATTCATTGCAATATTTATCTCTCCTTGTCTACAAAGGTGTTTTCCTTGCTTTCAAGTTTGGATTTCTCCCTATAGGACACACCTAGGAGGACATCAATAACACATTTGTAAACTTGTCTAAATGTATAAAAAGGGAAGATGTATGAAGTGTGGCATAGATGATGGAAACTTATAGGACATGTGAAAATACAAGAAACTTCACGCCATATTTAATCAAAGAGGTAGTAGATTTCAAAGAGTATGTTAATATTTACCATCTAAAGAGAAGAAATGAAATAGTAGGATTGACAAAAGATTAATACTTTCTTCTATGCATGGAACAAGGTCAACCCATTATGCATTACAAAAACTCTATAATAGATAGAAATTGGTCCCACGCCCCCCCCTCTCGATTACATTATGGGGATCAAAAGAAAATGGTGAACCAAATGTTCCAGAAGGCAATATGGCAAAAATATATTTCAAAGACTTGAAAAATAGAGAAATGTCTCCAGATTTCATTGTTACAAAATATGGAGATAGAAGTAAAAAAAGAGTGAAAAATAAATTAAATATAACTTGAAAAGTATGTACAACAATTCAATGAATTTGGTTTGATCAAAAATAGTAAGTGGAAAGATCTAGCATATTACTTCCAAAATATCCATGACATAATGAAATTAGATATGTTCCCATATGAAGTTGAGTGTAAAGGGGATTTTTGGCCTAGAACTCACCATGACATATCCATGCATATAGATCTTCACAAAATGGTTCATGATAGGACCCTTGATTTTGGAGTGGCATCTACAAATACATATGTTTCTCCAAGAAGCAAAAGAACAAAAATTAAATTTGATCTAACTCAAGATATACAAATCATAAATATATAATTTGTTAGATTTGATGATTCTATAGGAGTGAACTACACAGTATGGGTTGCTAGAGATAAAATCAATATTGAGATACTACAAAAAATGGGGATATAGAACAAAGGGTTAATGTAGCTTGGTTAATCCTAGTTCATGTAGGGAAAAAGATGCAGAAGAAGCAAAAAATTATTCAAGCTACTTGGATAAGAAATGGAATCCAAACCCAATTGACACATATTTACCATCCATACTCATATATAGTATCATCTATGCTTGGAAACCAAATAAAAATTGGAGAGGTCATACACTTGTTATTACTAATTTTTTAATAGGCAATGTAACAGACTATTTGAATGCATCATCCCACTGGGCACTAAAAAACATAGTGATAAAAGTATTGGGAAATTTGAAATGGTGTTTCCTTGATTTTGGAATGAGAAATATGCATGCTTTTTTTCAAAATTTAGTCCATTTTCTAAGAATGTATAATATTTTATTATTTTATTTATTTCTAGTGGCACTTCGCATTTTGGGTCTTGAAAAATACACTTTGGAATTTGAGTTTTATATTTTCTACTTCGACAATTCAATATTTTAGTAATTGTGTATTTATTTAATAGAATTTGACTGTTGGAACATCCATTTAGCATTTTTGTGATTCAAAATGGTATTCAGCTTTTGTGTATTCCAAATAGTCAAACCACATTTTTTGAATCACAAAAATCTCTTTAGCTTTTCATTTTTTCAAATTAAAATTCACATTTTACATCTTTCAAAATGGTGTTCGAAATATGGTATTTAAAATTTTCACATCTGAGAATTTTCACTTCAACTTTTGTGTCTTGAAAAATATAGTTTGACTTTTTTGTTTTTCAAAATACACTTCAGCATACCTGTGTATGTGAAAAGGTCTTCAGGGTTTACACCTTGAAATGTCCCACTTGCACATTAAGATTTTTTTTTTGGCACTTGTGTATCTATAGATGGTATTAAGCTTTTTAGTTTTTTAAATTACACTTCATACAAGCACCCAAGATTATGCCACATGGCACAATCTTGATGACTCAGCTATGTGAAAGGATGACCAGTCCAAAAAAAGTCTCAAATAATGTGAGCACCTAAGATTGAAACATGTGTCACAATATTGATAACTTGACTATGTGGGAGATTATATTAATAATATAATAATATAACACCTGTGATTGACATGTGGTAAGTACACAAATATGAGATAAACTTTGATGGTCATGAGGATGTCACCCAAATTAGATTAAATAGATAATTCATGATCCAACCAACTACTGACATGTGGCATTCCAATCATCCCAAGTGTTTTAAATCACATATTGTGTGAGTGCTTGATTGATGTATGAATTATTTTTCCTTAATAAATAAACCACCAAGTATTATTATCTATAAAATCATGGTCTATGCACCAGTTTGAATGGTTACATAATTTGGACTTATGGAAAATATATCATATAGATGTGATTTATTTGTAATAAGTCCAAATAATTCTTGATGAAATCTAATTTATTTATGATAGTTTTCAACTACTAATTATTTTTTATCTTTTTAAATAATTTAGACTTATTACAAATATAGTAGATAGATATGATTTATTTGTAATAAATCTAACTTAATCTCGATACAGTTCAATTTATTCTTGATATAGTCCAATTTATTTTTGATAGTTTTCAAAAATTTGGACTGTTGATAAGTCCATATTATTTAAAATAGTCCTTCCATTGTTGTAAAGGTCTTAGATAGAATTAGAAAAAAGAATGAAAAATAAATTAAATATAACCTGATTAAGTATGTACAATAATTCAATGAATTTGGTTTGACTAAAAATATTATTAGAAGGATCGACCATATTACTTCCAAAACATCCATGATGCAATAAAAGAAGACATGTTCCCTTCTGAATTTGAATGTACAGGAGATTTTTGGCGTAGAACTCACCATGACATACACTTGCATAGAGATCTCTACAAAATGGTTCATGATAGGATCCTTGATTTTAGAGTGGAATCTATAGATACATATGTTGGTTTAAGAAGAAAAAGAACAAAATTTACATTTGATCCAGCTCAAAATGTGTAAATCAGAGATATGTTATTTGTCATACCCAAGGATTCTATAAGAGTGAACTACATAGTATGCATTGCTAGAGCTAAAATCAATATTGAGATACTACAAATAAATGGAGATATAGAATCAAGGGTCAATGTAGCTTGGTTCATCCTAGTTCATATAGGGCAAAAAGATGCAAAGAATCAAAAATTTATTCAAGTTATTTATATAAGAAATGGAATCCAAACCCAACTAACACATCTTTACCATCCATACTCATATATAGTATCATCTACACTTAGAAACCAAATAAAAGTTTGAGAGGTCATACACTTGTTTTCATTTATTTCTTGAAAGGCATTGTAATAGACTATTTTAATGCATCATCCCACTAAGAAATTTAAAAAATAGTGATAGAGGATTGGGAACTATTGTTTTCTTTCGTGACATTGGAAAATTTGAAAAGGTGTTTCCTTATTTTTTTGAGAAATATGAATGGTTTTTGGGAATGTATAATGTTTTACTATTTTACTTATTTATATTTATTTCTATTGGCACTTTGCATTTTGGGTCTTGAAATATACACTTCAGAATTTTCATTTTATATTTTCTACTATGAAAATTTATTATTTGGTAACCATGCATACATTTAATGACATTTAAATATTGGAACATCCACTTCATATTTTTGAGTTTCAAAATGGTTTTTGGCTTTTGCGTATTACAAATAGTGAGATCACATTTTATGATTCACAAAAACCTCTTTGAATTTTTAATTTTTAAAATTAAACTTCACACTATGCATCCTTTAAAATGGTCTTCACAATTTATACATTAGAATTTACACTATAGCTTTTGTGTATTACAAAATACACTTTGGCATTCCCATGTTTGTGAAAATGTCTTAGGGGTTTATGCTTTGAAATGTCCCACTTGCACATCAATATTTTTTTTTTGGCATTTGTGTATCAACAAAAGGTATTTGGATTTTCAGTTTTTCAAATTACACTTTGGCCAAGCACCCAAGATTGTGCCACATGGCACAATCTCAAAAACATGGTTGTGTGGAAGGATGACCAATCCAAATAAAATTTTGTCTTAAACAATGTGAGTACCTGAGATTATGACACACATCACAATCTCGATAACTTGACTATGTGGGAGACTATATTTATAATAAAATAATTTAACATCAAGGTTGTGCCTAGTACCTAAACACCCATGATCAACACATGACATGTACACAAATATGAGATAAACTTTGATGATCATGGCATGTTTCGTAATTTAGATTAAACAAATAGTTCACAATCTAGTCAAGTACTAACACATGACATCCTAATCATTCTAGGTGATTTAAATCACATATCTCTAAAGCACCCAATTGATGTATGAATTATTTTTCCTTAAAAAATAAACCACCTAGGATTATTATATATAAATGCATGGTCTATGAACTAGTTTAAACAGAGATATAAATTTTATTTAAGATATTAGAAAGACCATGGGCCTTTTGATTATTTTGTACACTTAGATAGATGTGATTTATTTGTAATAATTTAAACTAATTTTTAATTTTTTTCAATTATTTTAAACAATTTGGACTTATTACAACTACATTAGATAGATGTGGTTTATCTGTAATAAGTACAAGTAATTCTTGATGAAGTCCAATTTATTTATGATAGTTTTCAACCACTAATAATTTTTGATCATTTTAAACAATTTGGACTTATTACACATACATTAAATAGATATGATTTATTTGTAATAAGTCCAACTTAATCTTAATACAATCCAATTTATCTATGATAGTTTTCAAAAATTTGGATTGTTGATAAGTCCATATTATCTAAAATAGTCCTTAAAGGTCATTTAAAAGGATACAAAGTCATACAAGTTGATTATGTACTATAACCTAGTAGGCAGAGAAGAATACATAATCATATAGGTTGACTTTGTATTATAGATAGGGGATAAAATAGACTAAGACGGATACAGAGTCGTGTAGGTTGAATGTGTTCTATAACCTGATTGACATAGAAGAATATAGTGTTATTTATTTCTACTCCATATTATAGATTGGGAGATAAAGTAGGTTGATAAGGACACACAATCATAAAGGTTGACTATGTATTACTGATAGGGAGAAAATATAATTTGTAAGAGCATGTATCGACTAAAATGATAGTGTGATAAAATAAGGCAAATTTTTTTCAAGATAAGTGAATTAATAATGAAATCAAACACATAAACAATTAGATTAATATGATTGATCCAATTGGGTCACACAATACAAAACCTTGCACCAATGCTGGCCAATGTAAGTTTTTATAATACAACATGCAATGATCAAAGAGTAATCAACTAAAAATTTAATGCTAACTAAGTGGTCATCCTAAGTGTTATTAGACTATTATAAAGTATTGATTTAAATGTGATAAGAGAGTTGGCTAAAATAGGCAACTAGAAAAATAATCTATGGATTATTTCAAGATGTTTGGGATGAAAGGAATTTAAGTTGGCAATGGTAATATTTTGGTATCAGGACCTACCTCATCATTTCATAATCCCATAGTGAAAAGGGTGTCAGGTGATTTTATAATATATACCATTAACCACGTATTTATATTTGGATATAAAACCAAGTCAGCTTCACTTTTGGTGATGAAATATAAATAGATAGGCCTTGGAAAGACATTTGTTTAAATATTGTTAAATGTTATGTGATTTGGTAGTGTGTGAAAAATAGTAAAATAGTGTAAATAGATGGTAATTTAAAATCCACTTATGTATACTATGTGAGTTACTCTAAGCATGTAAATATCTAAAAAGGAAATGTGAATTAATTAATAGAAAATAGTTAATTCCTTGATTGAGAATAGTACATAGATAGTTTAGGCAACACTATATGCTAATAGTATAAAATATGGCTAATTGGGTTGCTATTTTTATGTAGAAGAAAGGTCTTTAAGAATAGATTCAAATAGGTTAACTATGTCTCTCAAATAGAAGATAGACTACTGAACTAAGTTGACTAGGTCGACTTGGTTGTAGGGTTGAAGTTTTGAAGACTACTAACTTTTTCATAATAAAACTAAATTGATGTGATAGAGAGAGGAAAGAGAGAAAACTTGGTGGGCTTGAAGATGGTTAAGATTGAAAATTTTATGTTGAAGTTCCTTAATTACCACTTTCAAATTCTTCAAATTGAGTTGATTGATTTGACCTAGTTCTGTAAAACCCTATGTGTTAAAGAAGAATAAAGAATAGGTTCAACTTATTTGAAAGTTTTTATTGACCTATATGCTAGTAGAAAGAATAAGATGAAAAATTTGACCTATTCATATTTGTATGCTAATATAGAACTAAATAAGAGTATTGTGTTGAACTATTCAATCTAATAACTTGTATATGATGAAGACATACAAGATAGAACAAAGTCATTTTAACATGACTATGTGTTAAACCTACACACAAAAATTTATAACTATACCAAATGGTTTGATACAATATTATAAATATGGAAAACATGATGAAAATGATAGCATGAAAGAAAAATTTCAAGGGTTAGATTCATGTTAGGTTTACCAGAATGTATGCAATTGGAAATGCAACACATCTATAAATCAATCCTATCTCAGAGAAGATAAATCCTACTTACATATTTTATTGTGGATACATTAGATATTTAGAGTCATGACTAATATGGATCCACTATACCTCTCCAAGGGATATCTTACCAAAATAATATCACTAGAAAGGGTTCCAAATCCTCTAGTTTAGCAAAAATACATAATAACCCTAACTAGGTCCTATTTTTTCATATTAATTAAACTAATAAAGAGTAAATAATATCTAATCTAGAGTTCACCAAAGTTGTTGGCATAAAGTGGGGGTAATAAACATGAAAATTAAACATGCATAGAAGACATATACTCATGTCAATGTATATGAAATCATAATTCATGGGAGATAAGTACAAATGCATATCTATCTACTCTTATAAAAGAGGAAAAAAGTTAGGAATAATTACCTTTGAAGACGAATCCACCAAGCTATAATCTCCTCCTTGGACAAGGTGATTCATAATATTTTATTGTGGTATGTAAGGATGATAAGGATAAATTATATCTAGGCTACACAACCTATCAATACATCTAGAAGACTTATCCACAAGACAAGATCTGTATATCCAAATAAAGTATTTAACCCTAAGTTATGTTCCTAAAGTATAATGGTGGATAAGTAGATATGTAAGATATATATCTTATTCTTCTTTTCTATTAGAAATGATGAAAGGATTTGTTTATATAGGCAGATTTAATTCTAGTCCTTTCTAAAAGTTTAGGCTGACAAGGTTGACCCAATCAGTGTAGTATCATTATTGAAAAAGAAATTAGGTCATGATCTAGATTAGCTAAGGGCCAACCTAAACCCTATTAAGTTTTAAAAATTATATTACAAGGTTGATGGGGTCAACAGTTTAACATAAACCATCAAAAAGGGTTTTAGTTCAGGGTAGAGCTAATGATGGTGGCAAATGACTAGAAGAGGGTGGAAAAAATATACAAAGCTTATGGGAATGTTTTTAAGAGATGGGTGTGTAGTATAAAGTGGTAATATAGGACAAAAATCCTATGAAGCACCAATGGTCTATCCACCCATTTCCTAGTGTACTCCTTCAGGCATGTATTGAGAGAGATTGAGACTCGATAGGTTATTTAAAGATAAAAAACATCATTACTTAATAAATTTTGAAAATATTATGTGTATACAAAATCCATGTACAATAAACTATGTCCAATATACCATATGATCTCATCAACAAGATGCTCAAGTGTAGGTACTATGTTGATTGATGTAAATATCACATATCATGGGTAAGGAGTAACAATTTTATCATTATTGAAATATAAAAAATGGTTACAAGATATAGAATATATAAAAAATTAGTATGGTGTTATTAGATGTTCCTAAAGCATTAAAACATGCTAAGGATGATGATAACTATGATATAATTCAAGTATGTAGAATAGTGTATTTTATTCATACAAGATTTTGGATATCAGAAACATATTAAGCATTAATTATCCTTGTTATATAGGAATTAAGAACAACCAATATTTTATAAACAAAAATAAAGCATTCGAGTTAATTAGATATAAATTAACCAAAAATTATACATGAGAATGCACATAATAAATAATGTAAGAAATCACACAGGTAACCATAACCAAATAAATCTCTATTGATCTCTTCAAAAGTAGAACCCTTTGCTTCTTACAAACATAGGTATATATAGATGTTTCTAGTCTATGACTATTCATCTTTTTCTCATACATGGAACCAAAAGTGGAGTATATTCATATTCTATCCTATTAAAACTTATGAAGATAGGACAAAAGAGAGTTATACATAATGAAATGAGTACATAATGCACAAATATCAAACAAATATCCTGTGCAACTTTACAATCTGAATACTTCTACCAACACTTTCTCAGACATAAAATGTTGTCTCATCCTAAGACAATGTCGTAGGATATCCAAAATTATATAAATGAGTAAAGGTTTAAGGAGTGGTTATACCAATAGGATTTTTAATAACCACTCAAGGCACCATTTTAGATTTTCACCTCTTACGTATTATTTAGCCACCCTTTCAAGTTTTCAACTAAGTAACATACCAACCTACCACCTTTTGCATGTTTTTAATAGTATAAAATAACTAATTAGATACCCTTTATGGGATTTTAACCATCCTATCCCCACTTATCTTACTAAATAATCCCCAATATAAAATCTTATACAAATTTTTTAAAATTGGTACTTTACACAATATTTAACTTGATGATGGGGGCATAAATGCAGATGATGATTAACCAAAAGAGTCTTTAGACTTGGACTATGTGGATTTATTATAAGTGATGATATTCTATAGATATGAAGGTGGCTTATATGTAATTTTATTGACAATCTAGGTGACTACACTATAAAACAGGGTTAAATCCATCTTGTAGGCATGTTAGTCCAATATAAATTCTTAGATCAATTACAATAAGGTGTGTAATGGAGCATGATAGCTGATGATCTAAATTTGGATCATGGTGAAGTTGAACATGGAGAAGGATTCACTTCATATGATGTGTCTAACCTATCAAAGCTACATTCTTCAAGGGTAGGTAAATCCCTATACTCTTACCAAGTTCTAAGTCTACACACCAGAAACTCCCATGGACTTTCTAAGAGTGGTACAAAAATTTCAAGGGATGCAAAGGTGGTAGAAGGTTGCTGATAGAAAAATTTAACCCTTCGCTACATCTACATGACTTCATGTAAAATTTTTACCATAATGGAGATAGGGCATGGTGGTAGTTCTACCCACAAACTTGGAAAAACCTTCTTGCACACTTGGACTATGTGCACTACCTTCCAAATGAAGAATTCCTTCTACATCTCCCTATTATATAAACCTCCTACCATATTAGTGACCATTACCTAGTATAATTCTTATTAATATATGCCCATATATGGTATGTCATAATATATTGAAATATAGGGAACCTTAAGGCCATCTAACTAGGTTATGATGATCCTTGTCTTGTGCTTCAATAGAGGAGATGATGATTGTTACTCAGTAAAGATATTGTGATTTCGTTTTTCTTGTTGTGAAGTTGTGGCTTTTGGTTGTTGATATACCATAGGGACTATTGTTCTAAGTGGTATGGCTTAGAGTGGTGTTGCATTTCTAACTACATAGCCTTTCTGTTTGGAAAATTTGGCCTATGTTATGGCCATGGTAATGAATAATGGTATAGGTCTGAATGAAAGCTATGGTAGTTAATGAATGTGGACAAACATACCTGTCAAAAACAAGGTGATAATATCATGTTGTCCCAAGTATTACATGACATCCAACAACACTTGAGGATTTGTGTTGATTATCTCTTAACACCTTTCCCACCATGCTCTGAATTTACCCTCATGTATAAAGGCATCATACTCAGGTGTCTATATCAAGTTGTATAATTATTACATTAGTCAATAGTTGATGTTAGGGTGCACCTCTCCTTTAGGGGACTTCCATTGGGTGAAATAGAGTAAAAATATGAGAAACTAGTATTGGAAGGTTTCTTTAGAAATCATGTGACACTTATCGATGTTTTCCAATAGTTCTTGAACAAAGTATTTAAGGCAATTGAACTTCTCATTTTTATGGATCATGTGATGTGCAATGTCGATGAACTCTTTTATAATTTTCTTTTTAAACTTAATGGTTTTACATAACTTCTATGTGATTTATTCTACCAGGATGTGCACTAGTTCATCTTAAATTTCTTAAACTAAGATTCTTATGGATTCCCGAACATATAAATATCTAACCTCTTGAAGGATAGGAGGTGTTCTTATCTTGTATTAATCCAAAGAATCCCCTCACATAATCATACCCAAATCTTAGGCCATTGCTTCTATATTGATGATTGTCATGGTGTCAAGGCCAATGTAGATGTTCCTATCATTGTATAGACCAAGCAAGATTAGTAAAATCTCCCCTAAGTCACCAAAAGTGGGCATGTAAATCAATATATTGACATATATATTATATAATAGATAGGGGACTATAAAATCCAATGGTTGTGTAGTATCTACAAGATCTGGTCAAAATAGTCTTTAATCAATTGCTTGAAGGTAGTCAAATGGCTTGGGATCAACAAATTTTGTTTGCTAGAGTACAAGGTATATTCCCATTACCTCCTTCTGGGCCTCTATCAAATTCCTTATTAGTTGTGAATGATCCATGCTCTTTGAGTAGTGAAATTTAAAATATTTTTTCTTTTTTCATAGTAAAAATTAGCTCAACTCTTGAAAATACAACTTGTAAAAATATTTGCAAGAATGAAATATAAACTTGGTTCACAACCTTATGCATTTATAGATTTTATGCTTATTAATTTCCACTTAAATTTCAAGCTAGTTGTCCATTTGACATCAATATGAAAGTTGATGTGGAAAATCTTATCCGATCTAGCATTTAAAGTAGTTAGTCATTGTCAGATATAATGAGATACATTATTATGTTCTTTATTATCTATACTAGAGTACAAATAAATGATGTTGACTAGCGATTGATTTGGTGAAGATTATATCAATAAAACCTTGGATTTGTCATTAAATGCTAATGGATAACCATAATATGATGAATATATTTATTGATGGGAGTTGATCAAACATTTTTTAAACTTAATTGATTTCTTTTGCTCTTGCTGACATCATGAATGGTGCATCTAAATTCTAATGTGCATGGTTGGTGCATATTATACTTTTTATCTTGGCTCCCAAAAGCTACTAAAGAGATCATATAAAAACACACACATGCACATAGAAAAAGAAACACACAAGAAAACATATAGAAAATGGAAATTCTAATCTACTCAATGATACTCAACACCCACTCCTTTAGTAGAGAGAGATCAATTAAGATTACTGGTGATAAAGCTTAAGCCTACAATCATTCACCCACCCTTGAAAAATGGTTCCCTATAGATATCTGAAAACAATAGTTCCTTGCTATGATATTTAATGTATGACTTAAGTCCCTTTCCATATAATCTATAATTTACCCATAAATGCTCTAAATTGACTATCATATAACAAAACTAGTTGGTGTTTGTGAAATTCCTTATGACATAGATTCCTATCATGCCATGTTTTTTGGATTGATTTCTAAAATTCTTATGTCCAAGATTATCTACGTTGATACTCATCCATCCTATTTAATTTGATAAGCCTATTGGTGAGAGTCTCATCACCAGTGTAATTCATAGATCAGGTACCAAGTATTCTATTGGTATAATTACTTCAATCCCATAGACTAACTAGAATGGAGTAAAACTTGTAGCCCTCTTATAGTGTGTGTGATATGATAAAAGAATAAAAATAATGTGATATTCTGAATCATCTCTCTTGACATCAGAGATCTTTTTCAACATTTTTCCCAACACTTTATTAGAAGCCTCATTAGCTTGTGGATGGTATGCAATACTTCTATAATGAGAGATCATGAATTATTTATTAAGATATTTGATGGTATTATTCAGGAAGTGTGTCCCTCAATATCTAACAATATTTATGGAGCATCCAAATATTGTAATGAGATTCTCATAAAGTAACTTTATTGCATCCTTTACACCACAACTGTGTGTCATAGTAGCTTTGATCCATTTGGTAAAGTAATTATCATAGTGATAATATACCTTACTTTTTTGCATTTATTCAGAGGATTAATAGGTCCAACAAAATTGATACCACACTATTAAAAATGTTATTTGGATAACAAGGGATGTAAGACATTTCATCCTTATAGAGTGGCTTACCCATGTGTTGACATATTTCACAGTGTTATGCTACTCTATGTGCATCCTAAAAAAGGTCTAGCCACCATAACCCACTTTATAAAAATTTATTTTCAATAACTTCTTGGGAAAAATGACCTCCTACTATTCTTTGGTGTGCCTCTTGTAAGATTTGTGGTCGTTCATGTTCTAAAACTACCCTATGCAATACTTAATCCTTCCCCAAATGATAGAAGAGCCCACTTATAATAGTATATGGCAAAGCTCTGGTCAAAAGCTACTTCTTGTCTCTTTCTTAGTAGTGTACATAGAATAATCCTTGTTCTAAGAAATTAACAATTGCCTCAAAGTTTTTTGGGATTTTAAAAACATGAAAGAGATGGATATCAAGATAATCTTTCTATAGTTATTCTAGTTCTTCACTATTTGGGATGCACTTGAGATGGTTTGATCCAACATTTTCTCTACCTAGTTTGATGTTGATGTAAAATTAGAATTATTTAAAGAGCATCAACCATATTTAAATGTATCCTCCAAGCATAGGCTTATTAACTAGGTAGTGTAGAGCTTGATGATTCATGAAAACTTTAAATGGTGTTGCCAAAATATAGTGTCAAAATTTTTAAAATGTGAACATTATAGCTAGTGCTTCTCTTTCAGTTATCATGTAATTATTTTATACATCAAATAAATTTTTGTCTTGGAAAATGTATAAGATGGTCCAGTCCACCATATCCTAGTTGCATAAGCATAACACCGACTATGATATTAGAAGAATCAATGTGAACATGAAAGGGATTAATTTAATCTAGAAAGACAAAAATAGGCACAGTGACTAGTATCTACTTTAGTTCTATAAAGGTTACTTGACACTCAGAAGACCATACAAAATTTGCACATTTTCATAGTAAATACTCCAATGGAGATGAAAGGGATGCATATCCCTTTATAAAATTTTGATAGTACCTTGTATGTCCAAGAAAAGATTACACTTGTGTGGAGCTGACTAGTGGAGACATACTTAGAATGATTGTAATTTTTGCCTGGTCCACTAAAATCCATTCACTACACACTACATGACCTAGCAAGACACCAAAAGGTGTAAAAAATATGGACTTTTTCAAATTTAGGGTAATGTGTAGAGCTCGATAGCATTCTAACATGAGATGTAACTTGGAAAATGTTATTTAAATAAAGAAAAGACTGCCCAATCATTGAGATAGACTTATATGAAGTTAAGAATGAAATACTTAAACACAATCACCATCACTCAAGAAAAAAATATAGATTCATTCTTGAGGATAAAAGGCATTACCTTGTATGCAAAGGATCCCCATTCCATTACTAACATTATTTTATATCTATCTTCTTCTATGATGGGTACTTGATGATAGCCACTAAATTCA
The DNA here is from genome assembly GCA_037957365.1 of Torreya grandis. Taxonomy (NCBI): domain Eukaryota; kingdom Viridiplantae; phylum Streptophyta; class Pinopsida; order Cupressales; family Taxaceae; genus Torreya; species Torreya grandis. The sequence continues at coordinate 275,898 of JARHVA010002920.1, read as the reverse complement.
GCTATGGATTAGAATTCATGACCTATGATAGATTCCAAAACTTAATCTATGAATGGAATCATAAATGGATCATTTACACATGCATCATTCAAAATTTGATAATTACCACATACTCTAATTTGCCCTATTTTCTTGGGCTAGACTACCATAGGACTAACCCAATCTACGTTTTCTATGGGATAGATTATACTTACACCTTGTATTCTATCTAACTCAACTTTCACTTTCAACTTCATGTTTGGATTCAACTTATATGGTTGTTTCTTTATGGGCCATATTCACTCCTTGAGTTCAATATACATTTACCTACTGATGGATTGACTCCTCTAACTTTTTAAAATTTAGTGGGAAACACATCTTTATAGTCATGTAGAAGTTGCATGGCTTTAGAAACTTCAGATTCAGTCCAATAGTCACCTATATTTGCCAATTTAGGAATTCCCTTATGATGTTTTCCACATGTTTTTTAATAGGTTGTTGATAATTTTTTATGATTTTCCTCAATAAAAATTCTAGTAGCATTCATTCTCCTTATTTTTATGGAATCTATATGTTTTGTAGCTTATTTTCTTAAGTGGTTTTTATGGCTAAATCCTTTACTCATTCTACTAGCCATTTAGGTACAAACAAATCAGTGAGATCAATATCACCATCATTATCTAAATCTTTAGTTTACTCATCTTCATCCTATATTTGGTGGCATGACTACATGAGAGATTTTTCTTCCAACTTGGTAGATTTATATCTTTGTAATGTCATATTTAGATCATAAGCTACATTATTCTATGTAGTAGATTCCATCATGGTGCTTAAATATTATGCACATGCATGGCATAGAAAATGTTTGATTTTCAACAACACATTATGAACCAAAGGATTCTCATCTTCAAAGATAAAAGTTTAAATAAATTTGCTCTGCACTTGTGACCAGTGCTTTAAATCCCTCCTACATTCTTAATGCATATACCATGTTGATGGTAAAGGATCAAGTGTGTAATGAAAAATGTGAAATTGATACTTTAGTGTCACATGTTATTTAATCTAGACCTTAACACATTTGTGGATATGGATTTTAGGGCACTCACCTTCCTGAGAGAAAGGCTAACTACTTCTAATAACCTATGGTAGTTATAATCTACTAATCATATGTTCACATGCATCATCCCCATCAAGTTGATCATTTTTATGAATTGCCCACCATGTTATTACAACTCCTTTTAAATCATAATTTAAGGAACTAACCCACTGACTAAAGGTAGGTACATGAACTTGTATTTATAGAATGAATTGATTGATATCCTTAGTTATGTAGTATGAAGGAAGTTGTTTTTTATGGGTAAAGACCATTCTCATAGGTCAGAGTTCATGATCACCATGATCCCAACTGATTAGATGTGTATCTAAGTCTTTACTGATAGATGAATCTATTTCCCAAGGCAAAGTTCCTTCCCTATTTGGCTCTATATAATCTTGCATATGATCATATGCTTAATAGATAAAATCAAATTTAGATTCAGTAAGGGATTTAGAAGATATGGGCACGTAATCCTCTATGACAAACTAAGGTTCCAATGGCTAAGTAACTATTGGTTTTAGATTCCATTATTCATATGTCTTCATTTATTGATTGAGTAAAGACCATACGTGAGATTTAGTATGCTCAGACAATAAGTTGTACTCAACTTTGCATAGATCTTTTAGGTTCTCTTCAAAGGTTTCCTTCATCCAATTAGTTTCTTGTGTAATATAAGGAGAGTCTAGTTTAGCTAGAATAATGTAGGTTTTGTCTACCTTATTCATAATAATGATGACAATCTTATCTCTTTGATGCACCTCTAGTTGATTTTATACAATATTAATAATCATATGCCCATTTCTTTCCAATTAGGATAGGATAACAAGTTGCTACTATCTTCATATTGATAACTTAAAAGTCATCTCATAGGCTCAATTCTATGAATTTGATCTCAACATCTTCTAATCTACCAATGGGCTCAACTCTTCTATACTATAATAAACTTAGAGTCATTAGGATATAACTTGGAATTGGTCATCCAAACACATCCCATATAGACCTAAGGATCATGTTGACCATGTTGCCAAAGTCAAAGACATCATTTGGAATTTCATATCCTACAAATTCAATGTTTCTTCTTTGTTTTGACATACAAACCAATTTTTTATATCTTCTATTGCCCTTGCTATGCACACTCCATTAAATTATGTAGCAATTTTGTAATGTTATAAGAGATGTCTTCATTATACAGTGTACTTAATAGCTTTAGTAAATCTATTAGTGTATTAATAACTCTATCTTGTCACATAATGCACATGATATGACTATACATGTTGAGCATCTTTTATTTCAACATCTCATTTAGTAATGTCTTACTGTTGAATTTTATTAAAAATCTACATGGATTCATACATGAGCCCCTTTTATATAGTTTGGTCCAAGTATTTATTAGTATTATGGTGTTGGTGGTGTCTAACTTAGAAAAGCAGGGATCTATCCATCTAGATGAATACTTGTTATTCAATGATGATGAATACATTATTTATAATGTCTTCTTTGATCTCTTACAAAGCCCTATTATTATTTTCATCATGGTTTTGAGACTTATAAAAATTACAATATAAATTGTATGGGATTTTGACATATTATGGTAGGAGATGTCACTATGTTTTTTCATTCCCTGATACTCTATAGATTTCATATAACTCTATCTTGATCTTAGGATAATCATTCCTATGATGTCCTTATTTCCCATAGTCCATGCACCATATGTTTAGATTATGTTTATTTGCTTCATGTTATTTTTACATCCTCTTCATAAAATCTTGTAATTCATTAGACTGAATGATGGGAGCTTCCCCATAGTCTTCAATTTTCTCCACTCATAGAATAGTAGCTCTAGCATCTACCTTAGTAGCATATTGATTATGTACTATAGAAAATATTATTATGGATTGTAGTCATTTAACAAACCACATAGATTTATCTTTATCTGCTACGGCAAATTCCAACTTATTCATAACATCAAAGAACCTGTGATCATAATCACAAACTGATTCTCCCAAGTTTTGCCTAATCTTCTTTAGGTCTTGAATAGTCTGACTTATACATTTCTTTATCTTAAACTATACGATAAGCCATTCCTTAACTTATTGTAGAATTTCTTACATAATTTATTTATGGTACATAAAATCAAGTGTTATTCCATTCAATGCCCCTATTAATTATCACTTCTTTATAGCCTCATCAGTAATAGCATTAGGTTTTCATCTCATCTCACATGTTAGTAAGTACTATTCAGGTTTCATAGACCCATCATATGTCACTAGGTTCATAAATGCTCTTAAAAAACCTATTTTATAAATTTATATGAAAGGTATCTATTATATAGATGATATAATGGGAAGCTACATCCTATGTGATCCTATTTGTTCACTATGATGATTTTCCTATGTAAGAGGAAAGTTAATATGCAAACTTTGTTTTTTATGTTTTTTTTTTTTTTTTTTTAATTTATTTATTTAAATTTCTCTACTTGGTTTCAATAAACCATATCTCCTTCAATGCCTTATGAATTGATTATGTTTTAATTCTAGTTCCCTAATGATGCACTTGTTTCAAAAATTAACCTTCTCAACTACTACTTGCCTGATCGTCTGGTTGAAAATTTCTACTAGAATATAGGAAATTGGGATACAGACGTGTGCTATTCTAGTGAATGATTCTTTCTTGTGACTTCTTATTCTTGTAATTTTGAACCTATGATTACTCTATGGCTTTTTTATACTTTTTTTATTAATACTTCATGTCCTTATTCCAATAGTACCCATTTTTTTAGTTTCACATTACATCTATTATCTAATTGATCTACTTCTAAACTATTCTTGCCTTCTTATTTCAACATCTCTTCATGACTTCTTTCTTTCTACCATCATTCATCTTATTATTTCATATCATATTTATTCATCCTTCATTATTCATCTCTTTCTTATCATTCATCACATCTTCCTACTTGTTCTTTATCTATTTTAATGTTACACTTAATTCTACTCATAGTTACCTAGGTATTCCTCTATTTATTTGATCTATTCTATTTTCATAGCTCATGTTTTGAATCCATACTTTTCTTATGAATATTCTTCCATCATGTCTCTATTTTATATTCAATTTCAAACCTTATCTACTCATGTATCATCTTTCACTATCAGGTTGCACACACCTCATATGCCTGAAGTGACTACTCCATATTGGTCAAAGTAGGCACCAAGGCCTTGTTGATAAATAACATCTTCACAAGCATAGGTAGTTGTAAAAATCTCCCTCAAACTCATCTAGTGAATAATTCATTTTGAGCTTCAAAAGCTATATATCCTTGTATTTCAAACTCATTTATATATTTTTCTTCTAGAGTCATTATAGAGATGGATTACAAAGATGGTTAGATCAAGCATTAGTCATGAAAAACACAAGAAATGCATAAATAAGTAATAATAATAATAATATAGTCCAACCTATTCAATGGGGTTTTGAAAATGATAACTAAGAGAAAATAAAATAAAGAAAACATAAGTTACCTTCCCAAGATCTTCCCATCATCCATATGTGGCTCAAAACATGTTTTTCTCCTTGATTTGATGCTCAAGTCTTCAATAATGGTGCAAGGCCAAGCTCCTCCACCATCTCAAGAACATGAACTAAGCTAGGATCATGATATCAAAATCAAGGTTATGCATATTAATTAATCTATCTTATTACAAATAATGCATTATCAAACTACACTCAAATGTCTTGTAGAGAGAATCTTACATTATAAGTCTACACAAATTAAGCTTAATCAACGTGGTGTTACCCCTCCTATTTATATATTTTTCAAATTGATTAGGATAAACCATGACCATCCATCTTGAGATCAATATGTGTGGCCATGAATTAATCTAATTATGTAAATAATATCCATAAATATCCTCATAAATATTTCAGAGGAAAGGGCATTAAAGAGACATAGGAAGCCATAATCTTAATATTTGTTGCATTTATGGCTTATGGATGCCACCCCATAAATGACCTCACTTGATGATGTATTTAATAATAATCAATTTACAATATATAAATATTCAATGACTTTTATGGAATTCTTACTTAAGCTCATAATTTCGTTTAATTTGCCTAAGTAAGATTAATTAATTTTAGTGCAATTCTTTGGAAATTGGTGTACAATTAATCAAACTAGTTAAAAAGTCATATTAATGGGTCATAATTCAATTATAGAGATTAGAAGGTGATTTTAATTAAATATGGACCATTATCCCATTTAGGATGTTGTCAACACAAAATAACACATGCATGTGTTGTGTGCTTCCCAGTTAGAAGAAAAGAGTGATCTAGAGCACCAAATTACATTTTCATCATTTTGATCAAAATTAATAATCACATAAAATGAATTGCCCCATTTAGGGATACATTATCCTAAATTATAAATTGTATACAATAATCTCTAACCATTTAACACATTTAAGTGATTTTGGCATAATTTGTGATATCACAAATTTTGAGTAAGATCAATAATTTCAACACAATTGTGTTAGGAATTAGATGTCTACATTTTTCCCTTATTTGATAAGGCACAACAAGACACTTAGGAAAAAAAACATCTTTTCAAAGAAAAGAGTCATCAAGCATAAAATGGAAATAAATGACCCATGATGCCGCCTCGAGAGGACACACAAGAATGAAAGAGAAAGTTGGACTCTCAAAAAGAGAGAAAGCAAGATTAACCTATGGAACATATTAAATCCAGATGAGCTAATTCTTGTACACATTGATTTCATTAGTGATAAAAATATAATTAGATTAAAATGGACCCCAAGGATGGGGGGATGAGAAGGATACAATCTAAAAATATAAGCGACACACTTTGAACACACCCAAATTTAAGGTACAAGTTATACACTTACATAATGCTCAATCTTGAGACAAGTTGCACACTAAAATATTGCCATAATGAGGGTAAGATTTTGTAGATATTGGAATTATAAGAAAAAGGATAATGTGATCTCCAAGGAGAGGAAATAATAATTTTATCCATTATATCAGAATATGATCATGTGATAAATTTTTTTACCCTAGTAGGGTTGATATTGATCACTGATAAAGAATGGTTTGCCCTTGTAAGGTGGATTTAGATTTGTGATTGGTTTAGATGTTGTGCCCCTATAGGGAAAATTGGCAAGTAATAGATCAAGGATATAACATTAAATATTAGTAGGTACAAACATATATGCAATGGTGTAATGACTAAAAAATCCATAAAAACCAGGCATATAAGGATGCAAAAAATGATGAAAGAAATGAATAGAAGAATGAAGGTGGTTGAGTTGACCTAAGATATATCTTATATCCAAGCACTACCTACATATTCTAAATGGACCTTAAGCCAATATAGTTCACCCAAAAGTGGTAGATAATGGAATGAGGGATGAATAAATCTAAGTAGTGGCTCAATTAGACTCATGATGTATGCCAAGAGATACACATATTGCATAGAGTCAGGTGTAAGATAAGCCATTGTTACCTAATTTTATTGGTGTTTTTAAGATTTATTCATATAAGTTTCATTGCTTTTGATATTTGAGTCCAAAGCACAAAGTGATTGATATATAAAAATAAAATTAGGCATCATAAGTATGAGGAACTTATAATGACATGGAATTTGCATTTCACCTATGCTGAGCTAGTTCAAATGTGAATGTTTATAACTAAGGATAATGATAATAACTACCAATACTTTAGTTACAATCATTTACATTTAAAAAAAATTAAAAAAATATAAAAAAAAGAAAAGAAAACATAAATGAACCTAACTTAAAATTGAGATATGAACAATCAAGACTTAAGCAAGAAAAAGAATGTATAAAAATAAAGCAAGAACAAATTAACAACATGAGATCAAGACATGAATAATCAAGATCCATGTCAACCATCAAGATGTACTTAGAAAAACAAAATAATATAATAAGACCAAACAACAAAATGAAAAACCAAGAAGAAACAACCAAAGGAAATAAAAATAAATAAATGAAGAGACAAGAAAGCACAATAAAACACCAATAAAAATCAAATAAACACACACAAACAAAAAAAACATTAGTGTTGTTTAAAAATTATTTTTCAAGCATGTGTAGTGGAAGCATTAATTTATACAATAATATAACAAGAATAAAGACACAAATTTGCTTCCAATAAATATGGAAACAACATAGAATAAAGAAGGGAGAAAGAAAAGAAAAGGAAAGGTGTGGCTGAGTTGACTCTAAATGTACAAGACAAGTGGACAATGCCTACATAGTTATACAGATGCAAGATTCAAAATGAAATTTAAGACAAATGTACTTCTCTCAAGAAGTGGGATAGAAGAAAAGTGATGACCAAAAAATATAATTGATGTTGTAGAAGAAATGGGAAGATGGGAATGGCCTTGCACAATGGCAAGCTAGTGGGACAAATGAGAATGGTCTTGAAAAATGGAAAGAACATGAGATAATTACTTTAAAAATGGGAATATCATGAGATTATAATGTAAAAAAATGCAATACAATATTTTTATTCTTTTGTGGATTATTTAATAATGTTTTTGGTATTTTTGGGATAAAATATGTACAAGGGGAATCAACTAGTCAAAGAGATGCTCATCTAAGAGTATAAGTTCCAATAACAACTAAGATATACACAATGGTACATGCTCACAAATCAATAAGAGTGAGGTCCTGATAAGACAAAAATTCCTACCACACAAAAACGAAATAATAAAATAATATGTAACATTAGATAACTCTGAAGAACCATCTAGTAAGCAAAGATCTTAAGTTGAAGATAAATTCATGTTTACTTATCTATAGAAGAAGCTAAAAAATACTATTTAGGTTGAACTACTTTGTATAATTAGAATAAATTATGTCCATAATGCCTATGAATCATAATCAAGATCATAATTTCTCAAGGGATAAAATTGTTTGAGTTGCAATAGCTGAAGACATGAAAATAATATGGTTCTCAAAGAGAATGATCTAGAATGAATGTGGTCCAAAAGAGGACAGTTTAGGGTGGGATAAAATGTGTCTAGATTACCAATGGTCCAAAGCTTTCACTATCCAGAGTCATTAAAAATAATATGGTTATCAAAATAATGGTCCAAGATAGGTTAAAATGAATAATATGGTCAAACATGGGATGGTCTAGGACATAATTGTATGGTAAAATACTTAGATAATGGTTTGAAGTTGTTAAGTGAAGAACCTCTTAAGATGCACAATTTTCATGGGATTTGGAAGTTCTTCACCATTGGGAGTAACTAGTCAACATGCCTCTGATCTATAGTTTGTCATGATGACATAAGGTCCCAACCAATTAGGTTAGAACTTACCTTATTTGCATTAAACATTTGTGTTATTTGGGTTCTCTTTCAAGACCAAATCACCAATTTCAAACTCTTGAGGGAGAATGCACTTGTTTTAGCTTCTCCACAATTTCTTATATTAGGCTTGAAATTTTTATATGATATCCAAATGCTTACCATCAATAAGTTATAGTTCCTATAATATGAAGACTCTATATTCTTCATCATCTTCAATATGCTCCAAATAAACTTGTGATGAAGGCAAATTGATCTCGATTAGGATAAAAGCTTCTATACCATAAATAATTGAGTATGGAGTGGATCCTATAGGGGTTTGATGATTGGTCTAATAAGCCCAAAGGGAAGGAAAGATTTTCAAGTGTCAATTATAGCCAACATCATTGAAAATCCTCTTTAAAATGGATATAGTGGTCTTATTTGATGTCTTGGCTTGTCCATTACCTTAAATGTTATATGGTGTGGTTTTCTTGTGTTTTATTTTTAATTTTTAAAAAAGGTCTTTAACATCTCTATTTATAAAGGATCCACCATTATCAAATATAATATCAGTTGGGATGCCATTTTGATAGATGATATGGTAATGAATTAATTTGGCTATCTACTTCTCAGTAACATAAGTGAGAGGAATGGCCTCAATCCACTTAGTAAAATAATTGATAGTAGTTAAAATGTGTTTATGTCCATCTGAAGATGTTGGGTTTATTTTCCTGATGAGATCGAAGCCCCAAGTAGAAAATAACCATGGTGTTTTGATCACCTATAATGGTATAGAAGTTGTGTGTATTAAATTTCCATGTTGTTGATAAGGAACACACTTCCTCACATAATTACAAGCATTTGTATCCATTTTTGGCCAATAATAGCCTATTCTGAGGATATTTTTAGCTAAGACTACACCATTAGTGTGGGCCCCACATATTCCTTCATGAACCTCCTTCAATGCTAGTTTGGATTATCCCTAAGATAAATAATGAAGTATCATTCCATAATATATTTTACAACAAAGCATGCTTCCAAAGAGGGTATAATGGGATAGATGGTGAAGGAATAGTTTCTATCAATTATTAGATAAGTTATGTGAAAAAACATGATCATGAAAATAATTATAATAATCTTATAACCAAGGTAGTTTAGGTGGGGAATTAGGACCAACAATGATGCATGCACTTTCTAAATTTGGCATAATATGTGTAGGCTATATAAGATTTTCAATCAGAAATTGATACTATTTAGTAGTGCCATCAATTTGTATCATGGACCCAATTGTTTCCATTGCATCTATATATCTGTTGGCCCTTGGTACTCGTTCAAACTATAGAGATATAAAATGAGGCTTTATATTATCAACAATTTGCTTGTAAGGTACAATTTTATCATATCTTGTTTGATAATGATCAATGGATTGATTAATAATCAATTGGGAATCACCATAGACCATTAAGTGTTGAATGTTCCACTACACTACAAGATGCAATCCTATAATAAGTGCCTCATATTTGTCCATATTATTGGTACATTTAAAATTGATGTGAAATGCCTTGGGAATTAGATCCCCTTACGATGTAATCAATAATATACCTAATCAATATCCAAAATAAGTGAAAGAACCATCAAAATATAGATTCCATATTTTATGTCCATGCTGCACTTCTTCTAATATCATGATAGAATCATCTAGAAAATTGAATCTGAGTGGTTGAGTGTCTATAATAGGGGCCTTTATAAGTTGATCAACAATAACCTACCCCTTAATATCTTTCTAATTCTAATACTCAACATCAAACTCACTTAAGAGCATGACCCACTTAACCATACATCCTGTGAAAGCTAATTTGGATAATAATAATAATTTGAGAGGATCCACCTTAGCAATGATAATTGTTTCATTATTTAGCATATAATGTCATAAATTTTTGGAATTGAAGACTATAGCTAAGCACACCTTCTCAATAGGCCAAAATTCCAAATGAAATAATAGACTACATGTTATTTACCTTGATCATCATGTTGGGCTAAAAGTACCCCCAGTGTATGCCCAATTACTAATATGCAAAGAAGTAGTGGTTGTCTAGGTGTTGGTGGTCTTAAAATTCATGAGTTGGTGTAATATGTATTAAGCTTCATAAATGCTAAATGACAGTATTTATTCCATTATAATGCGACACCCTTCTTCAAAATATGTGTAAATGGGTGGCACGTATCTTCTAATTATGAAATGAACCTAAAAATAGACTAAATATTTCCTTGAAAGATTCATAATGATTTAAGATTTGAAGGTGGAGGAATTTCAACAATAGATTTGAAATTATCAATGTCGAGTTTGATCTTTCTTTGAGATATAATGAAACCTAGTAATTTCCCTAAAGTGATGCCAAAGACACACTTATTATGATTTGAGCAGACTTTATATTCTCAAAGCCTCTTAAAGATTATCCATAGAATATCAAGATGTATAGCATATGTTCTTTATTTTGATAACATGTCATCAGCATAGTCCTCAAAAATATCATACATCATGTCATAGAAGATGATAGTCATGACATGCTAATATGTGGCTCCAAAATTATTCAAGCCAAATGGTATGACTGGGTAACAAAATATTCACCATGGTGTGGTGAATGTGAGCTTGTGTTGATCTTTTTGGGTTATCTTGATCTGATTGTATCTCAAAAATCCATCCATGAGGGACAACATCTCATACCAAATAGTATAATCAATGATCATGTCAATGTTGGGCAGAAGAAAATCATCTTTAGGGCATGATTTATTGATATCTCTAAAATTTATACAAAGATGTATACCCTATGGATTTTTATTGATTGGAACTATGTTTGATATCAATTTGAAATAGTTGAGTGGTCTGATGAAGCTTACTCCTAATAACTTCTCTAATTTATCTTTTACCAAAAGGGTGATGTCTAGATGTATCTTCTTCAATTTCTATTTAACTGGTTTGACATCTGGATGAAAAACAAAGTGATGAACTACCAATTGAGGGTATTATCCTAGCATGATTGAATATGCCCATGAAAAATATCAATGAAATCCATCAAAATGGATATAATGTGTTCACGTTCTGAGTCAATAATGAAATCTCCAAGATAAACAATTTTGGGATCATCGTATGTTCCCAAGTTCACTTCAACAGTGTCCTCTACAAGAAGTGTAGATCCATCTTCAATAATAATAGGCAATATGTGATCATGATCATCTTTTCTACTATAATTTCTTGTTGTTCCTTTTAGAGATCTAGATAATGTGATGAATCTAAATCTACCATCTTAGGTAATGGCCAAGTAGTAAAAATCTATAGAAACTCAAGAGCGGGATGCTCAAACATTTGTTCTTATTATGAATATATTCTTGTACTAGATATAGATCTAGGACTTGATGGACCTTAATCATCATTTGGGGATGAGAAAAATTTCCTCTCCAAGAGCACCTAAAATATATTTTCACTCAAGGGATTGTCTTTATCTTTACTTTTTCCCTGATCAATGAGCACCTCAAAGAGGTTTTCACTTAAAGATCTTGATGTTTTATCTTTTTTGTGACTGAGAAAGTTTGCCTACTCTTGAAAGTAAGTAGAAGGATCCAAATAAAAATTAGAGACTTATTTTTTATTACCAATAGGCAATCCATCTCTTAGGCCCATATATTATGCAATTTATTCTTCATTCTAAAATTCATCAAGACATGTGAAAATTTTTTTCTAGTCCCAATCAATGAATTTAGGATGGAAAAGGTATAGTAAACAATGAGCTGTTAAGGTCATAATGGAATTTTGATCAAATAAATTTTAAATATCAATCACATTAAAAATGCTATAATGGGATGTTATGTCACTGCTAGGAGTCTAGTCATTATTCAATTCAAAAGAATCACTATTAAAAGTCATGAGATCACCCCCAAGTGGTATAATTTAAGACCATTATTCAAATTAGGTACTCAAACTAATAAAGGTTCTAGGATTCCTTGGTCTCATGGGCTAAGGCCTCTTTCTATATAATTAAAATTATCCATGATCTAATTAGGGATATGATATTTTGGATTCTAAAAGCAATCAATAATGCCATCATAATATAACCAGTCTCTTTTAGTGAAAGCCTCTTGATCTTATTTTGATGTAGTAGGTATAAATAACATAGGTGGTTTCTATTTTTCCTTCTTCTGTTGCCAGTTCAAGTTGGGTCTATTATGGCTTTTGAAAGGTTTGGATTTACCAAATGTTTTAGGAGACTTTAACAACTTAGTAATTTGGAAGGCATCCTTGAGTTGATATGTGTAAATGCTCATGTCTTTTATAAAAGCCTATTTTTCAAGAGTTATGGGAAATTAATTAGTCAAAGTGGACACAAGGTTAATATGGTTGATATAATTGGATGGTGGTGGATGTGAAACTATCTCATTTTCTTATTTTTTATGAATTCAAAACCTAGACAATAGTTATAATTATGGAACTCAACCTCTTTATGTTTACAATACTAATAAGGATATAGATAAGAATGGATAATAACCTTAATCCCATCATGGTGAAACTTAAATCACTAGTGCAAGTTTGGAGGGAATGGCCTATACTTCATGGATTCAAGGAAAACCAAAAAGTATGTTATAAGGTAACTCAGTATCCACAATATGTAACAGTATGTGGTGGGAAATAGACCCAATAATGATTAGAAAATAAATGGTACCAGAAGAATCCTTCTCAAAAAATTTATAAACCTTTATGGTGATTGTCTCTAGCTAAATTTATTTTGTGGTGTAGCCCAATCTATGTACCAGTTTGAGAGACACTATGTTTAGCCTTGAAACATTATCTATAAGAACCCACTTGATCTTATGGTTTTCAATGATGACCTTAATATATAGTGGGATATTATGGCTTGGACCTAGAGTGGACATGTATTTTTTATGCAACATGAGTTTTCAAAATGAATACAAATTTCCCACTAGTGTTTGTAACTATTTAAGATTAATATATTTGGGGGAAAATGATTCTATAGACTTCAGACGTATGCAAGAGTTCTAAAATATAAATCTACATTAGGGTTTTGTCCAATTTGTCTAATAGACTATAAGGCTTTTCAAAATTAGCATGAGATTATTTATTTTTGGCTGGTATAATATTTAGCTTTGGATTCAAAGGCATAATTTGCACATTGGGTTAAGTGGAAGAAGAGGGAAAATGGCCCCTGAAGGGTAACTCATGAGCATCTAGTTGTGATTACATAATATAGAGGTGGAAAGGAGCCATTATAATTAGAAGATGAAGGCAAAATGCCTTAGATGGTGACTCATAAGTGTTTACTTACATCAGATCAATTTTGAGTCGATGAGGAGCCATTATAATTAGAGAAAGGATGTCCAAAAATAGTAACCCATACAAATGGAGTCGTAATAAAATTGCATGAACGCAATGCAATATTACTAGAGGGAGAGGGTGTTGAACATATAATAATGGGTCCAATACTATGAGGAATATAGGATGGTTCACGGGATTTACTAGTGACAATAGTAATGTGAGTTGCATAAAAGTATCTAACAATGTTGTTATAGTGATAAGGCATGTTATTGTAACCCAGGTTTTTAGCATGGGTATTATGATCCTAATTATCATCATGTTGATTAAAATTTTGACCATGATTATGGTTTTGATTCTACCACTAAATCTATCCTTGGTTTTGATTATTCCTTGGTGGTTGTTGATTCTGTTGAGGAAATGAATCTTGGTAGATTCTCATATCCTAAATAGTGCCTTGTGGAGTAAGTTTGATCTCAACTTCACCACTCTCGATCAAATATTAAAAAAGGTGCCAAAATTAGATGAAATGATAGTCACCATGACCAAAAACATGATGGAATTTTCACCATTAATTTTCCTTGTACCAATATGGCTTTGGTTGATCTATAGGAAATGGCCATGGTACTAGCCATATAATCAAGTTAGATGCGATGAGTTTTTGAAATATTGTCTAAATGGGCTCTCCTAATTTTATAAAGATTCTAATTTTATTGTGAAATTTACTCCATAGAGGTTGTCTTGGTGAATTTTTTGGTGTATTATGGGGAGATAATTTCACATTTGGAGCTGGTGGAGCTTGCATCATTTGTACGTGTCTTGTTTCAATTACTCCATTCCCTACCATGTTCTTGTTTTTTTAGAACCCTTAGGTTTCTCTTGCATAACCATTTAAAATGGTTATTGGGTTTTATTTTATTTTTAAACCTATGTGTAAATATTGAAAATTATTTTGGTAATAAGTGCCTTCTTAATCTACACCCCTTTGTCTATGATTTCTTCAAATGTGTTTGTAAAAGTAAGTAGTATATTGTGTATTACCTCAAGGTGTAGGTTCTGTGAAAAAATGTCCACAAACTATTTGTATAGAAAATTATTTTTAAATAAAATAACTAATGATCTATATCTCTAAATATATGCTACGAATATTTCTCAATCATGTTGTTTGGCTTTACACAAGTCAACAATGATCAATTCATACTCAATATTATGTTAGAGGTACAAACACTAAAAGGGGGGAAAATCAGTGATCCTAGATAATCCAAATTTAATTTAAATACTTTAAAACTCTTAATCCATTATCAAAATAATTAATTAATCATACATATCATTCATATCAATGAATAAGATAAACAATGCAATATCAATCACATAACACATGACATATATGGGAAACCCTTTTGGGGGAGAAAACCCATTAGAACCTATAATTGGAATACTATTCTATAATAAAAAGAATAAATTTAGACCATATAAAATTTATCAAGGAACTACCATCCCTTATTTAGTGAGATTACACTCCCACAAGGTGATATAACACCTATCTA
This sequence comes from Torreya grandis, assembly GCA_037957365.1. Taxonomy (NCBI): domain Eukaryota; kingdom Viridiplantae; phylum Streptophyta; class Pinopsida; order Cupressales; family Taxaceae; genus Torreya; species Torreya grandis. The sequence goes on along the minus strand of JARHVA010002920.1, from coordinate 260,623 downwards.
GTTGAGTAATCACAACTAGACTTTTAGCAAGCTTCACTTTGCAAGGAGGCTACAACCCCCTAGAGTTGATCAAAAATATTAAAACCTATGAATACAACATCTATTAAACATTTATTTCATATATATATAATGGATATATACATTATATCATCTCTCTTCAACTCTACATAATCAAATCACCTAAAACATCCTTTTGGATCACCCTAGACCTATTCGCTCATCCTCAACTTACAAGAGCACTATTCTGACATCAAAAACATGACCCATAGGTCATGCACATATTCCTAAATATTATATTCTCATAAAATCATCTACTAGGCACTATCCCTCTCCTTTGATCCATAACTCTCACATACACACAACTCTTTCAAGTCTTGCACAAGTCTAGAAACCATCTCCTTTGGTTTCACTATTTATAGAGCATTCATGATTATCACTCTCTTGGTCAGATAATAGGAATTCATTAACCTTTAATTCATATATAACATTAAGATACATCTTAATACCATCCACATAGGTCATCCATATCATCCATGGCTCACCCTTAAGCAATTACACCTTTCAATTAGGCCCTTGTAGCCCTTATAGGTCACATGGAGACCTATTAACCCATTTATAACATCATCAATAGAAAGAAAATATGACCAATTTAAAATACATAGGTCCAATACACATGACCCCTTTTACATCCTAAAATTATCACAATTATCTCTACTCACCTCTGTATATTCTCAATCAACTCAAACAATGACCTTATACACATAAACACCATGAATAAATACACAATAAACTTATTAATAATTATTCATACTAAATATAGATTGATCACACATAAAAAATACATATATATGATCCTAATTGAGTCTAAAACACTCTCCAATAGTTAATTCATCATGAAATATCAAAAAAACATCAAAACAGGCTCGAACAATCTTCTCGGGTCACTTGTAGGGCAAAGTCAAACACACAGTCAAATGTATAGCTTTATATATTTATCTATACATACATTAAAATATTATAAATAGGTTATTTTTAAGTTCCATGGAGTCATATAAAACTTTAATTTTTACTCCATCAATAAATTCATCTTGGATCAAAAGTTAAAGGTAAAATATAGAGCACTAATTTTTTCCTTTGCAAAATTCAAATATTCAAATGCCACTGGTCATAGTTAAAACTCAAACACTATGATATCATATCATGTACTAAAATATTATATAAATCATGCACTATTTATATAATTTTAAGGATCATATTATTTAATGATGTTAAACTTCAAACAAGTTGGCCACTTTCACTCAACTCACGTCGTCAATCTCAATTGTATGATTAAATGAGAACAGTTAGATCCTTATCCTTTACCTTTGCTCATTGTTAAACCTAAAACACTTATTACCATCTCAATCAATAGAAAACATTTATTTTTGCTTTTATATTTTTACATGAACCTTTTGATATTCATTTGGTCTTGATCTTTATCTCTTACAAAATCGACTAAGTATGGGAACCATTGTAATCTACCTAGAAGGCCAATTGTGGACCTCAATAACTTTTGTTGTGTTTAGATGCATTGTCTAAAATTTTGAAAATATGATCTCCTCACATAGGATAAACCAAAAATATATAAATATAATATTTTAAAATTTTCATGTGCAAGATATAATTCCATCAATCTGCTCACTCATATTTTTCTGCCACAAAGGCAACTATGCCTAGAACACCTTGAAAGGCTGACTTTGCACATGTATATCTTTTGATTTTATTCATCTCATGATCTAAAAATTAGAAAATAGTATCTAGGGAAAAAAATTAAAAAACACATATGATCAACTCATTTTTAAATTTCCACACATGCAAAACATGACTACATCAAAATGCCTACTTAACATTTCTTGTCATAAGCAATTTTGGCTATGGGAAAAAATTATCAAACTACTTGGGAGCCCAACTTTGCACTTTCATATATTTTATTTCACATAATAAAGTGACTTGATACTTTTAACATATAAAATTAAGACTAATTTTATAAAAATCATATGAATAACTCCCCCTGACTTATCCACATGTGGTAATTGTGATGTCATCAAACTGCCTACTTAGATTTTTTGCCATTAAACCCAAAATGTCTAGATGACAATTTTGGAATACCAGATGAATTCCAATCATTCACACAAGAAATAAAATCATATAATACCTATTATGGGACCTATTTCACATATTTAAATCACCATAATCATCCTTAAACATATCTAACCAAGCCAAAATTGAAGATCAACGAAGCCTCATTCAATCATACTAGGACCAACACATTGCACACTTTGTCATTTTCAAATAGACTATCAAGGCACTTCATCAACTCACCTATAAAACTTCATGACATCACCATGGAATCATTTAAAAATCTCCAAAAATATCCCCCTTTGTCATTAATTTCAACACCCATCAAATATCTCACCTTCCTTCTCTCTCTTCAAGCACTCTCAAAATAGGAACTTTCTCCCCCTTTGACACTATGACAAAGTGGGCACCAACTTATCCTAATTACTTGAAAAAAATAGAAAAAGTAGAGGACCATCTTATAAATATGATACAAACTCCTTCTTACCTTGATCTTACCTCTTCTTTGCCTTGACAACTTCCTCTTGCTACATGCAAATACTCTTTTCAATCAAGCACTACAACCAATGAAGAAAGAACACAAAATTATGACTAGGTTTGATCAATTCATCATACCAACCTTATTAAAATCTCATCTATATCATATATCAACAAAGATTTAATATGAATGAAGCATCTCACATATGCTTCCCCTCACATCATGTAAAGCTCCTCAAGCCATTCAAGTTATCTCAGTTAGATCCCCCTAACTTTGTGCATACCACCTTGTACTTATAAAACATGCACTAAAATATGTTTTAACTATTTAAGAAACATCTTAGAGGGACTCACCATAATATCATTGAGCCATTTCACCTCTTGAGCATCTTCAGATCTTTACACACCATGAAGAACCACTATACAGTCCTACTAGTCATCTATCTCAAGTTATCACAAGGACCAATAATATAAATTCATGCCACTCACCAAATAACAAAAATTATATAAAAAAAACTTGATAATTCTCCTTGAAACACTCATGCCTTTCTCTTTTGGATAAACTGAATAAAAATCACTATTCTTCTTACAAGGCCTATCTAGTCTCCTAATAGCCCTACCTGGGACTTGTAGATCCCAAAACTTTCATAAGACACACTATCAAGACCTAAAACTTTATATATAGATCACTCTCATATATTGGCCCCTCAATAAAATGAACTTGCATCACCTATGTCATCTTCTGTAACATACTTCCTTCATAAACCTACTAGCTAATTAGGCCTCTATTTTGCCAAAAATTGAATAAGTTGAAATCCACATACCTTTAGATATTTTTGAAGATTGATTTAGCAATAAATTAAGCACATTAAACCTATAAATAATCCTCATATCTCAAATCATAAGGGAAACCACTTTTCTATTAGATCCAAAAATCCTAGAAACTCAAAACAAATAAAGTCAACAAACCTCCTTCTGGTCAACATACACCTATAAACTTCTTATACACTTGGAGACAACCATTATACACTTTTGGAAAAATGTTTGAGCTTCCACATCTTTGAAAACCCATACATCCTATAACCTATTTTAGGCCTACTTGCCCTTAAGCCAAATCTGAGAAAATATTCAATTTGACTTCAACATACCTTTAAACCACAAAACCACTTGGAGCAAGCTATAATAAGGTCAATAAACCTTTATGATAATTAAAATATTATTAAAATTTCATCAATCACATTATGCCATCTGAAAACACCCATTTTGACCCTGCACAATAGCTCCTTTACAAACCTTTGGAGCAAGCTCATGAACTTGTTACTCCTCTTAGCCAATGACCTTCTAATGATCAAAATAATTATTAGCAACATATGATCATCAATTTTATACCAAAATAGCATTGGTCTATAAGACCAATTAAAAATCAACATACTTTTATACTAATTTTTCATTATGATCTTGAGCACACAAACTTACTTCTCCACAAGAAAGATGTCTCCTAAGAAGCATAGACATAGACACCCTAGTTCACAATGTCCTAAAATGGTATGAAACCAGGAGTTTCACACAAATCCTCATATTCCTTATCCTCCTTTATCATCTGATACATATAGTTTTTCTTCTTTTTCTTAGGCTTAAGAGAAGCAACATACTCATCCACTACAATATTCTCCTTTTCTTTTAGGATTGAATTGATAATACATGGAGACAACATAAATTTAGGACATACCTTTTCATCTAAAGAATCCACCTTGTATTTAGGAATCTCATCATTGGGCACTATAAATTGATGTTCCTTTCAATAAAAATGCTCAATAATGATAGGGTGTTTAGTTGGATCCATACACATTAGAACTAGCTTCAACTAGTACCTTGGTCTTCTTCTTGAACTTGGTCCTTCATTCACAATATGAGTAGATAATGAGATCCCTTGGCAATCTTTACCTTCTAAATCATTCTCCACCATAAAAAATATATTACTTAAACCTATAGACTCATTATGACTCACACTTACCACCTATGGTTTTTGTGAGTTAACTTTCCTTCTTCTTTGCACTCTAGGAGCCTGATTGAACTCATTTTGACTTGATGAACTTTTCTTATATAATCTACCAATGTGACCAATCTTTGTTAGGACCAAAAACACACAAAGCTCTGATACCACTTTGTTAGGACATAATAAGTACAATTGATTACCATATACAAGCAACTAAACGTAGAATTAACCAGAAGCAATAAGTAACTAGAAATCAAAAACAACACAGAATATGAGAGACAATACCCAATTGTATTAATACTCTTCTAAAAAGAAAATACAATATAGAAGTGCCACAATATTCTTCCCACACCTCTAGGGCTTCCCACTCCTCTAGGGCATATAGTTATTTTCCCTCAAGAGCTCACTTTCTCACTTGCACAATTACAAGCAAACAATCAACTCAATACCATGTTGTTGTTTCAACCAGTCAGTATTACTACTGCCAGTACCACTGAGTATACACACATACTCAACTGATTACACAACAGACTCCAAGAAGATCTCTCATGAACTTGCAACAACCTACAAATCAAACTGATCTTACTTACCCATGTAGATCTCCTACATGATCTTGCACACCTGCAGACCAACCAAATCTTACATACATGAAGAACCCTTAATTCTCCAAACCATCACCCTTGTGGATCTTCTACCATACCTTGCACACTCATAGATCTACCTGATCATACACACTTGGCACTATGGCACTATGAGGAGCTAACCATGCTCTCTTCCCTCTAAAGGAGCCAACCTTGCTCTCTCTATCTAGCACAAATTACAATACAACCCATGAGTCTATTATATAGATCTCATGCAAACAATAATTAGACATCTAATTAAAATAATTAGAACCATAGCTCCAAGACTAAAATTAGCCTTTAACATGAAAACAACCACTCCGTCCAAAAATAGACCCATTCGAGAGATGCATGCAAACGCATGCACACACAGGCTACCAACGTCAATGCCTCTCCCGATGTCAGCCGACCCATAACCGACGTCAATTACTATGAACACTGAAGATGACCGATGTCGATTGATCAAACTAACATCAGTTTCCTATAACTCAAAAACATCATCTTGTTTGCATCCTCGTGAAGCTTTTAGCTCCACAACCTAACAATCTTCCACTTGGAGATAAATAGCTGCACCTACACCTGTACCTATACATCATCTAATTTATTTCCTGGCTTGTATCCCTCTTCAAGATCAATTCCTAAAGACCAACCACCACACATCCTATGGTGCAACACATGTCATCTAAGTAACCTGCCATATCCACATCTACAAACCCATGTAAAAAAGAACTTGACCCTGCATAGCATGTCAACCTGCTACTGGTCCCTCTTAGATACCTGAGAACCCACTAAACCACTTTCTAGTGCTTCCTTCCTAGATTGGCCACAAACTTTCTGACAACTCCCACTACTAGGGCAATATTAGGGATTACACATGTACTCAACCTCATCATGTGATTGGGTACCCTGTTCTATGAATTGTCCATCCATAGGTGTGCTAATCGGTTCTACATCCTGTATCCTGAACCTCGCCACTACCTTATTCACACAATCATCTTGTGACAACATCAACTTGTGATCTTCCCTATCTCTAGGATACTCATGCCAAATAATTTTGCTACTCCCAAATCCTTCATGGCACACCACTGAACTAACCTTACCTTTAGCTCAACAAAAACCTGTATGTCTAAACCTACAACAAGCATACCATCAACATACAGTAATAGGATAATGTTGCAATCATTATCCAACCTAGTAAGACAAACACAATGGTTACACTGACATTGACTAAAGCCCTACTTTGTCATACACCTATTAAACTTGTACCACTATCCTGCAGCTTGCTCAAGACCATGTACCCTGGCCTTCCATCTCATGTGTCCATTCTCTCTATTATTTAACCTTGGAATCCATTCATCTTTCAGTGCTTTCATCCCAGCTGGCAACTCTACCAAATCTCCCATTTGGTTCTTCTCCAAAGAATTCATGCCATGCTCCCACTATTTCTTGGATCCTACCTGCATCACTTCTTTAAAAAACTTCCTAGTTCTTAACCATCAGTGAGCAACAAGTAGTATAAAGAAGAGGAATAATGAATTTGAGGCTTACTTACCCTTTCATTCCTCCACATGGGCGTTTAAGACTCCTTGATAGCTTGATGTCTGCCCAAAATCCATTCTAGTGATCGATGTCGGTCACCACCCAGTCTGCATCCTATCAACGTCAGTTCCATGCGATTAACCTGACTACCAATGCCGGTTCCCTAACCAACATCAGCATCTACCTATGTCTAACATCACTGACCTTGGTCTACACTTGACTGATGTCAGTTCCTACTTGAATGCTGACGTCATTTTTCTAACTAGCGTCAGTCTCTGTGTTTTCTTGTGAGTGATGACCTTTCCCCACGAGCACCCTTTGGATCAAAACCCTTATCCAAACCAACCTTTCTCTGCTCAAAATTATCCAACCCCCTCAGCTTATCTCTATCCATCATCTCCTCCAAGAAAACCAAGGCTTTCCAGTTCTTAAGTTTGTTAAACACATCTGACTTCCTCTTAAGAACATGCATCTCCTTCTTGCTCATGTGACCAAGCCTACAAAGCCACGTCTTTGCAATAGAAGAAGAATCAGTAATACAAGTAGGTAGATAAAGAGTACCTACTTTCTTACCACATGCTAATTCAAGTGTATCCACTATGAGAGTTCATGTGCATCTCTCATCACCCAACTTCCCTGAAGAAATTAGCCTCATCTTCAAGATTGGGACCTGCATGACCTCCTTCAACACCCATGTGTTGGCCGTCTGCAATTTCAACCGCACTCCCCCTTTGCCAATACTTTGACAAGGCTCACCAATCCCTCTTTTTGGGGCTGCATGGAAAGAGGCAATAAAATCTATAAACCAAGATTCTACTTTATCTAAGGAACATCTAAGAATAACCAGTGCAATAATACCTGCAACACATGCTCCTTCATGTTGATCTTCTACCAACCAGCAATCTTTCTTTACCTACTCTTTCTTTCCATAACACCGTAATTAACCATTCGTGCCTTTGAATTCCTCCATTCTTAGTGTACTTTCTTCTACCATTGCTTTACTCCCACTCAATCAAAAACCCCTAAGAGTGACCTATAATCAAACACAAAACTGATCCTTGCAACCTTAGTTCTGATACCACTTTGTTAGGACCCAAAACACAAAAATCTCTAATACCACTTTGTCAAGACCTAGGAAGCACAATTGATTACCATATACAAGCAACTAAACGTGGAATTAACTAGAAGCAATAAGTAACTAGAAATCAGAAACAACACAAAATATGAGAGACAATACCCAATTATATTGATACTCTTCCAGAAAGAAAATACAATAAAGAAGTGCCACAATCTTCTTCCCACACCTCTAGGGCATACAGTTATTTTCCCTCAAGAGCTCACTCTCTCACTTGCACAATTACAAGCAAACAATCAACTCAATACCAAGTTGTTTCAACCAGTCAGTATTACTAATGCCAATACCACTGAGTATACACACATACTCAACCAAGTACACAATACACTCCAAGTAGATCTCCCATGAACTTGTAAAAACCTATAAATCAAACCGATCTTACTTACCCATGTAGATCTCCTACCTAATCTTGCACACCTGCAGACCAACCAGATCTTACATACATGAAGAACTCTTAATTCTCCAAACCAGCACCCCTGTGGATCTTCTACCAAACCTTGCAATCCTAAAGATCTACCTGATCATACACATTTGGCAATGTGGCACTATGAGGAGCTAACCATGCTCTCTTCCCTCTGAAGGAGCCAACCTTGCTCTCTCTATCTAGTACAAATTACAATACAACCCATGAGTCTATTATATAGATCTCATGCAAACAATAATTAGAACCACAGCTCTAAGACTAAAATTAGCCTTTAACATGCAAACAACCACTCTGTCCAAAAATAGACCCATTCGGGAGACGCATGCAAATGCATGCACACATAGGTTGCCGATGTTGGTGCCTTTGTCGATGTTGGCCAACCCATAATTGATGTCAGTTATTGTGAACACTGAAGATGACCAACGTCAGTTGATTAGACCGACGTTGGTTCCCTGTAACTCAGCAACCTCCTCCTGTTTGCATCCTGGTGAAGCTTTTAGCTCCAAAACCTAACAATCTTCTCATAATTGTATCAAACCATTATTTTTGGATTGAACTAAACTTTCCCTACCTAATATGGATAAAATCTTTCCATGTGCTATATGTCATAACAACTGAAAGAAACTCTATTTTGAAGATGACTCACTTTGCCTTACCTTACTTGGACATTGATTAGCAAAATGTACCTCATCATAATATTTTAATCACTTAACTTTATTCACACCTTGCAATAGATTTCCCACATCATAGTTTCATGTAAACTCATTTCTAACAGGTCTCTTACATTATCTAGCTTTATGACCAAACTAATTACATTTTTAATAATAACCATTGAAGCTTGAATATCTCATGGAATTTGGTTTTCTAATATTATTTATCTTTAGTCTTCCAACACCTTCAATATTTTTTTGATGATTTGTCTTCATAGTTAGATTATTCTTATTCACATTAGTCTTCATCTTGTCTTGAGTTACATTCTCTAGTTCTTTGTATCTAAGATCAGTTCTATCACTTGCATGCATTTGATCATTTAGAATATTGTCTAGATCATTTGAGATCTTTTCAAATCTCACAAATGACTTCACCTTAATATATGTCTTCTCTAACTTAGATTTAAATGACTCATTTTCAATTACATACAATGAATATTCATCTTCTTTAACTTTCAGGCTTGTAGATAGGATTTCCAATTGACAACTAGGATGCTTGATCATATATTCATACTTCTTGGTATCTTCATTCATTATTTCTTCATACACACTTCATTGATTCTCATAGTTCTTGATTTAAAACTTCATAATTATGTTAATATTCTTTTCAATATTCATTTCTTCAAGATCATTTATCAATGCAGTCCCATAGTCCACCTAATCTTCATCATCATCTAAATCACTCTAAGTAGACTCATTTTGATGTGAGAAACTTCCTTCATTATCCATGAATAGGGCTACATATTCAACAATAGCATCATCTCCATGATCAGACTCTGAGTCACTATCTTCTTTCTCATCTAATGAGTTGTAGTCTTTATTGGTGTAGAGACTCTTCTTGTTCTTGAAGAACTTACTCTTGTTGACATACTTTTTGAAACTTTTCTTTCTCTTATCAGACATGTATGTCTTCTTGTATTCATATTGGTCTTCATCATCATGATTATGAGAGAAATTTCTAACAAAGTGTCCTATCTCTCTACAATTGAAAAATTTGAAGGGTAGTTTACCCTTATACTTGACTAAACCTATTTTTAATTTCCTTGTAAATAAAGCAATTAGTTTATCCTAATTAATTTCATAAATGTCATCATCCTTGGGTTTTTTACCTTGGAACTTCTTCTTAGTATTCATATCTATCTTGAATTTTGCTTCCTTCTTCGGTGGTATATCATCATTTTCCTCATCTCATAGGAAGTAAGGATGCCCTGCAGTTCATCCAACTTCAGTTGAGTAAGATCATGACACTATAAGATCAAAATGGAGAGAGAGGGACCTTAATAAATTTTGAACTAAAGTTACTTATTCAAGGTTTTCTCCAAGACCTCTGATGATGTTCACAGTCTCATCAAATCTATGTAGAAAATACAACACATAATCTTCTTCCTTCATCTTGAGACTCTCAAATTGTCTTTAGTGAGTCTACAACTTAACTAACTTAACTTTTGAGTCTATTACATAAATAGTTTTTAATTTATCCCACATTTACTTGGTAGATGTACAATGGATTACCTTGGTGTATTTAGTCTCTAAAATACCACAAGTGATAGCATTAATTTCCTTAGAATTATTCTCAAACAACTTCTTATCTACAACACTGGATGAAGGAATCAAAGGTACACAATAACCATCCACAACAGATTGTCAAATGTCAAACCCTAGGGACATGATGTAGGTCCTCATCCTTGCACTCTAAAAATCATAATTGGATCCATTGAACATTGATACTTTCTTAGTAGAGAAACCTCCTTGATGACTACCCATATCATACCTTAGATCACCTTCAAGATGTCAAGCCTTTACCAAAGGACTTGCTTTGATACTAATTGTTAGAGGTATAATCATTAAGAGGGGGAGTGAATCAGTGAGCCCAAATAATCCAAATTTAATTTCAATCTTTTCAAACTCAAGATTAAGAGAAACAATGCAAGATCAAGCACATAACACATGACATATATGGGAAACCCTCTTGGGGATAAAACCCACTAGAACCTAAAATTGGACTAATATCATATAATAAAAATAACTAATTTAGACTAGATATAAATTATCAAGGAACTAACATCCCTTATTTAGTGAGACTACATTCCCACAAGGTGCTATAACACCTTTCTAGTTGAGCAACCAAAACAACTAGACTTTTAACAAGCTTCACCTTATAATGAGGCTACAAATCCCTAGATGTTGAGTATCCATAATAATAAGTATGAATATAATATCTATTAAACACTGATTGCCTACCAATGTGATGGATATATAAATTAAATCATCTCTCTTCAACTCTGTACAATTAAAGCATCTAAAACATCCTTTTGGATTGCCTTAGACCTCTTCACTCATCCTCAACCTACAAGAACACTATTAGGACCTAAAAAACATGACCCACCAGTCATACACATAGTAATTAATATGATATGTTCATCAAATCATCTAATGGGCACTCTCCCTTTCCTTTTCTCCATAACTCTCACATACACACACCTCTTGAAAGTCTTGTGCAAGTCTAGAAACCATCTCCTTTGGTCTCACTATTTATAGAGCATTTATTATTATAACTATATTAGTTGTTTAATAGGTATTACTTAACCTTTAAGGAATATATCACATCAATACATAGCTTAATATCATCCACATAGGTCATCCATATCATCTCTAGGTCACCCTTAAGTAGCTACACCTTTCAATTAGGCCCTTGTAGCCTTTATAGGTCACATGGAGACCTATTCACCCATTTAGCACTTCATCAAAAAAAATGAACACAAAACCACTTTAAAATTCATGGGTCCACTCCACATGACCTATTTGACATCTTCAAATTATCATAGTCATCTTTACTCACCTCTATGCATGCTCAATCAACTCAAACAATGACCTTGTACACAAGAACACCATGAATGAACACATAATCAGCTCATTAAGCATTGTTCATACTCAATATAGATTGATCAAACCTCAAAAATCCATATAGATTATCATCATGGAGTATAAAACACTCTCCAATAGCTAATTCATCATGAGATATCAAAACAACACTAAAATAAGCTCAAATAATCTTCTCAAGTCACTTTTAAAACACAATCAAACACATAGTCAACTTTGGAGCTTAATATTATTATCTATACATACATTCAAATATTCTAACTAGGTTGTTTAGAATCTCCATGGAGTCATCTATTTTTTTTAATTCCATCAATAACTTTGTCCTGGATCAAAACTTAGAGGCAAAATATAGAGAACTAGTTTTTTCCTTTATAAAATTCAAATATTCAGATGCCAATGGTCACAGTTAAACCTCAAACACTATGTTGTCATCTTATGTCCTCAAATATTAGATAAATCACACACCATTAATCTTATTTTAATTATTTTGGTCTTTAATTATGTTAAACTTTGAATAGGTTGACCACTTTGACTCCACTCACGCTGTCGATCTTAATTACATGATTAAATGCGAACTGTTAGATCCTTATCCTTTACCTTTGATCATCATTAAACCTTGAAAAATTCTTACCATCTCACTCAATATGCACACTTATATATTTTTTTTATGATTTCCCATCAACTATTAATTCTTCATTTGGTCATGATCTTTATCTCTTGAAAAATTGACTAAGTATGGGAACCATTACAATTTGCCTAGAAAGCCAACTTTGGACCTTAATAACATTTGTTGCACTTAGAGCATGATCTAAAATTTGGACCATATGATCTCCTCACATAGGATAAACAAACCATATATCAATATATTCCTAGAACCTTTACATATACAATATGTAATTCCATTAATCTAATCACTCAAATTTTTTTACCACAGATCCAACTATGCCTAGAATAACCTAGAAGGCCAACTTTGTACATGCATATGTTTTGATGTGATTCATCACATGATCTAAAACTTAGAAAATATTAGTTAGGAAAAAAATAACAAACCCATATGATCAACTCATTCTAAAACTAACACATGTATGAAATATTACTATATCAAAATGCCTACTCAGCTTTTCTTGTCACAAGCAAATTTGGCTAAGTATGAGAAAACACTATCAAACTGCCTGGAAGCCCAAATTTGCACTTTCATATCTTTGACTATGATTCATCACATGGCTTAAGAATTGGAAAATAATATATTGGGACTAATTTTATCAAAAAAATATGACTAAATCCCTCTAACTCATCCACATGTGGCAATTATGATGTCATCAAACTACCTACTCTGATTTTCTACCACTTGACCTAAATGTCTAGATATAAAATATGGACTACCAAATGAATTACACTCATTAAAAAAATCAATAAAATAATAAAATACCTCTTATGGGACCTCTTAAACATGATAAAATCACCATACTCATCTTTTAACATCTCTAACCAATCCAAAACTAAAGATCAACCAAGCCTCCTTTAAGCATACTAGTATCAACACATTGCAAACTTTGTTATTGTCACATAGACTATCAAGGAACTTCATCAACTCACCTAAAAACCTTCATTAAATCACCATGACATCATTAAAAAATCTCCAAAATATTTTATGAGAAATGGTTAATGACCTTTTTAGACAAGTCATTCTAATCCATAATTGATCCCTTGGATAACTTAAGTAGTCAATCTAGAGCTTGCCCTATTAAACTTTGTGAGAATAATTGAAGTAAATAAACACTAATATAAGTGACCTATCAACATAAAAAAAAAATTCTTGAATGTGTTCATGAGATTCACCCTTTCCTTTATATTTTTTGAATTTAGGTGCCTCAAAATGAGATGGAAAGGGGACTTGGAGAATGCTTAAATCAAATAGATACGAACATATCTCATCAAATTTGTAATTCTTGATTTTGTTTCTAGTCTCCAAATGTGACACAATATCTTTTATCAAGTTCTAATTTTGCATGTTTGGTGCATTCATAGGTGGAACACAATTATGTTGGGAGGGTATGTGCCCCTATTGTTGCATGGACTTATTAGGGATATACACCCTATGATCCATGAATTTGTTTTAGCTCACTCCTTGAGTTGAGTAAGTGAGATGCTAATTACTAGGAATTTATTGCCTTGAATTATACATGTTGTATTGATTATATGGATTCCATGGTATATTTTCCAAAGTACGTATTGATTGAGATGAATTATCCAAATTATTTTTTATGATTTATTCAATGCATACTGAATTTTTTTTGTCTTTGGTTTTTCAAAGGAACAAGAGGTTATTAATGATTGAAAAATGTGTGCTCCATGTCTAGTGAAGCCTATTATAGAAACTCTTAGGATATAGGTTGTTCAATTAATATATCTTGATCTATCATTGTTATGTTCTTAACTAAAGTTTGTGTTGGTTAAACTACAATCCCTTGTTATTTGGAAGCATTATTGTGGATTGATGTGGAAATTAAAGATTCTATAAATCCCATGGTAAGTTGGTCTACATATCATTGACTTAAGTTGGTTTTGAATCTACAAGTATTTCATTTCTTTTATTAGAAGAAGGTATGTTTGTTTTAGAAATGTTTACGAAGGATTGTTCTCACTGCTCCTCTCCTTCTCTAACCAAAGTGTGAAATTATTCCATAGGAAATTTTGAGGGTTGTCTTAGTGCCCAAAATTTCACTAGATAAATTGGACCCTTATTAGTAAAATGATTGAGTCTAAACTAGGTTGAGTATCAAAATTTAAGTCACTAGCCCCAATCCTGTCTCTATGTTTTCATTCAAAAAGTCAAGTTCATGTTTATAATTTGCCAAGTCTTTTGTCTTGTTTTTGCCTGGTAGAAATGTTCTTTCCCTTAGATATTTTTAGGCCTTTTTCATGAACATAATGCTTGACAAAAATAGGTCTTCAGAACTTCTATCTTAGACCAAAGCCCCAAAGACTTATTTTCATTAGACATTTTGTCCACTTCAAAACTTTTGAAAGAATTCCATCCCTTGTATTTTGGTCTTAAATGTTTTCATATCATTTGTCTCAGACATTTTTTCTATGGAAAAATTTTTTAAGGGTACTTTTCCTTTAGATGATACACCCCCATAAAAGGCCCAAAGGATTTGTAGGATCATATTTCCCTTTTAAAAGTTCCAAAGGAACTTTTCCTTCAAGGATTTTGTATTTGCAAGATTCTCGAAGGGCACCTTTGATGGTTTATTTTTCTGCTATAAAATGTTCAAAAGATTATTTCCTTTAGACATTTTTCCCTTAAAAAATTCTTGAAGAATGTCTACAATAATTTCGATGGGCACTTTCTAAAGATGAAGGACATTTTCAATAATTTCAAAGGAATTATAGAGTTCAATTGAATGTTTCATGGTGGGATGATTCATAGTAATAAGATAGAACTATAACCAAGCCTCTTTTTGTGCATGGATTTGTTATCTTATGTTTGAATAATAAATTTTGGAGCCATGAATGAAATTAACAAGTTGCACCTTCAATGTATTTTAATGACTAAGGTGAGGAATTGCCTGATGAACTGAACGAAGGTGATTTAACAATTTTGGGAATATTAGAGTCTTATTCCTAATTTAGTTAAGGGTTTGAGTTAATTAAATTAGTAAAAAATATTGGGATAATTAATTTACTAATTTGTATAATTTAATTGTAACTCAAACCTATCTAAAAATAGATATAGGTGAGGAGAAATGTAGCTTAGCTTAAATAAGACTAAAATGGATAAGACAAAAGATGGCACTGGATATGTAGGACTAGGATACTATTAAAAATCAAGATTTGGATTTCATTTAGTGAAAGGATAGGATCACTAAAAACATGAGACTTTTGGGTCTAGTGCTATAATCTAGGTCTTGTCGCTATTGTCCAAATCGGTCACAAAGATCTGAATTTTATGGGTTTTGTCTACTACCCCTTTATTAGTCTTCTTGTGAAATTTTATGTCTTGAATATCGATGAATATCCTTGTAGAGATAATTCAATCTCTAACCCTAGATCTTTTTTGTACTTTAACTTGAATGAAAACTTAAAGAAAGAGGGGGGGGTTAGTGTGTGTAAGATGTACTAAACATGTATCCACACCCCTTATATGGGCACACTACCTACATACCAATACACTGAAGAGAGATCAAGAAATATGTAGTTCTCCCACATGATGTGCTTTGTGTAATAGTGTAATGAAGATTCAAAATGCTAAATTGGGTGTTCTTGAGGTGGCTAGAAACTGGTGTGAGGATTTGAATATGTTTATAGTTGTATTGGTTGGTTGTATGTAGATAATAAGAAAATTTACCTTAGTGGTTTTACCTATGTTTTATGCTTTAGTTTTTGATAGTTTCCAACCCCTTCTAAATGAACTTTGAATGGGATTTTATATATATCTATTGGTCATGGGTTAAATGCATTTGCATTATGTTGACACAATGAGGAAGAGGAATCAAGAGAAAATGGTCACCTAGGATCTAAATGTGATTAGACACAAGAAATGAAAATGGGACACCCTAGGGTCTAGCACTATAGTCTGACCCCAACACTCCTATCCTATAAGCTCAGGACCTAAGGTATGAAATAAGAATGGAAACTGGAGCCTATCTGAGCTAGAATGAGGTTATGAAAGTCTATGAATGACTATAAATCAATGAAAAGGTGGATAAAAGGCTCATGAGTGCATGTAAGAGGGACTTGTGGGTTGGGTGTCACCAATCACACTCAAATTACCAATTTTTACAATTTATATGTTTACATTTGCCCTCCCTTTATTTTAGTGATGTAACAAATTGAAATACTAGGATAAAGGAAAAGTATAAAGAGTACATGAACCTACCAACAAGGGTGAAGCCAATGAATCTATGTGATTTTGGGTGTGCATAGTGAGATCACATCATGAAGTGTAAATTTATAAAATAAAAATCAAGAGTAAATCAATTCTTACTAGATACACTATATCTAAAATAATAATTTACAAAAGTTGGATAAGAGAGAGAGGAAGAGAAAGGAATGAATACACTTCATTGGGTACATGGACTAATACAAAAACTATTATGATGTTGAGTGATGTTGGATGTGTGTTGGGTATGTGTTATACCAAGAGTAATATCATAAATGCAGTTCAGTGCTCAATTTCTTGGGAGTGGCTCAAGAATGTAAAGGCTGGCCCTTTGGCTCTATCATCACCATTAAGTGAATATAGGTGGTCATGCATGTGATAATCAATGTTTGGACTATGTGTCCAATCCCTCTAAGTAGGTGGTTCAAGAATAGAAAGACTTATTAGTATTTTGGCTCTATCACTTCTCCATGAAGTGAAGCTATAAACTAATACTGATATGAATATGTGTCACATGAGGTGGCTTTTGAAGCCCATAAATACTCTAAAACCTGAAAATGTGGCATGGATAGTTGAATGTGTACTATAAATTAGGCAAATTTGAAAGGAAGAGATTAGGTTTGTATGGAAATCCACTTTGAAATTGGGCAATAGGCTTATGTGGAATCCACTAAAAAAAAGTAGAGGTTAGTCTTGTATGAAAGCCACTCCAAAATGATGTCAACCTATAGATGGAAAAAGGCATGCAACTACTGAGAATGTCTAGGTAATATACTAAACTCAAAAAGAAAAGAAGACCAATGTGTCACACACACTCCCGCCAATCACTAGTATCTGTAACATGGATTATGATTTGGAAGTTATACCAACTACCCAATATGAACTTGAAGTGAGATCCATCATGGCATATATGATGCCCCCTATATCTATATTTTTTGAAAAAACATTATACTAAAATTGCTAAATTTGAGCTAGTCTATATTTACCAAAATATAGCTGAGCTTACCTTTCTACCTATTTCTAGAAAATCTAGGTTTTTTTGTTTGGACAAGAACATCAAAAAACAAGACACCCTAGTGTCTGGTGTTATTGTCCATGTGTGACACTATTTTCCTTTGCTGAAATTGAAGACTATTCTAGAATCATCACTATTTTTTTGGTCTATTCTACTTGGTTTGACCTTTGATTACTATTTTGAGTGTTCTAAAAACTAATTTTTTGATCAGTTGAAGCTCTAATCTCTATGACAAAACCCATATTTGTTACCCCCTCTTTTGAGGGTAGGAATGAAGACCCTACAATGAATTACCTAAGAAGAAAGAGCCCTATAATTGTGTTGTGCTATAAAATACATGATATATAAATGATAATCAAAAACATGTCTCAAGATATATTATGGTTTGTATTGGATATTGTTCGATCAAATAGAGGTATGCTTAGATAGATATAACAATGTAATAACATGTGCAATATACTAAATTAAAACTAAAAATGTGAGTTTTTATGGAGGGATGAAGCATGATGTCCATCATGGCATCCAACAAAAAAAAGAGAATGCATGATGTGGATCATAGAATTACAAATAGTGAGAAGTAAATAATCAACAAGCACATAAGGTAAGAATCAAGAACCATACAAGAGTAGCCAAGGGGATAAGAAAACAAGGGACATGGGAACATGTCACTCAAACTAGAAAGCAAGCATACAAGGCATGTTCAAATGCCACATATACATACAAATGAAACAAGCAAGGTTGGAACAAGGGCCATAGGCACATAGAAGAATAGAAGCAAAGGACATTGGAAAATGTCCTAAGGAACACATAAGAATGGAATCATAGGACATTAGAAAATGTCTTAAGGCACATACAAGAGATAAAATAGGAAATTATAAATGCAATCATATCTAGCTATGCAAAGCAAGAAAGTAAGGCACTCAATATAATATAAATACAATCAAATATAACTTATCAAATCAAAAAATGAAAGTATGCAAGATATGGTGTCCAAGATTAGATAGATGCTAAGAAATAAACAAGTGCTATATACTAGTGAATGTCGATAGACTAATTTGTGTAAGCAAGTAATTAACATACATCAACATGATAAATAGACCGTGTGGTGTACGAATAACATAACTTGAATGGTGTAGTCATGTAGAAGATGCCCCCAGGGGGTAGCAATATCAATGTACATCTCAAATGTAGAAGTAGGATGCCCCCTCAATGGGTAGAGTGAAGTAATCAAATATCTAGATGTCACTGCACACACTCAAAGAAGATCAAGTGAAGCATGGTAATGTAGATAAATTAATAAACAATAGCATAGAATAACAAATGTAAGTCTAGCATGGTAGTATAAATGTAAATCATGGATAATGCATATAATTGAAATGTTTTGTGTTTTTGAATATTTGAATGTTTTTGTATTTTGAAATATTTGAATATTTTTGGATTTTGAAATATTTGAATGTTTTATGATTTTGACATATTTGATTTTTTTTATATTTTGAAATAGGCTATGTATAATAAATATTGATAAACTATGTACAAGTAAGCAAAAAGAAACTATGTACAAGCAATTGAAAGGTCGTTATATACAAGTAATTTTAAAACAAGCAATATGTACATAATGATGTAAAAGACTAGGCTAGAGGGGGTAAAGGGTCCAAGGATGGAACTCACTGGGGGTGGAGATGGAGGAAGGGATCATGACCATCATCAAATGCCTCAAGATCATCATCTTAAGTATCATCATATGTCATATATTTTGTGTGTATAGTGGCTATCTACTTAGTTTTCAGTAAGATCTATGCTCTTTGTGTAGTCTAAGATATATCACTTATAATGGTGTCATCCTATCAAAAATGAATTAAAGGTTGCTTTGATGGTGAAAATGTTGAGTCTCCTCTAGGAAATTTAGTTTTGGTAGTATATGGATTCAGTGGAAGTGGTGAAGTTGGTGTTGGTGGTAGTGTAATCTGAATAATACCCTATAATTACAGTTTATCAAATCTCTACTTTAAAGTTATACATGAGTTTTTATCATGGGATGTGATCCTATGAAAAAGATAAAATGGGTGATCATCTTGCTATGATAACTTGCTAATATATATATTTCATTCTATAGGTAGTGTGATTAATCCATGATCAAGTAACATTTGTAGTATAATCTATGGTTGATGTTGTGTGCTACCTACCTGAATGTGAATGACTAGCTCTATATCCATATAGGTAACCATGTGAATTATATGCACTAAGTGATCTATCTATGGACATAAATATGGAGTATATCATGAGAGTGTAGTGTGAGATGCTAAGAGTGATGTAAGATTTTTAATGAGAGCTCTATATTCATCTTGGTACTCTCTTGGGCTAGTTGGTGTAAAGATAAATCCACACAAATAATCATCTATGAGTGTGGGTGTCATATTATCATCTAAAGTAGTTTGGAAATTTGTATCAACATCATGTACATATGGTAACTCAAAATTTACCATAAGGGGTAACTATGAAAGAGAGTCTCATCAACTATAGTAGTAGAAGATGGTGGTATTATGATATTATCTATAACTATCAGAGTGACTGTAACTATAGAATCAACGAGTACTTCTAGAAATACTATCATTGATTGTATAATTATAAAAATTGTAGGAACTATGACTAATGGATAGCTAGAAATATTAAAACTACTATGACTGGCTAAGTATTTGGATCTAAGGACACAATTGTAAGTGGAGTGTTGGATGTTCTAGTATCTCCTACCTCATATGTATGTATTTGATCAAGATAAATGTGATGAGGTGGTAACTAAATTGTGATATAAGGTGTCCCATTTGGAAAAATAGTAGAAGATGATTTTATAATTTGATAATATCTAAATGGATAGTTATTTTTTGGGCATGTGTATATGTATCTTTCATGGAGAAATGTAACACATCAATGAAGAGTAGAATAAAATTCCCCCATAACATGTATCCAAGGTCACGTAAGTAAAATATTATAGTGAAGAGGACCTGGCATGACCAGGAACTATGCAAAGAGGGTTTTTAGCCCTACCATGATATCTAAAGCAATGGTGCCCAACGTCTACCATGGTATATCTATGCCCATGGTCTGTAAAAATGTAATATTACATATATTAATTTTGGAGCCACTATCAACTAGAACTCTCTTAACTACACTGGTTTTGACTTGAGATTGTATGAACAATGGTAAATTTTAATCAGTAACTATCTAAGATGGCATGTCCTCATGATAAAAATAAATAACATCTTCTATAGTTTTTAATGTGTTGACCACTGATGCAAAATAAGAAGGTTCTAAATTAATGGGCATAGAAGTCTAAGTGAGTTCCTGATAAAGAATGTCTTTGATCACATTAGCTTTCTAAAGTAGTTATAACATGGAAATCTTAGCTGGTATGTTTCTCAACTAATAAAAAAAATCATATGCCTTGTATGGATCTACCTATGAAATTGGGTTGGGCCTAGGATGGGAAGGAATAGGAGGGTGGCAGGGTTCTTGATTTGGTAAGGGAGGCATGGTATCATGTTGATTAATAGTGCTAACCATATTATTTACTATTCATATAGGAATAGTAGTAGTTATGGGAGGAGAGTGAAGATAAACGATAGGTCAAGGTGGTGGAGGGACAAAGGGTGTCAACTGGGCTCTTTGGTGATGGGTAGTGACCTAGGGAAGAGTAAAATCGACCATGCAACATAACTCATCATCAGATAAAGGCTCCAAGGGAGGTAAGGCAAGAGGTATCTTAACATGTTTATCACTTAATTTATTAATAGCATCCCATATTATAAAAATTAAGAATGAAATGAAAAGAATGAAGATTTGTAATAACATATGATGAACTTCATCATTCATGTACAGGATAGGACTGAGTATGGTTTGCTTATTATTTACAAGAAATGCAAGAAATATTTGTAAATAAGTGAGATCCATTTCTATTATTATGTGAAATCTGATTTTAGATGTAAGGTGATACCTCAAGCAAACAAATGGACATATTATATGCAACTAGGGTTTTATATATATATATATATATATATATATATATATATATATATATATATATATATATATATATATATATATATATATATATATATATATATATATATATGGAATTTTAAAATTTGATGTGAAGTTTTGATTTAAATATGCAAGTAAAGAATCAAAAATTTATTGGAAAATTATTGATTTAAAGGAACTTAGTAGTGCAACTAGGGTTTGAAAGAAAATAATTTAAAAAAAAATACTATGGAATTTTAAAAAATAAATGAAATTTATGATTTAACTGTGCAAGTAAAAAAATTAGAAAAATATTGTAAAAATCAGCAAGGAATTTACCCTAGGGTTTCTAGGATTTTATGTGCAAACAAAGTAAGTCGGGTTCATCAAATGATTTAACAATTTTGGGAATATTGGAGTCTTATTCCTAATTTAGTTAAGGGTCTGAGTTAATTAAATCAATAAATAATGTTTGGATAATTAAGATATTTATTTGTATAATTTTATAGTAATTTAAACCTTTTTATAAATAGTAATAAGTGAGGAGAAATGTAACTTAGCTTAAATAGGACTCAGATGATGGAGACATAAGCTAGTACTAGTTGTGAAAGACTAGGATACTATTGGAAATTAGGATTTGGATTTCATTTGATGAAAGGATAGGAGCATAAAAAATAGGACACTTTTGGGTCTAACACTATAGTCTAAGTCTTATCACTATTGTCAAAATTGGTCATAGAGATCTGAGTTTTGTCTGTTGTCCCAGTATTAGTCCTCTTATGAAATTTCAAGTCTTGAAATTTGATGAAGCTCCTTGTAGAGATGATTCAATCTCTAACCCTATGTCTTCCTTGTGATTTAACTTGAATGAAAACTTGGAGAAATATGGGGGGTTGGTGTGTATAAGATGCACTAAACATGTATCCACACCCCTTATGTGGGTACACTACCTACATACCAGTAATCCAAAGAGGGATCAAGCTATATGTAGTTTTTCCACTTAATGTGTTTTGTGTAATAGTGTAATGAAGATGAAAAATGATAAATTGGGTGTGATTGAGGTGGCTAGGGACTAATGTGAGGGTTTGAATATGATGATAATTGTATTGGATGGTTGTATGTAGAGAATAGGGAAATTTTCCATAGTGGTTGTGCTTGTATTTTATGCTTTAATTTTTGATAATTTCCAACTCCTTATAAATGAAAATTTAATGGGATTTTATAGATATCTATTAGTCATGAGTTAAATGCATTCACACTAGATTGACATAATGAGGAAGAGGAATTGAGAGAAAATGGTCACCTGGGCTCAAAATGTGATTGGATAGGAGCATTGAAAATGGGACACCCTAGGGTATAACACTATATTCCAACCCCAACACTCTTATCCTATAGGATTAGGACCTATGGGGATGGAATGATCATGGAAAATGGAGCCTAGCTAGGCTGGAATAAGGTTTTGGAAGTCTATGGATGACTGAGAATCAATGAAAAGGTGGAAAGAAGGGTCATGATATCATGTAAGATGGACTTATGGGTTGGGTGTCACCAACCACACTCAAACTACCAATTTTTACACTTTATATGATTATAGATGGACATGTGTCTTTCTCAAGGGACTCCTATGAATCTTTCCAAGGGTCAGGAGGATCATGCACCCTTCCTCAAATGAAGAAAGCTAGTGCAAAGCAAAAAAGTAGTTGAGAGTCCAAGTTTACATCTTAATTGGACATGTGGTAGGTTATTAGGGATTTATAAGTTTTGGGACCTTTTTTAATATTTCCCCACTTACCTTTTGGTGGGAAAAGTGTAGAAAATTCTCCAGGGTTTGAATGCTTGAGCTTGCAAACAAAGTGATGATACATGGTAGCTCCTTCAGGTCTTTTAGATTTTAGGTCCTTTTTGAAGATTGCCTCATTTAATTCTTGGTGGACAAGGTTCAAAATGTTTTGAGGAAAATTACCTAGTATAAATGTAGCATTTGTACCTTCCCTCTCTTCTTTTAAAACAAACACAAGTGATTAAAGAGGGTAGTAAGTAATTATTTGTTATGATTCAAAGCATTAATGGAAACCCTAATTTCAAAATTTAAAGGATTATAACTAAGGAAGTTTGCCTCATTTATGTTTACCCTTTTGATTTAGAGCTTTCATTTGTTCCTTTGAGCTATTTGTGTGCCCTAGCTACGTGTAACATGAGAAAAGTGATTACAATGAATTATGTATGGATTTTTAGCTTCCATTGTGTGAAACCTTCTAGATTAATAGTAAGTGTTATTTTAGATCCTTGTGTTATGTTCTTTAAGAGGATTTTTGAGGTATTTTTAGGGTTTATTAAGTGAAGGTTTTGTTCAAATTCAAAGTATTTAACTAGAGATCTAGTTGAAAAATGGCAACATCTTTGATTTCTGTGAAGAGCAACATTGTCTCTATCTTGGATGGGATTAAAGATACAGATGTCCTAGGGTTATATCTAGAATCTTTGTTGAATGTATTATGGTGGATTGACCCCCTCCAAATAGTTTCTAATGTTGGCATGAGTTATATCACCCCTATGGTATCATTCCCCTTGGCTACTCCATACACAAAATTGGTTATTGCATATGTTTGGGCATACCAACCAGACAACATGACCATCATCTATGGTATCCTTTCAGTTATTTTATCTTTCACCCTTATGTTCCTCAATACCATGCTCAAAATTATTCCCTAGTTCAAAATCATTACACACTACTTGAATAAATACTAGGAGTATGCAGAGAAAAATGACAAGGCAATTTGGGACATTTTCAACTCCTGCTAGCTAAACAAGAAAAGACAAAAGGTCTCTAAAATGTCTAAAAGTTTGAAACTAGTGGAATTTAATGAATTTCTCTAGTACATCATCACCATGGATTCCAATATTTATGGGATCCATACTGTAGATAAATTTGAGCCATGGATGTTCTTAATCATAATCTACATGTTAGAGAGATAGAAGAAGCTAGACTGGGCCACCATTCTAAGTGACAATCTTCATAGGTAGATGATGTAGTTTTAGGCTATTATTATTTCAAAATAGGCATTCATAGGTACATTTTATATGTCTTCTTACTTAAATTATAGCCTAGTACACAATAGGACATTCCAAGGGCTCACTAGGAATCCTAATGGGATGAGAATTTATGAAATATATCTAGAAATCACTATGAATGGCTTCAAGAAGAATTTATATAGGGTTTATAATTTCTTATTCAACACTATGATGAGTGTTTTCTTTCTTTTGAAAAGCCTCAAAAAAATGTCTAAGGTAGACAAGGAAATAATTGAGAAATATGGTGCCTCTTATATTCAATTTAGGACATTCACCGACATCAAAATAAGTGGTTACTTAGGGTATCCAATCAAGTTACCAAGATACCTGGATGACAAGTTAACATTAATGGACCTGAGCCAACAGGTGGTGCCTCCACATGGGATGATTTATACAGAAAAGATGAACAATTCCTTCAAAATTTTGATCTAAATTAGATATTATTCATGCCCTTTAGTCACTAAGGCCAAAGTATTAGAACAAGAAATGGGCCTATATGTGATTGACAAGAGGCCTTCCAGGCCCAACTATGATATTAGATGGTTGGTGAATATGGAGAGCAATGTGATTCTAAATCAATCACATTATGAAGATATCTAGTTTGACTACACCACTAAGGAATACATCAAAAAATTAGACTATATGAGGTTGATAGTGCAGGAGGTTATTGCTTATAATATCACTCTCAACCCAAAGTACATGGTGTATGATAAGATGATACTATCCTTAGTATATACTGCAACCAATATTGAAGCCCAGGCCACCTCCTAATCAGACTTCAATGTTAAGGAGAATTCTTCCATCCCTTGGAGAGCCTTTAAAATTATGAGAATATACTTCAAGTGGTTGAAGGAACATGGATTTGATCTTGGTGCATATGATACCCTTACCTTAAAAGAGCTTAGATAGGGTCAAGAACTAAATGGTTTCCTCCTAGATATAGTGGTGCTCCTTTAGCTCCACCACTAGCCTCAAAAGGTAAGGGGAAGTGAAAGCTTGGTGATATTGATTTTACCAAGCCATTTTATGTGGAGTAAATAATAACATCATAGACTAAGGCTAGACTATCCTTTTCAAAGATAATAATCCTAGTATAAAATTTGGATAAAATTTTTATTGTAGAGGTTACATTGGCTAGTGCCACCCCCATATCCATTTTGATAGAGGGAGCCCTAATAATACTAGCCATTTTATTAGTCATCACAATGGTTAGTTCAACTAATGTTCCACCTACTCCACAACCATAGTAACTAGTAGTTTCCCCTCCCCCAAAGATATACTCAAGGAAGAGAAGATGTGAGGATGAAGGAGAGAATCCCAAATAAAAGAGAGTTAAGAGGGATTTGTAACCTCCAAATGGATTTCTTGTGAGGAATAAATAAGTTATGTTTAAAGACCTACCTTCTAAAGAACTCCCTATAAAGAGGAAGGAGGAACATTCCTCATATGCCCAAAAGTTGAGGGATATGAGTGCTGATGAATATTTAGATGAAGGTAATCCCATCACTAAGGTGATGAAGAAGAAGCATACATTCACTCATCCTCAAGTAAAAATCAGGAAAATAACTTTGAGGGAAAGACCCCAAACCCTAGTGAAGGCCTCGATAATGGGTTTAATAGAAAATAAATAAGGAACATGATAACTTGAATAAAGATGTTGAGGAATGTAATTATAGAAGTGTTACTTCAATTTAAGTATCAAAAAGTCCCTTTCTCACATAAATTTTCATGACCCAACCCACAATAAAGGACCTGTGGCTATGATTGGTGAAGAGTTGATTAAAAGCAACAAGGATATCACCATATGCTCATCCATACCTGAGGTTCTAATAAATAAAGGTGAAATATCTACATATCCTTCCAAATAGTTAGCTAAATAGGGGAGTTTAATTGAAAAGTTACTCAGTGGGTCAATCAGCTTTGGTCAAACTTTAAAGATTTGGAGTAGGTAGAATCGAATGTAGAGAGGGAACATGGAGTAGACAAATATGGTGAGGAGAGAGAGAGAGAGAGAGAGTGATGAAGAGATTGAAAATTTTATGTTGAGATCACAACCCACTCTTGTGGCACTCCCTACCTCGAGCACTCAAATGACACCACCTTTTACTATCTCAATGCCAACATCAATTTCCACCACATTGATGGGATTCTAGACCAGGTCCCTTCTCTGGGTCAAAAAATAAGTCAAGGAGAAAAGGGATATTATGATAAAAATTGGGGAGATCGACATAATGAATATCACTCAAGCATGTAAGGCTAAGCCCTTTAAAAAGTTTAGAAAACATTTTAAGACCGCCTTCACCATTACAGGAGAAAGGAATGTGGAGATAGCCATCCCTCCACTAGATGTTTTGAATAAGGATGATCCCATTGAGAGTTACATTCTAGGGGAGCCATCAAGGAATGAGTTAAAACATAGCTCATAGGTTTTAGCTAATATGGTGGCCCACATAATGATTAAATAAAAAGCCACCATGGAGGAGTTGAAGGAAAAAAACTAGGCTATCATCTAGTAATTGAAAAAGTCACTGAGTGAGTCTAAGGCAATGATTCCAATTGCTAGCAAGGCTCTAGGTCCTCTCTATCTAACATTTACATCATTTGAATCTAGCTAGATTGATGATTTGAAGACTAGAGGATGAGAAACTGAAGAATGGAAATAAAATTTGGGCACTAGGGAAGAAGATATAATCCACTTAGGATTTAAATGCTTAAACAACATAGTGGATAATAAAAGGGAGTGTGATGCCCAAATGTTTTCCTATGATGCAGATACCAAAAAGTGGGAAGAAGCTCAGTGAAATATGGATGAGATATGTAATATGGGAATAGACAATTTTATTGTATATATGATCATTACTACAAATGATCACAAAAGGCCCAAGAAATATCAATTGGTAATCAAGCATCATTTAATGAGGCTCAAAGATAGCATATTTGATTTAAAAGGAGAAGAGTAGTCTCTCAAGACTACAATAAAAGAGATAGATGTTGTGATGAGAAAGATGGTAAGACTTGATGGTGTAGGTGGCTTTGGGAGGAGGTACTATGTGATACTCTAAATAATGTCATTGATGCACCAAAAGAGTCCTTTGATGTTAATAAGATAAATCAATTGGTGTCACTTGAGAAATCTTGTGACTAGTTTAAGAAACTCATTGGATGGAAGCAAACCATACTTCAAAATATTGTTGCCTAGATTTAGGAGTACAAGGTCAAATTAAAATACCAAGTAGGCCCAAACCAAGGTAGTCTCACCCCAATTCTCAAAGAATATACTAGGTACAAGAATAGGCTGGTAAAGGATTTTGTTATTTAGATCGACTCTGGGTCATAATCAGATATTTTAGTTTATTTCGAGATGGTGCCACTTATCTTTTATCTTCTCTCCCTTTTTCTTTTCTCATTTCCCATTGGGAAACTATTTTACTTTTCTCAATAGTGTCATGTCACTTTTAAGGTAGTTTTATGTAATCATGTGCATAAGAAAGAGATGTTTTTGTTTGTTATGCAAGCAAACAAAGATTAGTTTTGTCCCTTGAAGGATTATCCTCTACATAGATAAATAGAAATATTTTGCCTAAGTGGAGGATCAATTTTACCATCATCATATAAGCATGATCATAATCCAAGGAATCATTTTTGTTACAAGGTCTAATACACTCCAGGCCCATGAAGGAATCTTCCAACTAAAGCATATTTAGGAATATTCTAAGCTTAGCTCAATTGTATAAGTAAAGGGGGTATATCCCTTTACAATGATCTATTAAATTTTTGAGTCAAGATCTATAGCCTCAAATATTTCTTGTTATGTAATAATTCTAGAGCCAAATTGATTTTTGATGTAAAATCATTATCAAGATTTGAGATCATTGTGCATGTCTCCCTTGTCACAGGATTTTCTTGTAGAATGTTAATCTATTATTTTGTTCAATACACATTTTATTCATTTCTAATTCAATTGATTAATGAAATCTATTTATGGTTTCCATTCTCTTTCCATTGTTGAAGTACAATGCCATGTTTACATGCTTAATTGATTGATGATCTAATGTATTCATCTTTATGGTAGTCATCTAGGGTGTATATCTAAATTATAAAATCTTTTATACTTTTAGATTTTGGAACAGGGTGTTGATAGCCCTTTTAAGGGTATTTCTAGGCTTACAGATTCAACTAGAAGGGGTTCTTGAATGATATCATTTGTGCATGATTTTAGTTTCATTTATTTTATATATGTGGTGCATTTACTGGTAAAGGCAACATAATAGTATATTTGAACTTATTTATGCTCATCTGTTAACCTTCCACTTTAATCTCTATTAACTAATAATTTTGTCTTACCTTATTTTACCTTGAATATTACATGTCCTCTACATATCCAAAGTGTTTTTTTCTTAAGAGTGCATAAACATTTGTATACTTAGTTTGTGTTTACATTCTGTGCATTAAAGATCAATATTACAATATCTTGTTCAACCCTCTATTATTGAAGATTCTTTAGAATGGAAATTGTAATCATGTCCATATTTGTCTTTAGTAGCTTGTGTTTGGTTGTACTCATATAAAATGTGAAAATTGGTAACTTGAGTGTGGATAATGAAACCCAACCCATAGGTCCCTCTTATTTGCTTTCATGACCTTCATAGGCATTGTTTCACTAATTCTCAATCATCCATAACCTTTTAGACTTGATCCCAACTCAACCAGACTACTGTTTCTATGAAAAATTCCTCCCCCTAGGTCTCATCAGCTAAAGATAATAAAACCCAACATGAACTAAAACATTGTTTCTATGAACTAGGATTTTTACTCACGAGAGGTGTTAATATCTTGTTAGTGACAAAATGATATCAAATTAAAAAACCAACACACTAACTAGCATACATCTCTAGGCCTAGTTATTAGGGAGAGCTTAGCGAGGGAAAGCCATTTGATAACACAATTTAAAATGGAAATAAATAATAAATATGAACACAAAACACTAATTTCTTACTAAATTATTGATTGATCTAAAAGGCTCCTTCTTTGGCTTGCTCGGCGTGTGCTTCAAGAGATCTTCTTCAATAGAGTGTGGCTACCTTCATCTCCTCTTGGCACCTTTGGCTTTGGCTTGGCTTGGCTCAATAATTTGGCATTATAACACTAATATGCAATGATTTTTTAATGCATTTGGGTATTATAATTTTGGCATAAAAGAGCTTAAAATTCAATAGACAAGGCCTCCTATTTATAGATTTTTGGAATGGTTTGAGGATCAACCATGATCATCCATCTCAAGATTGAGATGTGTGGCCATTAATAAATCCAAATATGAAATTCATTATAAAAATATACCCATTAATATTTGGGGTAGAGGGGTATTTAATATGGATGGAAGGTCTTAATGAGGCATGGGAGACCCATAATCTTGATATTTTATGCATTTATGGCTTATGGATGCCACCCCATATGATGATGTCACCTAACAATGTAGTTAATAGAAATAAATTTACAATAAATATTTATTCAACAAGTTCCATGGAAAATTAAATTAAGGACCTAATTGGGTTTAATTAGCCTAAAACATGATTAGTCATCTTTAGTGCAAATTTTGGCTCTTAGTGCATAAATTAATCAAATTGGTGAAAATGTCTTGTTATTGGTCCAAAATTTGACTAGATTTGAATTGGAAGTCAATGTTAGATGTGTTGGATCCATTATCTCATTTAAGATGTTACCAAAACCAAATAACAAAGGCACATGTCTCATGTAAGATATTTGAGAGATAAGAGCAATCCAGAGCACCCAGGTGTAAAATTGCCATTTTGATTCAAAATGATCTAATCAAAGTTAACTAGATCATAAATTAAATTACCACATTTAATGATACTCTATCCAAAATTGACACTTGAATATATCAATTTCAACTCATTTAATGCATTTTAATGTTTTTAAGCCAAATTGTGCACTTTGGTGGAAATTGGTCAAAAGCCTAGTTGAAGATTATCAGTGGCTAGTTTTAGGTGTCTACATGTGCCACTACTATCCACTTTAGATGGTCATAAACAAGTGATTTTTTATCCCCAATAGTCAGTATTCACACCCTTTAACTAAATTAAGAATAATACACCAATATTACAAAAACTGTTAAATCATTTGGTGAACTTGACTCACTTCATTTATGCATAAAAACCCTAGAAACCCTAAGGTAAATTTATTACTAATTCTTCCTAAATTTTTATAATTTATTACTAAGGTAAATTGTGCATAAAATCAAAAATTAACATTACATTTTAAAATTTCATAGTAATTATAAAATGATTTTCTTTCAAAACCTAGTTTTCCATACTATGTCTTGATATTTTCCCGGTAACTTTCAAATAATTTTATGATTTTTTACTCACATATTAAAATTATAAATTCACATCAAAATTCAATAGTAATTTTAAAAAATTATTATTTTTCAAAACCCTAGTGACACATCCTAGGTCCCATTAAACCACAAATTTTCCAATAAATTTTTGATATTTTTATTTCATACCTAACTCAAAAATTCACTTTAAATTTCAAAATTTCATAGTAATTTTCAAAATAATCATCTTTCAAATCCTAACTACATATACTAGGTCCCATTATTTCTTGAGGTATCACCTTAGATGTTTGTGAGCTTTGTATCCTTGTTATGCATATTCTAGTTCCTTGTTTAGAGTATATCTATATAATCATTTCTATTATTATCCAAGTTGTTTTCCTTATGCCACCTGAGCTCCTTACATCTCTTCTTTTGAAATGAAGTGCAATACTTAGTGGAAACCCTCTTGAATTCATCTAGATTACTTCAAATTGACCATATACTATGGATAAACAGCTATCTCAAACTCCTGCTATAGATCCCACACATCGAGATTACACCAATTTCAATGAGGATAATTTTGATGATGAACAGTATGAGAATAATAATGATGATATAAACACTAATGTTCATAATCTACCACATCATACTCTTGATCGACTTCCATCAATTATTAATAATGAATTTATCCTCAACAAAGATTTGATCCTACAAAGTTTTTGAGAAAGACTTAGGGACTAGCCCCGATATCTTACTCTTATTTTAAAATATATCATGGAAATAAAAAAAGGATAAAAAAATTGAGTCTTTCATTCTTTTAGATCAATCAGTTGAAAATGGCACTATAGGGAAACTATGTTTTAATAAACCCCTATAGCAGCCCAACCTATCTCTATGCCACTAGCTACAACTAGTACATCTTTGTCTCCTAATGTGGCATCCCTTGTGTAAGAGATAAGATCTCTTTAATCCAAGGTGCTATATCTTGAGTAAGGTGCCTCTAGACCTACATAAGTTTTAGATTCTTTTTATCGCATACACCATTGGCATGTCATATTATTTCTACACCCTTGCCATAAGGTTTTATTCAACCCAAGCTTACTCTATATGATGGCAAGGGTGATCCAGAGACAGATTTGAGAGGTTTTCACATAGCATACTTGGACTATATACCAAATTATTGGCTACCTACCAAAATATTTTCATAGATCCTAAAGGATTATGCTTTACAATAGTTCTATAGTCTACTAAATCAGTCAATAAATGCATTCAATCTTTTAGATGACATGTTCCTAGCTCACTTTAGCATTAACATTGGTGATAAGGTTTCATATGCCGAAGTTGCATAATAGAAACAAAGGGAAAATGAGCATCTCATAGATTATGTTCTTTGATATAAGACTATCTTGGCTAAGAGGACTACCCTCATGGCCAATCAAGATTTACAAGATCTCTTCAAACAAAGTTTCTTACCAGCTTTTCATGAATCAATTATGTTTAAAAGATTTTCTTCCTTCATTGAATTGTGTCTCACATTAAAAGAAAGAGAAGTCAAGTTAATTTCAATGGGCAAACTCAAGTACACAAGCACATCAAAAATAATAAATAAGAGTAATAACAATGTCCCATACAAAGTCAGGGTTAATGAGAGTAAGATTTAGAATCAACCAGTAGTTAATGTAGCTTTTGAACCCCCTCAATGTGTGGTTTTATTAGCACCTCCTTAGAAAACATTTACCAATCTACCAATTTCTAGAGCCAAAGTTTTACAACATCTATTGGAATGTAACATCATGTCTCTCCCTTATATTCAAGAATTTGACCCAACAAATCATATTCTATGGGGATATGATTAGCATGAATTTTTTAAGTTTCACAGGGCACTAGGCCATACAACAAACATATGCATCAGTTTGAGACATAAGATATAGGATTTGACAGATGGAAATCATATTGATCTTGGCACTTCAATTGAGCCTCCTCAGGCAAAACAAACACATGATAAAGATTTCAAAATATTATTACATCTATTTTCTTATCATTCTAAATAAGAGATAGGGGACACATCAAGGTTTCACCATGCATATCATACACATCTTCCACCAGATACATATAGGGTACTTTTAATTGAGACATATCCTTTGAGTAACATGATTGGTGTATACATTTCCATAGTTCCATCTAGACATTCCATCTCCTTCTTAGAGTAGGAGATCATCGAGGATGATTTAGATTATCATGCACTCTTTATCAGATCTTACATTCATAATCAACATTTTCATAGTGTTCTCATAGATAATAGATCTACACTATGACATTATTGAAACACTTGGGATATTCAGAGTAGGATATTACCCTAATGGACATATATATCAAAGGATTCAATGGGCACATATAGAGATCATTAGGTGAGATTGTAATTCCTCTATAGGTTGGTCCAAAACATGTGACCACACCATTTACTATAGTTCTTAGTGCATGATTTTTTGATATGTTAATTGGTTGACCATGGATTCAAATTTTTTGAGTAGTACCTTCTATATTTCATAGATGCATGAAATTAATTCATGTTAATTAGGTTTTTACTATTGGTGGAGTTCCTTACGAGTTACCAGTCCCCAATTCAAAGACATCTACTATTCCATAGTCACTAGTTTTAGTTTTGCTACCATTTATAGTTTCTCCTCTAGTTCTGATTTAGACACAATTGAGAAATCTATTGCTAGTATAGAGGGTTCATAAACCTACATAGCCTTAGGATTATAGATAGATCCCAAATACAATGTTCACACCTATGGAAGTATCATTGAGATCTCATACATCTACTCACAAAGCACATGTTTAGAGAGATTCTCCTACTACTATATGGGTCCCTAAGAGCCCTATAGTTACATACAATTCTCAGATTTACAGGGGGACCCCACACTTAGTTTCTACTTTAGATATTTTAGAAAATTTATATCATATATAGCTTTTAGAGCCATAGTCTCAACCCTTCCATCATGCTTCAAAATCATGCATGGTCCCTTTCCTTGATACATGACACCATGATAGGGAGTCTCCCATGAGAATCATCAGTTAGTATCATCTCTTCCTAACTTACTTATATATAGTTTCTCTTCAATTTATTATACATGGTATCATAATGATTTATTGTATATATCCTATATCAAAAATACCAAAAACATTCAAATATTTCAAAACATAAAAACATACAAATAATTTAAAAAATATAAAAAATATTTTGATTGTATGCATAATCCATGCTTCACATTAATACTATCATACTATAATTACATTTGTTGTTTTGTGTTATTGTTTATCAATTTATTTACATTACCATGCTTCACTTGATCTTATTTGAGTGTGAAGTGACATCTAGATCCTTGATTTCTTCACTCTAACCATTGAGGGGGCATCTTAATTCATACATTTGAGACACATATAGATGTATCTTCCCACTAAAGGCATCTTCTACATTACTACACCATCCAAGCTATGTCATCCCTACACCACACACTCTAGTTATCACGTTGATGTGCATTACTTACTATGATTACATAGAGTACTCTATGGATATTCTACATTATATAACACTTATGAACTTCTTAGCATATACATAGTCTCATACTACATGTCTTCCATACTTTCAAATTCTTACTTTGATTATTTAGATGTGATTGTATTTATAGTTTTTACATACTTTCCTTTCTTACTTTGCATAGATAGATGTGATTGCATTTCTCAGTTCCAGTTTTGTTTCTTGTATGTGACTTAGGATATTTTCCAATGTCCTTTGATTCTATTCTTGTGTGTGCCTTAGGACATTTACCGTCCTTTACCTGTACTCTTTTATGTGATTGTGGCTTTCATGCTAACCTTACTTGTTTTATTGTATGTGTATGTGGTATTTGAACATCCCTTGTATGCTTTCTTTCCAATTTGAGTGACATGTTTCCATGTTATTTTTTCACTTGGCCCCTTGGCCACTCTTGTATGATTTTTAATTATTTCCTTGTATTCTTATTTCTTAATTTATTTTTCAATTGTTTGCAATGCCATGATCCACATCAAGCATTATTCTTGCTTTCTTGGAGGCCATGATGGACATCATACTACAACCCTCCTTATCAAATAACAACTTCCAGTTTAAATATAGTACATTACAAATGATATTACATTATTATATCTATCTAGGCATACCCATATTGATATAACAATCTCTCATTACAAACCATGTTATATCTTAAGATATCTTATCAATTATCATTGCTATATCATTGTATCTTTATAGCATAACATACTTACAGGGATATTTTTTCTAAGGGTAGTCATTGTAGAATTTTCATTCCTACCCTTAGAAGAGGGGGAAAAAAATAGGGGTTTTATCATAGAGATCAAAACTCTTAATGGTTGAAAATTCAACTTTTAGAACACCCAGAATAACAACTAGACATCAAACTAGATAGAATAGACTAGGTAGATAGTAAAAATATCAGAACAATTACCAAATTTGGCCTAAGACAATAACAACACTGAGATTAGACTAAAAAATTAGTGCCACTAATACCCATTTTTGGCACTCCTTTCTAAAAAACAAAAAAACCAAACTTTATAAAAGTAGGCAAAAAAGTAGGTTTAGCTATAGTTTTGCATAGTCAGACCAATTCAGAATCAACAATTTTTAGTATACTTTTTCTAAAAAAATCTAGATATAGGGGGCATCATGCACAACATGATGGGTGTCACTTCCATTTTTAGATAGGACATTTGGTATAATTTTTATATCAAAATCCATATTTTAGACATGAATGATTAGGGGTAATGTACATGACACATTTGTTTTCTTTTCTTTTAGAGTTCAGTATTACCTAGGCATTCTCAATAGTTACATGCCTTATTCCATCTATAGGTGCTTGGCATCATTTTAGAGTGGATTTTATACAAGCCTTACCTCTAAATTTTAGAGTGGCTTTCATATAATCCTATTACACCATTTTTAGAGTGGCTTTCATACAAGCCTAATCTCCATCTTTTAGAGTGGCCAAGAGTGGCCTAGTTTCTGGCATACACTTAGTTTTCCATGCAAACATTGTTAGATAATAGTAAATTTATGGGATTAAATATCCATCCCATTTGATACACATCCATATTGGTGTTATTTCATAGCTTCACTTCATGGGGGAATGATGGAGCTAACAGACTAGCTAGCCTTTGTATTCTTGAGCCACCTATTCAGAGGGATTGGACACATAGTCCAAACATCAATTAGCACATGCACGACCACCTAGATTCACTTAGTGGGTGATGATAGAGCTAAAGGGACAAAATTTCTTAGTGAATCCATTGGGGATGTTTCTCTATGTGCTATAAGAAGTTTTACAATATTATTGGAATTATTTTTAGTATCTAAAAGTTTACTTTATATTGGTTGATGTGTGTACTTTCATTTATTATGGTCTAAAATTTTCACTTCTAGTGGTAAATTCATTATTTTAAAGGTTAAAATATTAGTGCCTACTCTATTTAATATTTTCCATCATGAAAATTTTTATTTAGATTTGCAACTCTAGAGAGTACCAAGTTTTCCTTTAAAAAATATCCATCTAAAGAGCTTGTCCCTGAGTTAAAATCTCCATCCAAAAGGAGACAAGTGTGGAGGACTATTTTAGGCCCAAACTCAAGAAATTAAGTAAGACATAATTATTTTATCCCCAATTATATCTACCACATTTTCTCAAATATCCCTTTAGTGGAAGGATATCAGAGTGTTTTAGAGAAATCTGAGCTCCCTACCAGTCAAGCTCTTTCTCTATAAAGAAGTCTTTCTCCTCCTATTATTCCATTAAAACTTCATTATAATTATCCTCTTTCAATTAATAATCATAGTATTCATTCTTAGTCATCCCCTAGTTCATCTTCATATTTAGATTCAAATATGGAAGACCGTGATTTAAGAAAGAGGATGTTTAATGCGGGTAATGACAATGACAAAGAAGATGACGAAGGTTTAGCTAATAAACATAGACCATTTATGATACCAAGGTTTAGAACTATAAAATTCAATGATATGCTTGGTTTTACTAATGAGGTTTCCATCAAAGTAAGGAATATATTTCCCAAATTTCAAGGGAACAATGTTGTGTCTAGGGAATAACATTTGAAAGGCTTCCTGAATGTTATAAAAGATTATGAGATAGACCTAGAAGATGTGTGCATAAAAATATTTGTAAACACATTTGAGGATGAGGCCTAGGAGTGGTTTAAATCCCTCCTTTATGGATCCATAAAATCATGGAAATCCATGATTGAGTCATTTAAGATGCATTTCAATGATAACATCGATCCTAAATTCTTGCTTGCTGAATTTTTGAACCTAAAGAAAAATCCTAATGAATTTGTCAAGGATTTTAATTCTAGATTTAGTAAAGTGTTGAGAAGGTTACCAGAGGACATCAGACCTAGTGGCGTTGATTATTTTATTAGTTATTGTGAAGAATTTTATAAGAAATTGACATATTATCTTAGAGATAAGGCTCCCAGGAACCTAATGATGGATTTCAATTTGGCTATCCAGATAGTGAACAACATCAAATATATGGGTAAGATTCAAAACAAGAGGGCTGATGTAAAAATAATAAATCCTAATAATCCTCAAGCCTCCCATAAGAGTGTAGATTTGGAGGAAATTGTGAGGACTCTAGCCAATGCTATGAAAGAGATTTCCTACAAGTTAGCTAGAGAAGAAAAGGGGTTGTCTTAGGGTTCTTCTAACCATGAAGATAGGAGGTATCATAAGAGGGAGGAAAGAAATCATCCCCAAAATTAGGGTTAAGGTATGCCATATTTTCAAGCCAAGAATAATGATAAAGGAAAGGGTCTGGTAAGGGATGATAAATATGAAAGAAACCAAAACTGAGGGGGTGGAAGGGAAGTACTAAATCCTCTGGATGTAAAAGTCAATATAGTTGATTTTTATATCAACTAGTGTGATAAGTGCTTACTCCCTCATCTCCCATGTAACAAAACTGATGATGATGGTTGAGAGGTAGAAGGATTTGAATCTACATCTAATGAATATGATATCTACATTGTTGAATTCCAAGAAATGAAAAGTTACACCTTCCAAGAGGAACCTATAAGTGCTCTAAATGTTCTTAATTATGAAGACACTATAGCATATATTTTTTTTAATTTTTGAATTTCTAAACAATATGTGATGGTTTCTTCTCCATCTATAAAGTTGATGAGTGCTACCACTGCTCAAGGATTCTAGAGAGCATATGAAAAGGTAAGGGTCCCAACCCTAGATTTCATCTATCAAATAAACATGATGCATGATTATGAATTGCCTATTCATGAATTTGAGTTTTTAAGGTCAATTGTGAAATAAAAGTATGGAGATACACCTCCATTGGTTGAGGACCATTAGGTGATGATCTACAAATAAATTT
The DNA here is from genome assembly GCA_037957365.1 of Torreya grandis. NCBI lineage: Eukaryota > Viridiplantae > Streptophyta > Pinopsida > Cupressales > Taxaceae > Torreya > Torreya grandis. The sequence continues at coordinate 221,950 of JARHVA010002920.1, read as the reverse complement.
GATAAGAGAATAAGGAGTACAATTTGAGAAGTAAAAATCAAAATACTCCTCTAAAAGATAAAGAATTTGTTGCCCCTAAAGCATAGACTAAATAAAAAGATACCAAAGGGAATAAGGAGGCCAAAAATTTCACCAAGATTTATTTTGCACCTAATAATGTCAAAGCAAGAGGTACTTAGGACAAGAAAAGAAATCCCCTACTATCTAGTATCCTTAAGAAGGATGAACCCAAGAATCCTCCCTTGAAAAGTGAAGTAAAACAAACAAGTTATTTTGTTCCTTTCCCCCTAACTCTTGAGTAGTGTATCCCAAACGAGAATGTCACTAGTTTACCAGCTAATACTCCTTTGCCTAAATAAAGTGTCTGTGACATGGCCCATGTTTTGAGTCAACTAAAGGTCATAATACACTTTGTGGAATTGCTCAAAATTTGAGAACATAAGAGAAGAGCCTTTTAGTATTTGATATTCATTGATCAATTTGCTACCAATGAGATTATTAAAGTTAAGCCTTCTCTCACTTTCCCTATGAAAAGTGAGAACACCTTAGAATCCCCTAAACATCACTTGGAGGTGTATTTGGTAACAAAATTGGTAGAGAGTCAAATGGATGTTGACCTATTTCTACCACCCTACTCATTAATGGATTAATTATCCATAACTGTATGTTTGACTCTAGTGAATCCTATAGCATTATGCCACTGGATGTGTTGAATGAAATTTATATAAGGATAACTGCAACATATGGATGATGCCTCACCATGGATTCTAGAGAAGTACCTATTGTTGGCTTATTTGAAGGACTGGTGGTGTAGCTCACACAATACCCTGGTAAATTTTTGAGTATGGATGTTGTTGTTGTAGACTATCACCAAAGTGGAGTATGTTGTTATCTATAAAATGGGATACTAGTATAGGGGGTAGTGTTTAGATGGACTTATCCAATGTTAGTATACCTCTGGATGGGAAGATGATTCATTTGAGCTAAGAGCCTCAAATTATCCATGTCCTAAAAGATCACAAATATCAATTGAATGAAGTGTTGTATGTGGACACAGATGTTGGAAATTTTTTGGGGAGTGTTGAGTACATGAAAATGCCTCATGAATCTAGTATTGATGATAAAAACTCCATATGTACCATGCATTTTGATGGAGCATGTTAAAACATTGGAAATGGAGATGGGGTTATCTTCATGCCCCTAATGACCAAGCTTATAGATACTTCTAATTGTCTTTTGAGTGCATGAATAATATTTCAAAATATGAAGCACTCCTGATTGGCCTCTAAATCACCTATGAATATGGATTCAAAAGGCTAATAGTTAAGGGTGATTCAAAACTAGTAGTGAAGTAGGTCTAAGTGGTTTACACCATAAAACAAAAAATATTGAGGCATTACAACAATGTTTTATGGGATTACTTGGAATGGTTCAATGATTTAAATATTGAATATCATACTGTTGGAAATATTGTCATTGATGTCAAAGGTCTAGCATTATTGGTGATAAAGGCCCCATTGCATTTAATGTTGTTTGTAATAGATATATCTTGGCTAATGTGAGTTAATATTTATTTAATATTAATGAATATATTTTTGGTTGCATATGACATAAAAGAAGGGCCCATGGAGAAGTCAAAGAGCCACGGGGTAAAGATAAAAGAAGGATGGGATACATTTTCCCATGAAGAGTCATCTTGGGGAATTCCAAGAGTCACTAAGTGAAGACAAAAGAGGAAAGGCATTGTCTCTCATTAAGGGACACTTTGAGGAATACAAAAAGTCACCAAGATAAGGACAAAAGAGGGAAGGATGGTTTTGATCATGAAGGGTCACCACATGACTTTTCAAAGGCAAGGATATGAAGGATCATACAAGTTTGGCATTTTTTTCTATGGGACTGAAGGGTCACAAAGGGGGAAGGCCAAAGGTCATTTGGAAAGCTATAAATAAAGGCTTGAGAAGCCATTTGTAATATGAGTGATAGAGGTTGATTTGATATTGTAATATCTAGCTTAGAAGAGCAATTGTGAGAGATGAATATGATTTGTATTTGTTATATCTAGCTTAGAAGAGCAAAGGTGAGAGAGAGGAAAGAGATGTTGTAATGAACTATCATTTGTTGAGATAGCAACATTGAGAGATAGTTGTGTGGTATACACAAAGGGTTTGGTGCTCTTGTGGGTTGGTGCTCATGAATTGTTGTTGGGTTGGTGCTCCTATGGGTTGGTTTTCATGAATTGTTGCTAGGTTGGTGCTTAGAAAAGGGGTTGGTGCTCCTGTGGGTTGGTACTCATGAATTATTGTTGGGTTGGTGCTTAACAAAGGGGTTGGTGCTCTTGTGGGTTGGTGCTCATGAATAGTTGTTGGGTTGGTGCTCATCAAAGGGGTTGGTGCTCCTACAAGTTGGTGTTTGCAAATATTGTTTGGGTTGGTGCTCATTCATATAATTGAGATTGTTCTCCATGGTTTTTCCCACATTGGGTTTCTAAGTTATATCTGGTGTCTCTCTCTATCTTGTGTGGTGTTTATTGTTGAGTTTTATTGCATATCTTGAATGTTTTATTAAGTGGAATTTGGTTAATGGAAAGTTTTATAAGATATATGATATACTGATTCACCCCCCTCTTAGTATATCTCGTGCTTAACAATTAGTATCAGAGTAAGTTCATTTTTTAAATTTATTACAGCTTGAAGGTAGATCGAGAAAGCACGATGGCTGGGTCATAGGAAGTATTTTATAAAAATAAGTAACCTTTGTTTGATGAGATGAATTATGCTTTTTGGAGCATGAGAATGAAGATTTATTTGATGGCCCTTGGATTTGACATATGGAAAGCAGTGGTGGAGGAATATGAAGAGCCACAGACATCTGTAATTACTCCAGCAAAAAAGTAGGCAAGTGAATGTCATGCTAAAGCTTTAAATACTATTTTATGTGGTTTATGTGAATCTAAATTTTTTAAAGTTATGTAATGTAAATCTACTCATGAAAATTGGGTAAAACATGAGAATATTTACAAAGGTGATGGAAAGGTTCAGCAAGCTAAGCTTTAGATTTTTAGAAGACAGTTTGAAAGTTTGAAGATGGAAGAAGAAGAAGATATAACAAGTTATCTTTTATGAGTTGATCAAATCGTAAATCAGATTCAAGGTCTTAGAGAAATGTTGGAAGAGTCAAGGGTGGTACAAAAGGTTTTGATATCTCTACCAATGAGATATGATGCAAAGGTTTTGGAAATCGAGGAGATGAAGAATTTAACCAAGCTAAAGATAGATGAGCTTCATGGTATACTCATAACATATGAGATGTCAATAGAATAAGATAAACCCTCAAAGAGAGAAGCAAATTTTAAGACATCAAAGAAAGAGAAAGCTAAGATTCAATAATCAAGTGATAATTCCAGCGATGATGAAGATGACAATGGAGCACTTTTCATTCGTAAGCCAAAAAGAGGAACAGGTAAATATCAAGGAAAATTACCTTTTAAATGTTTTAATTGTGGAAAGATTGGAATTTTTTTAGCTAGATGCCCAAATAAGGGTAATGATGATGAAGAAGAAAAGCCTACATACAAGAATAATTTCAAAGGCAAATCCAAGAAGGGATTCAAGAAGAAGAGCCTGTATTCTAAGGATCCTAGCTCAATCAAAGATAATGGAGTTAGAAATTTAGAAGAAGAAGAGATTCTATTTATGGCCATACATGAAAGTGATCAAGAAGAAGAAGAGGAGGAAGCTAAAGTGAATATGGAAGGAGAACTCATTTGTGCCTTAGAAGGGTTGGAAACTATTGAGAAGAATAATCGAAGATTGATGCATCGGATTGAGAAAAATGAAAAGGAGTCAAAGGAAATTATTGATGATCTAACAACGCATTTGGAAGAAGCCAAAAAGAATAAAGAAGATCTAACAACACAGTTGGAAATAGCAAGAAAATAATGTGAAAGGTATGTTATTGAAATTGCCTCTTTAAAAGAAGATATTGAGAGAATAGTCAATGATAAAGTGGTTAGCGATTCAAAATTTGAGGATAGCACTAACATGCTAAATAAGATATTGGAAAGTCAAAAAGAAAATTTAGATAAGACAAGGATCAGATTTGAAAAGATGAGCTATGTTGAAGCTCTTACAAAAGAGGAAACAAGGGAAGAAGTTAATAATAAAGAGGACATTTCAAATAGAGAAGGCTGGAAGTAAAAAAGCTACAAAAGGCAATCAGGTCAGAGATATACAGATAGGTCTTATTTTTATGGCTATTGTTTTTATTGTAATGGATATGGTCACAAAAAATTATAATGTAGAAAAAGAGGTAATAGTTTTATAAATAAGGAGAAGGAAAATCAAGTAGAGTCGAGCAGAAGCCACAACTCTTTTTCTCCTCTATCAAGCTTTGATGAAGAGACCATAGTATGCTACAAGTGAAACAACTTCAGACACATAGCTCAGTATTGTAGAAGCATGTTTGAGTTAGTCAAGAAGGATCAGAGTTTCAAAGCTCCACTCATCAAGAAGAAGGATCAGAGTTTCAAAGCTCCATGCATCAGGAAAAAGGTTTAGACATGTTCATGGCAGAAGAAACAACCTAAAGATTCTATGTTGGTGTAAACAGCTTTGCATGTAAGAAATAAAGATCAGCCATGGTTAATTGATAGTGGATGTTTGAGGCATATGACAGGAGATAAAATTGATTTCATAACTCTACAGAAGATCAATGGTGGCACAGTGAGATTTAGAGATAAAACCACTACCAAGATAGATGGAAAAGGTACTTTGAGTTTGGATTATGGTAGAACTAAGACTAAAAATGTTTTGTATGTAAAAGGTCTTAAGCATAATATATTAAGTGTTAGTCAAATATGTGATCAAGGATACACATTAAAATTTCATGCTGAAGGTTGTGAGATTAGAAGAAAATATTCAAATGAGTTGATTACAGATGCTCAAAGGACAGGGAACAATGTGTATGTATTTTTAGATATCTTCTCAAAGGCACGATCAAAGGACACATTCAAAGATCTAAGAGAGGAGTTGGGAGTAATTTCTATTACTTCTTGCCATTGATGTTCAACATCAATTGAGGGGGAGCTAAGTGTTAGCTCTAGGTAGGCCCTTTGCCATTGATGTCAAAGGGAGAGAATAACAGGTACAGATACAAGTGTAGAAACAAGTACAAGGAACATGTACAGGTTGCTATAATAAGGGGGAGTTACTATATGTTTTTAGATGATAGTATGTGTAGGTGACAGGATGTGGCAGTTTCAAGATTGAGGTTGCTATCAATGACAAAGGGGGAGATTATTGGAGATATTGTCATTGATGTCAAAGGTCTAACATTATTGGTGTTAAAGGCCCCATTGCATTCAATGTTGTTTTTAATATATATATCTTGTCTAATGTGAGTTAATATTTATTTACTATTAATGAATATATTCTTGGTTTCATATGAGACAAAAGAAGGGCCCATGGAGAAGTCAAAGAGCCACTGGGTAAAGACAAAAGAAGGATGGGACGCATTTTCCCATGAAGAGTCATCTTGGGGAATTCCAAGAGTCACCAAGTGAAGACAAAAGAGGAAGGGCATAATTTCTCATGAAGGGACACTTTGAGGAATATGAAAAGTCACCAAGATAAGGACAAAAGAGGGAAGGACATTTTTTCTCATGAAGGGTCACCACATGACTTTTCAAAGGCAAGGATATCGAGGGTCATACAAGTTTGGCACCATTTTCCCTGAGGATTGAAGAGTCACAAAGGGGGAAGGCTAAAGGTCATTTGGAAAGCTATAAATAAAGGCTTGAGAAGCCATTTGTAATATGAGTGATAGAGGTTGATTTGATATTGTAATATCTAGCTTAGAAGAGCAATTGTGAGAGATGAATATGGTTTGTGTTTGTTATATCTAGCTTAGAAGAGCAAAGGTGAGAGAGAGGAAAGAGATGTTGTAATGAACTATCATTTGTTGAGATAGCAACATTGAGAGATAGTTGTGTGGTATGCACAAAGGGTTTGGTGCTCTTGTGGGTTGGTGCTCATGAATTATTGTTGGGTTGGTGATTGGCAAAGGGGTTGGTGCTCCTATGGGTTAGTGCTCATGAATTGTGGCTGGGTTGGTGCTTACAAAAGGGGTTGGTGCTCCTGTGGGTTAGTACTCATGAATTATTGCTGGGTCGGTGCTTAGCAAAGGGGTTGGTGCTCTTATGGGTTGGTGCTCATGAATAGTTGCTGGGTTGGTGCTCAGCAAAGGGGTTGGTGCTCCTGTAAGTTGGTGCTTGTGAATATTGTTTGGGTTGGTGCTCATTCATATACTTGAGATTGTTTTCTATGGTTTTTCCCACATGGGGTTTCCACGTTATATCTAGTGTCTCTCTCTATCTTGTGTGGTGTTTATTGTTGAGTTTTATTACATATCTTGAATGTTTGATTAAGTGGAATTTGGTTAATGGAAAGTTTTATAAGATATATGATATACTGATTCACCCCCCCTCTTAGTATATCTCGTGCTTAACAATTAGTATCAAATCAAGTTCATTTTTAAAAAGTTTTACAGCTTGAAGGTAGATCGAGAAAGCACAATGGCTGGGTCATAGGAAGGATTTTATAAAAATAAGTCACCTTTATTTGATGAGATGAATTATGCTTTTTGGAGCATGAGAATGAGGATTTACTTGATGGCCCTTGGATTTGACATATGGCAAGCAGTGGTGGAGGAATATGAAGAGCCACAGACATTTGTAATTAATTCAATAGAAAAAAAAGGCAAGTGAATGTAATGACAAGGCTTTAAATTATATTTTATGTGGTTTATGTGAATCTAAATTTGTTAAAGTTATGCAATGTAAATCTACTCATGAAACTTGGGTAAAACTTGAGAATATTTACAAAGGTGATGGAAAGGTTCAGCAAGCTAAGCTTTAGACTTTTAGAAGATAGTTTGAAAGTTTGAAGATGGAAGAAGAAGAAGATATACCAAGTTATCTTTTGCGAGTTGATCAAATCATAAATTAGATTCAAGGTCTTAGAGAAATGTTGGAAGAGTCAACGGTGGTACAAAAGGTTTTGAGATCTCTCCCAATGAGATATGATGCAAAGGTTTTGGAAATCAAGGAGATGAAGAATTTAGCCAAGCTAAAGATGGATGAGCTTCATGGTACACTCATAGCATATGAGATGCGAATAGAAAAAGATAAACCCTTAAAGAGAGAAGCAACTTTTAAGACATCAAAGAAAGAGAAAGCTAAGATTAAATAATCAAGTGGTAATTCTAGCGATGATGAAGATGACAATGGAGCACTTTTCATTCATAATCCAAAAAGAAGAACAGGTAAATATCAAGGAAAATTACCTTTTAAATGTTTTAATTATGGAAAGATTGGACAGGTAAAGAGTCACCAAGTGAAGACAAAAGAGGAAGGGCATAATTTCTCATGAAGGGACACTTTGAGGAATATGAAAAGTCACCAAGATAAGGACAAAAGAGGGAAGGACATTTTTTCTCATGAAGGGTCACCACATGACTTTTCAAAGGCAAGGATATCGAGGGTCATACAAGTTTGGCACCATTTTCCCTGAGGATTGAAGAGTCACAAAGGGGGAAGGCCAAAGGTCATTTGGAAATCTATAAATAAAGGCTTGAGAAGCCATTTGTAATGAGTGATAGAGGTTGATTTGATATTGTAATATCTAGCTTAGAAGAGCAATTGTGAGAGATGAATATGGTTTGTGTTTGTTATATCTAGCTTAGAAGAGCAAAGGTGAGAGAGAGGAAAGAGATGTTGTAATGAACTATAATTTGTTGAGATAGCAACATTGAGAGATAGTTGTGTGGTATGCACAAAGGGTTTGGTGCTCTTGTGGGTTGGTGCTCATGAATTATTGTTGGGTTGGTGATTGGCAAAGGGGTTGGTGCTCCTATGGGTTAGTGCTCATGAATTTTTGTTGGGTTGGTGCTCCTGTGGGTTAGTACTCATGAATTATTGTTGGGTCGGTGCTTAGCAAAGGGGTTGGTGCTCTTATGGGTTGGTGCTCATGAATAGTTGCTTGGTTGGTGCTCAGCAAAGGGGTTGGTGCTCCTATAAGTTGGTGCTTTTGAATATTGTTTGGGTTGGTGCTCATTCATATACTTGAGATTGTTTTCTGTGGTTTTTCCCACATGGGGTTTCCACGTTATATCTAGTGTCTCTCTCTATCTTGTGTGGTGTTTATTGTTGAGTTTTATTACATATCTTGAATGCTTGATTAAGTGGAATTTGGTTAATGGAAAGTTTTATAAGATATATGATATACTGATTCACCCCCCCCTCTTAGTATATCTCGTGCTTAACAATTAGTATCAAATCAAGTTCATTTTTGAAAAGTTTTACAGCTTGAAGGTAGATCGAGAAAGCACAATGGCTGGGTCATAGGAAGGATTTTATAAAAATAAGTCACCTTTATTTGATGAGATGAATTATGCTTTTTGGAGCATGAAAATGAGGATTTACTTGATGGCCCTTGGATTTGACATATGGCAAGCAGTGGTGGAGGAATATGAAGAGCCACAGACATCTGTAATTAATTCAATAGAAAAAAAAGGCAAGTGAATGTAATGACAAGGCTTTAAATTATATTTTATGTGGTTTATGTGAATCTAAATTTGTTAAAGTTATGCAATGTAAATCTACTCATGAAACTTGGGTAAAACTTGAGAATATTTACAAAGGTGATGGAAAGGTTCAGCAAGCTAAGCTTTAGACTTTTAGAAGATAGTTTGAAAGTTTGAAGATGGAAGAAGAAGAAGATATACCAAGTTATCTTTTGCGAGTTGATCAAATCATAAATTAGATTCAAGGTCTTAGAGAAATGTTGGAAGAGTCAACGGTGGTACAAAAAGTTTTGATATCTCTCCCAATGAGATATGATGCAAAGGTTTTGGAAATCGAGGAGATGAAGAATTTAGCCAAGCTAAAGATGGATGAGCTTCATGGTACACTCATAGCATATGAGATGCGAATAGAAAAAGATAAACCCTCAAAGAGAGAAGCAACTTTTAAGACATCAAAGAAAGAGAAAGCTAAGATTAAATAATCAAGTGGTAATTCTAGCGATGATGAAGATGACAATGGAGCACTTTTCATTCATAATCCAAAAATAAGAATAGGTAAATATCAAGGAAAATTACCTTTTAAATGTTTTAATTATGGAAAGATTGGACAGGTAAAGAGTCACCAAGTGAAGACAAAAGAGGAAGGGCATAATTTCTCATGAAGGGACACTTTGAGGAATATGAAAAGTCACCAAGATAAGGACAAAAGAGGGAAGGGCATTTTTGCTCATGAAGGGTCACCACATGACTTTTCAAAGGCAAGGATATCAAGGGTCATACAAGTTTGGCACCATTTTCCATGAGGATTGAAGGGTCACAAAGGGGGAAGGCCAAAGGTCATTTGGAAAGCTATAAATAAAGGCTTGAGAATCCATTTGTAATATGAGTGATAGAGGTTGATTTGATATTGTAATATCTAGCTTAGAAGAGCAGTTGTGAGAGATGAATATGATTTGTATTTGTTATATCTAGCTTAGAAGAGCAAAGGTGAGAGAGAGGAAAGAGATGTTGTAATGAACTATCATTTGTTTAGATAAAAACATTGAGAAATAGTTGTGTGGTATACAAAAATGGGTTAGTGCTCCTATGGGTTGGTGCTCTTATGGGTTGGTGCTCATGAATTGTTGCTAGGTTGGTGCTTGACAAAGGGGTTGGTGCTCCTACAAGCTAGTGCTTGTGAATATTGTTTGGGTTAGTACTCATTCATATACTTGAGATTGTTCTCCATAGTTTTTCCCACATTGGGTTTCCACATTATATCTGGTATCTCTCTCTATTTTGTGTGGTGTTTATTGTTTGAGTTTTATTGCATATCTTAAATGTTTGATTAAGTGGAATTTGGTTAAGGGAAAGTTTTATAAGATATATGATATACTGATTCACCCCCTCTCAGTATATCCCATGCTTAACACATACCTGAAATCTTAATCATGTGGTAGATATGCTTGCGAAGAGGGATGTAGAGTTTAAAGTTGAACATAGAAACATGTCTTGTGAATATGAGGTTGAGGTGTTGGTAAGGCCTTCTATCCCAAAAAAATTGATCATTAGCAAGTCTTTGACAATGATGATCAAATAATATTTTTTTTGTGCTGTATAGATGAGTTTGAAGGAACCACTATAGACTTGGACTCCATGGTATAGGTCTATGATGGAAAAGAAACCTTATATGGAAAATAAATTATCCAATTAAAGACTAATACCATCCCTAGAGGATTGGTTAGTCTAGAAGCATCCTTTGATTGAGATGATAGAGTCTAATCTATAAATATTTTTATATCAAAGGATGTGACTGAGATTAACATTGGGAAAAAGGAAAATCAAAGGAATATTTGGCTTGGTACTCACCTAAGCAAGAAGGATAAGGAAGAATTCATCAACCTATTGAGAAAGTACTAGGAATATTTAGCATGGTCATATTTAGAGCTCAAGGCTTATAAGGAGGACTTATTCTAGCATGTTATCCCTTTCCAACCTAAAACAAAAACATTATGCCTAGAATAACAACCTATCAATCTCATCTTTGCCACCAAGATGCAGGAAGAATTGAAGAAATTAATTGATGGTGGGATTATTCAGCCCATCGGGTATTCATTGTGAGTGGAAAATCTATTGCCTATTAGAAAGAAGAACAAAGACATCTGGCTCTATGTTTATTTTCAAAACTTGAGTAAGGCTTCACTAAAAGATAATTATCCATTTTCTAACATAGGAAACATGCTTCAAGATGTTATTGGATCCAAGCTATGTCAACTATAGATGGATTTTTTGGATATAACTAGGTAGTAGTGAAGAAGTCTGAAAGGTCTAAGACTACCTTCACTACCCCATGGGGCACCTATGTGTATGTCTAAATGCCTTTTGGCTTAATGAATGTAGGTGCCACCTTATAGAGAATAATCTATGTAGCCTTAACCAAGTTAATCAATTAGTTCATTATTATTTATAAGGATGATTTTACAATTTAATCCAAGAAAAGAGATGACCACTTGGTGCATTTGGAACAAATACTTATCAGATGTAGGGAGTTTGGAATCTCCTTCAATCTTAGGAAGTGCCACTTTGGAGTATAAAAGGCAAAGCTACTTGTGCACATTGTGTCCCAGCAAGCTATCATGATAGATCCAAAAAAGGTAGAGGCTATTCACAAGGTGACCATCCCATAGACCAAGAAAGGTATCCAATCTTTATTTGGCTAGATCAATTTTATTAGAAGGTTTATCTCTAACTTTGAAGAGATTACTCTGCCCATCACTTCAATGTTGAATAAGGATTAAACTATAAAGTGGGAGGAAAAGGATACCCAATCATTTTAGGATATCAAGGTATCTTTGAAAACTAACTCAATGCTTTCTAGTCTTGATTATAGAAAATATTTCCAAATATTTTTGTTTACCTTCAAACACACTATTATTGTAATGATGCTACAAAATAATGATAAGGTTAATGAGTAACCAATTGCATTTTTTATGAAGGAATTATAAGGATATAAAATAAATTATACCATAATGGAGAAACAAGCCTTTGTTCTCTTAAAGACTATCAAATAATTCAGATCCTACATTTTGAGTTCAAAGATTGTAGCCTATATTCCTCAAACTATGGTGAAGGACATATTAACTCAAAATGACACTACTAGCAAAAGGTACCAATAGGTCAAAAAATTTCAAGAATATGACTTGGAGATACAAAATACTAAGTTGGTCAGAGGCATGGGTCTTTCCAAACTGATGACTGAAAGCAACTTATAGCCAGTAGAAGTGAATAATGTACAAGGGGTGGTTGATAGCCCTGAGTCCAAGTACAACTAATCTCTATGTACAAAGACATATTCTATTATTTGAAGACTCTAAATTATTCCCCCCATTTAGATAAAAATCAAATGAGGATGCTAAAGTTAGTATCTGAAAAGTATCTTCTATTACGATATGATCTAGCTTGGAGGAACCCAGATGGTGTCCTCTTGAGGTGCTTAATGGAAATTGAGATTTCTAAACTAGTTACATAGTTTCATAGTGGTGGTATGTGGTGGTCACTTTACTCCTAAAGTCAATTCAAGTAAGATTTTGAAGGCTATGTATTGGTGTTTCACACTATTCAAGGATGTTATTGCCATATTAAAAAGATGTGAAGAGTGTCAATGATTTTTGGGGGAATGAAAGCATCCAGATCACTTCCCTTATAGCCAATTTCTATTGAGGGACCTTTCAAGTAGTGGGGACTAGAATTCATGGTTGAAATATAAGATGCTTCAAGTGCTATCCATAAATGGATCTTAGTGGCTACTAATTACTTCAAAAAATGGTTTGAAACATTCCCTGCTAGAAAATTAACCCATCAGGTAGTTATTGATTTATTTTTGAATAATGTGATATGTCAATTTGGAGTGCCAATCAAAATTTTATGTGACAATACCATGTGATTTAGAGTTAAATAGTTAGTTACATTATGTGAATATTATGGGATTGATCTAGCATATACCTCCAATCATAATCCACTAGGAAATGGGGAGGTTGAGTTTAGTAATAAGAATTTATTAAAAATCATTAGAAGGATTCTGGAGGCCAACAAAAAGAAATAGGGTGAGTATTTAAAGTTTGTTGTTTGGGCTGATAGGTTAACTCTAAAGTGGTCTACTATAAAATGCCCATTTTATCTTGTTTATGGAGTTCAAGTTATTTTAATCCTAAATCTATTGTTACCTACTTACCAATTCATGCAACAGATAGTTGAGGATGAAGAAGAAATAAACCACTATGAAGAAAAGATCAACTAAATAATAGAGCTTGATGAATCTTGTATAGAAGCTCATGAAAATCATTTGAAGTTCAAGGCGAGGCTTAAAAATATCTTTGATAATAAATTCACCCTAAGAGCCTTTCAAATTAGTGATCTAGTCCTACTTTGGGATAGCAGACATGAAGATAAGAGAAAACATGGTAAATTTGATTCCCTATGGATGGGTCCCTACACCATCAATTATTAGATAGAGAACCATACATTTTATCTCTGAGATATTGATAAAGAAATCCTATAGCTTCTAGTTAATGGTAGACACCTTAAGCATTTTTTGGACTGAGTCCATGCTAACTTTTGTAAACGTGTATATGTTGTATAGTTCCTTTGTGTTTTGTGGCCCCATTTTGGTTTGTGTTTGTGTAGTTTGTGTCTTTTCCTTTCCATCATTATTTTTTTTGGATGCCTCATTATAACTCTAATCACCCATGGTATGCTTTTCCTTGCCTTTGTTACAAAATTCCTTAACTCCATGGCCCAATGGATAGGGGTCTAGTTTGGTGTTCTCTATGTACCCATAGGGGGTACCCATCCATAATCAAGAGCCTATGTTAGTGCCCAAAATTTCACTAGAGAAATTGGGTCCTTTTCAATAAAATTCTTGAGTCCAAACTGGGTTGACTATCAATGTTTAAGTCACTAGACCCAATCCTATCTCTATGTTTTCATTTGGAAAGTCAAATTTATGTTTATAATTTACCAAGTCCTTTGTATTATTTTTTCCTAGTTTAAATGTTCTTTCCCTTAGATATTTTAAGGCATTTTTCATGAACATAATGCCTAACTGAAATAGGTCTTCAAGACTTTTGTCTTAGACCAAAGCTCTGAAGACTTATTTTCATTGGAGATTTTGTCTACTTCAAAAGTTTTGAAAGAATTTCATCCCTTGTATTTTGGTCTTAAATGTTTTTAGATCATTTGTCTCAAAAAAATTTCTATGGAAAAAAGTTTGAAGGATTTGTAAGATCATCTTGCCCTTGCAAAATATTTGAAGGAACTTTTCTTTCAGGCATTTTGACTTTGCAAGATTCTCAAAGGGCACCTTTGAAGGGTCATTTTGCCTATGAAAAATGTCTAAAGGATTATTTCCTTGGGGTATTTTTCCCTTTTAAAATTATCAAATAATGTCTATAATAGGTTTGAAGGGCACTTTTTAAAGATGGACATTTTCAACAATTCCAAAGGAATTGTAGAATTTGATCAAAGGTTTCATGGTAAGATAATTCAAAGTAAGAAGATAAAAGTATAGTTAGGCCTCTTTCTGTGCATGGATTTGTTACCTTATGTTTGAAGAAGAAATTATAGGGCCCCAAATGAAATTTTCATGTTGTACCTTCAATGTGTTTTAATGACTTAAGTGAGGAATTACCTGATGAATCAAATGAAGGATATGTGTCTTTCTTAGGGGATTCTTATAAATCTTATAGAAAGTTGGAAGGATCCTACACCCTTCCTTGAATGAATGAATCTAGTGTAAAGGTTAAAAGTGTCCAAGAGTCTAAGCTTGCATCTCAGTTAGACACATGGTAGGTTCTTGAGGCTTTATACTTTTTGGGCCCTTTTTGAATATTTCCCCACTTACCTTTTGGTGGGAAAAGTGCCAAAAAGTCTCCATGGTTCAAATACCCAAATCTACATAGAAATTGATGCCATTTGGTATCTTCTTGGGGTCTTTTAGATTTTAGGCCATTTTTATAGATTGCCTCATTTACTTTTCAGTGGACAAGGTTCAAAAGGTCCTTGATGGCCTGAATGCCTAGATTTGTAAAGTTAAATAATGACATGTGGAATTATTACACCCCATAAAGAGCTCAGGGCATATTTCACCACTACACCAAAGAAAATAACAAGCAAAAAAGTGCAAAAGTCCCTAAGGGCCTGAAAAGCTACTATAATCTATTTTTCACTTATATGGGTCCAAGTGTTGTAAGGAGAATCACCCACTATAAATGAAGTATTTTCACCTTCCCTCTCTTCTTTTGAAACAAACTCAAGTGCTTAAAGAGGGTAGTTGGTAATTAGATATTATGCTTTAAAACATTAATGGTAACACTCATTTCAAAATGTAAGGGATTATAACTAAGGCATTTCCCCTCATTTCTATTTACCCTTTGCATTCAAAGTTTCCATTTATGCCTTTGAGCTGTTTGTGTACCCTAGCTATGTTTAGCATGATAAAAGTCATTACAGTGAATTCGTTATAATTTTTAGCTTCCATTATGTGCAACCCTCCATATTAATAGTAAGTGTTCACTTATCTCCTTATATTATGTTCTTTAAGAGTAGTTTGGAGGTATTTCAATGGTTGCTTGAGTGAAGGTTTTATTCAAATTCAAATTACTTTACTAGAGAGGTACAAAAAAATGATGACATCCTAAATTTTTATGAAGAGCAACATTATTTCTATCTTGGATGGGATTAAAGATAAAAATGTGCCAGGGTTAGATTTTTTGGCCCTATTAAATGTCTTATAGTGGCCAAAACCCCTCTCATTAGTTTATAATATTGGCATGAGTTATATCACACTGGTAGAAACATTCCCCTTGGCTACCTTGTACCTATAATTAGTTATTACATGTACTCAAGTGTACTAACTAGACACCATGACTACCATCGATGGTAGCCATTTGGTTGTTTTCTCTTTCACCTTTATGTCCCTCAGCACCATGGTCAAAATTCCTCCCCAAATTGAAAGCATTACACTCTCCCTATATGAATTCCAAGAGTACACAGAGAAAATGATAAGGTAATTTGGGATATTGTCAACTCCTACTGGATAGCCAAGAAAAGACAAAAGGTTTACAAAATGTCTAAAAGTTTGAAACTAGTATAATTTAATGAATTACCCTAGTAAATCATCTCCATGGCCATGCAGATTTATGGGATGACCACCATGGATAAATTTGAGCCATGGATGTTCTTAATCCTAATCTGTGTGTTGGAGAGATAAAGGAAGCTAGACTAGGCCACCATTCTGAGCGATAATCTACAAAGGTAAATGATGTAGCTATAGGTTGTAATTATTTAAAAAGAGGCATTTATAGGTATATTTCATATGTCCTCTTACTTAATGTACAACCTATTACACAATAGGACATTCAAAGGGCTCATAAGGAAGCCCTAGTGGGATGGGAATTTATGAAATATTTCTAGAAATCACTATGGATGGCTTCAAGAAGATTTTTTTTAGGGTTTACAATTATCTATTCAACACTATGATGAGTGTTTTATTTAATTTGAGAAGACTTAATATAATTTCAAATGTTTTCAAATAAATAATTGATAAATATGGAGCTTCTTATATTCAAATTTAGGACATTCACCTACATTAGGATAAGTGGTTACTTAGGGTGTCTACTCAAGTTACCAAGATACTTGGATGACAAGTTAATAGTAATGGAGCTAAGCTAATAGATGGTGCCTCCACATGAGATGATTACTATAAAAAAATGTGAACAATCCCTTCAAATTTTTTGGTCTAAATTATATATTATTCATTCCCTTTAGTCACTAAGGCCAAAGGATTGGAATAAGAAATGGGCTAGTATGCAATTGATAAGATGCCACCGAAGCCCAACTACAATATCAGATGGTTGGTGAATATGGAGACCAATGTAATTCTACATCAATAAAATTATGAAGATTTTGGTCTGACTACACCATCAAGGAGGATGTCAAAAAATTATACTATATGAGGTTAATAGTGTTAGAGGCTATTGATTATAATATCACTCCCATCCCTAAGGACATGGTGGATAATAAGATGACACTATCTTCAGTGTATAATATGACTAATATTGAATACCAATCCATCTCACAGGTAAACTTCAATTTTAATTAAAATGATTCCATCCCTTGAAGATCCTTTGCAATTATGAGAAGAACCTTCAGGTGGTTGAAGGAACATGGGGTTGATCTTGGTGTGTATGATACCCCTACCATCTAAGAACTTAGATAGGTTTGGGAGATAAAAGGTTTCCTCCTATAATATAGTGGTGATCCATTATCTCCACCATCGATAATAAAAGCCAAGGGGAAATATAAGCTTGGTGATGTTTATTTCACCAAGCCAATTGATGTGGAGAAAATAATAACATCATAGTACAAGGCTGAACTATCCTTCTAAAAAATAACAAGCCTGGTATAAAATTAGGATAAATTTTTTACTAAGGAGGTTACTTGGCTAGTGCCACCCCCATATTCATTTTAGTAGAGGGAGACCCAAAGATGATAGCCATTCCAATAGCCATCCCAATGGTTAGTCTAGCTAATGTTCCACCTACTCTACCAACGCAACAACTAGAAATTGCCCCTCCCTCAAAGATATATTCAAGGAATAGAGGAGGTGAGTATTAAGAAAAATAGACCAAGAAAAAGAGAGTTAAGAGGGATCTATAACCTCTAAGTGGATTTCTTGTGAGGAAGAAAGAAGTTGTGTTTAAAGACCTGCCTTCCAAGGAACTCCCTATAAAGAGGAAGGATGATCAGTTCTCATATGCCCAAAAGTTGAAGGACATGAGTGATAATGAAGATTCAAATTAAGGTAAGCCCATTTCTAAGGTGATGAAGAATTAGCACGCATTCATTCCTCCTCAAGTAAAAATTGGGTAAAGAAATCTAAGGGAAACACCCCCAAACCCTAGTGAAGGCCCCAATAATGGGTTTATTAGTAGAAGAGGGTCCCTTGAGAGTGGAAAGTAAAGGAAATGAGGAAGATGTTCTAACCTCAAATTATCATTTATCTTTTGATGATATTGTAAAGATTGGAGTTGAGGTAGCCATGCAAGCTCAAGCCCCTCAAAAGAAGGAAGCAATATCATTAGATATAGAGACATTTCTTGAAAATATCATCACCCAATCACCAGGACAAGGTGATCAAGGTGGAGCTAAAAAATTGAACAAATATGATGAGAGAGCAGAAGTGGAGCTAGAGTAGGAGGCTCAAGTCACCACTACTTTTGGAGTGGTTTTTGAGAAAGAAGGATCACATGCAGCTCTAGATGTACCATAATATTTCCCTTCCCATACTAAGGTGTTAAGTTTAGCACCAACGGAGAAGGTGAGTGTGGAGAAAGGTGGGGGATCAAACCTACAAATGGGTACCCCCACCTGTATAGAAGCAAATAAGGAACATGATAACTTAAATAAAGATGTTGAGGAAGGTACTTCTAGAAGTTTTGCTTTAATTGAAGTACCACAAAGTCTCCTTCCTCATATTAGGGTTTATTACCCAACTAAAAATAAAGGACCTAAGGCTATGATTGGTGAAGAGTTTCCTAAAGATAGAAAAGATATCACCATATCCTTGTCCATGCCCAAGGATCTAGTAAATAAAGAAGGTGAAGTGGTTATGTAACCTTCTAGCCAATCAATTAAATAAGGGATTTTGATTGAAAATTTACTTAGTGGATCACATCATCTCAGGTTAGATTTTGAATTTTTGGAGTAGACAGAGCTGAAATTGAAGAGGGAACATGGATTAGACAAAGGTGGTGAGGAAGAAGAGAGTGATGAAGAAATTGAGTAGTTTTTTTTAAACCGACAACCCACTCATGTGGTACTCCCTACATCAAGATCTATGATGATACCACCTTTTAATATCTTGAGGCCAACATCAATGTCCACCATGTTGATGGGATTATAGACTAGGCCCCTTATCTAGGTCAAAGAATAGGTCAAAGAGAAAAGGGACATTATGAACAAAATTAGGGAAATCGATGTAATGAATATCACTCATGCACTTATTTATAAACCCCCTAAAAAGGCTAAAACACATCTAGGACCATCTTCACCACTATAGGAGAAAAGTGTGGAGATAGCCATCCTTCCACCAGATGCTTTGAAGAATCATGCTCCCCTTGAGAGATACATTGTATATAGTTATATTCTAGGAGATCCATCAAGGAATGAGTTAAAACATAGCTCACCAATTTTGGCTAACATGGTGGCCCATAGAATGGATAAAGACAAAGCGACCATGGAGGAGTTGAAGGTAGAAAACTAGGTTATGATTTAATACTTACAAAAGCGATTGAATGAACCTAAGATAGAAAACTAGGCTATGATCTAGTACTTACAAAAGTTACTAATTGAGCTTAAGATAGTGACTTCAACTGCCAACAAGACTCTAGGTCCTCTCCATCTCACATTTGCAATATTTGACTCTAATTGGATTGATGTTTTGAAGACTAGAGGATGGGTAATAAACTAATGGTAAGAAGACTTGGGCACTAGGGTAGAAGAAATAATCCACTCAACATTTAAATGCTTAAACAACATAGTGGACAATAAAAGGGAGTGCAAAGCTTAGATGTTTTTTTATGAGGTAGATACAAAAAAGTGGGAAGAATATTGATAGAATATGGATGAGATCTATAATATGGGAAAAAATTATTTGATTTTAGAGAAGATAATTACTCCAAATGATCACAAAAGGCCCAAGGAATATCAACTAAAAATCAAGAATCATTTGATGATACTCAAAGATGGCATATTCAATTTAAAATAAGAACGGTCCCTTAAGATTACAACAAAAGAGATAGATGTCATGATGAGAAAGATGGTAAGCCTTAATGATGTAGGTGATTTGGGGGAGGAGGAAATATTTTCTACTTTGAAGAACCTCATTGATGTACCAAAATATTCTTTTGATGTTAATAATATAAATCAATTAGTGTCACTTGAGAAATCTTGTGACCAACTCTAGGTACAAGAATAGGTTGGTGAAGGATTCTGTTATTCAGATCAACTCTAGGTCATAATCAGATATTTTAGTTTATTTTGAGCTGATACCACTTATTTTTTATCTTCTTTCCCTTTTTATTTTCTTGTTTCGCACTGGGAAACTTTTTTACTTTCATTGATAGTGGCACATCCCTTTCAAGGTAGTTTTGTGTAATCATGTGTTTAGGAAAGGGATATTTTTGTTTGTTGTGTAAAGGATAAAGGTTTGTTTTGTCTCTTATAGGATCATCCTCCACATGGATAACTATAAATATTTTTCCTTAGTGGAGGATCAAGTTTTCCATCATCACAAGCGCATGATCATAATTCGAGGAATCATATTTGTTACAAGTTCTAACATAATCCAAGCCAAATGAATCTTCCAATTGGAGCATATTTAGGAATATGTTAGGCTTAGCTCAGTTGTATAATTAAAGGGGCTATGTCACTTTACAATGTTCAATTAAATTTTTGAGTCAATATCTATAGCCTCAAAGAGTTATCACTGTGTAATACTTCTGGTGCCAAATTGATTTCTTATGTAATATCAATGGCAAGATTTGAGAGCATTGTACATGTCTCCCTTGTCACAAACTTTTCTTGCATGGTGTTAATATATTATTTTGTTTAATACACAATGTATTCATTTCCAATTCAATTGATAAATTAAATCTATTCATGGTTTCCATTCTCTTTTCATTATTGAAATATAATGCCATATTTTACGTGCTTAGTTGATTGGTGATATGATGTATTCATCTTTATGGCAGTCATTTAAGGTGTATGTCTAGATTATAAAATCCTTTCTACTTTGAGTTTTGGGAATAGGGTGTTGATATCCCTTTTAACGGTAGTACTAGGCTTATGAATTCAACTAGAAGGGGTTCTTAAAGGATATCATTTGTGCATGGTTTTAGTTTCATTTATTTTAGATCTATGGTACATTTTCTAGTAAAGATGACATAGCATTATATTTGAAATTCTTTGTGCTCATCTTTTAAACCTCCACTTTAATCTCTATTAACTAATAATTTTGTCCTACCTTGTTTTACCTTGCATTTAATATGTCTTCTACATATTCAAAGTGTTATTTTCTTGTGAGCACATAAACATTTTTATACTTAGTATGTTTTTGCATTTTGTGCATTAAATATTAGCACTATAATCTCTTGTTCAACCCTCTATTATTGAATATTATTTATAATGGTAGTTGTAATCATGTACATATCTATCTTTAGTAGCTTATTTTTGGCCTATAATCTTTACTTACTCTATGTGACAACCCTTGTTGGGTGTATTGAGCAAGCTTAGTTATGTTTTAGTCAGATTTGTATTCCCTTGTGCCAATAATCCCCATGAAGATTGAATTAAAAAATCCTATCATGTGATAAAAGCTACCCCTTAGGTCCTCTCACCTTGGTTTAGGTAGGGCCAAAAGTAGAAGGGAATTGACCATACCCTTTGTATCTGCCTCCCAATCATTTTCTACATTTAATCCAATCATGATGTCAAACCCTTCCCCAAATACAATGACATATTAAGTAGGTTTTCTATCTTTTCTTTCCCCTTTCTTTAAGTGTGAAAGGCTGAGAAATAAATGTGTTCAACTAGGAACCAATAGGTAGTCTAGAACTAGATTCAAACAACCTTAGGAAGGTTTCATCCTTGTCCTCTTGGGGTTGATATTCTAAAAAGTCTTCCTCAGATCATATAATCATGGGAATGTCTTTAAATACCATAGAATTGTCTTGACCATCATAAAAGTGCTCCTTGTCATAGCTAGGGATGTAAGAGACCCCACTACAAGTGTGCCTTTGAGTCATATTTGAAATTTTTGTTCTTTATGTTTAGTAAGATTTGGAAATGTTTTGCAAATGTTTAAATAAGGTATGTGTTTTGTTATTTTCTAAACAAGTGGAAAGGTACAAAATAGACTATAATAAAAAGGATGTTGTGTAGTACCACACAATTATAAGAATGTGTTCACAAAATTACTTAACCTTGGGTAGGGTTGAAATAGTATAAATAAAAAAAGGTTATGATAACTTAAAGACCTGAGTGTAAAATAGTACACCAAATGTAGGTTTAAAGATACGTTAATACTTTAAAATTTATTTCAACTTAGATGAGTTACTACTATAAAATTAGAAGAAATCCCTTTGGATTAGGAAGGTGATAATGCAAAATAAGAAACTCAAGATGTGAAAACATGCAATAATTCTTAAGTATAAAACTAAGACCAAATGGAAAGCACAACTCTACCACATGGTAATAGGAGGTAGAATAATTTTTTTTAAGAACTTAGAGTGTGAATGATACACTTGATGACCTAATTTCACAATGATCAAATGATGATAATGACTCTATAAATGGCCTTCAATCCAAATGGGAAATTAAACCCAAGTTAACTCAAGTCAAGTGAAAATGGTAAAACCAATTAACAAATTAACCTAAAACATAGAAAGGTGCAATTCTAAATTTGAATTATCAATGAAGGACTTAAATATTTTTGGAAATTGGTTTAGACTCAAATGGGCATCATAACTACACTATTTAGATAATATAAACACAATGTTTTAAGATAAGGATTTGAACAAGGCAAAGATGATTTGGATTTTACTAGCCTAACACCTCTTTATTTAAGAAATTGTAGATAACTAATGTGTATTTTTTATGATGTGTTTTTTACAAACAAGTTTTAGACTCAAATCAATGACCAATTAAAGGCTAAAAAGACCAAATACAACTAAGTAAATCATCCTAAGACCTAAACTGACAACGTTACTTCATATTATTGAAATATATATATATATATATATATATATACATGCTCTTTGGAGGATTTTAATTATTAATCTAAAAATAAAAGAGAATGAGTTGGAAGTGTATTTTATACCCCGCCTTTTCCCAAGAAATTATATAGTGACATGGACCATTGGGTTACTCACCTTGCATTAACAATAATCCACGACAAGTGAGGTTCTGTAAAACATAAATTTATGACCATCTAGATGGTCCCAAGCATGGTTGATGTTAGAGATACAACACATCAATTGAGTTCATACTGATTAACTTACTATACAAGGGTATATTACTTTGCATAGATATTCCATCCATGTAATACTTAGTGGAATCCCTTGGTTAACCAGACTCGACTCAAGTTTTCATTACAAAAAGAGAGGTTAGACATTCAACCCCTAGATATTTTAGTATGCATACCATAATTTATATAAATATCATGGAGTAGAGTTGTAAAAATTCTAGGAGACAAAGCCTCAAGTCAAATCTTCCCTAAAATTGCATAAAATAAAAGATCTAAGTGATAAGGCTTTAGAGATTGTTTTTAGATCACCCAAACCATATGGGTTTTGGGGGGAGCCTAAAAATATTCATTTTCATGCCTTAGACAAAGGCACAATCACAATGAAAAGGTGTTTTTGGTCACCCAAGTTCCCTATAGGGGATGTGGGGAAAGCATACATGTACTCTTAATTTTGCACAAATAATCTAACAAGCAATAGATGATTTTCATAAACTAACACTTCAAGAAATTTGAAATTTAGCAAAGTGTAATTTTTAATCACCAAATTGAAAGGTTTAATGAAGTTATTGGCTCCCTGTCCTTAGTTTTCAAAAACTTTTAAAAATATTCATAAAACTATCAAATAAACCATCTAAGTTCCTTTTAAACACCAAAGGGAAGGTTAAAGATTTAATTATACTCAAATTAATCACCTTTCCATGCAGATCTTGTAGAAAAAGTTAGAGAGTTTCCTTTAACTTTGAATCACAATCAATAATGAAACAAGCAAGTTTGGAAAACATGATATTAGGTTTTCTATTTTTTACACATAGAGATCGATGTCGGTTAATAGTGACCAATGCTAGTTGTAGTAAGATTGATACCGATCATAAACATAACTGATGCTAATAAAAAATGACCAATAATAGTCACCTATAAACACTTAAGAAAAAAATATTTTGAAAAAAACTTTATTAGGTCAAGTTAGGATAAAATCTCCAAAAAAACATTTAAATCAGGAATAAATGTTTAGACCAGAGACTTAAAAACTCAAATTGACAATTGTAACTTTGAATTAATCTCTAAAACATAAATTTTTAACATGGTTTTCCCTGTAACCTAATCGATGCTAGTTAGTCTTGACCAATGTTGTTCATTATGTGACCTATGTATCAACAAAAAACATCAAAAACTTGGAAAAATGAAGCTAAAAATTGATATTAAATGATTTTTAATGACTTTTATGAAATTTAATATTGTCAAAGTATCTTCCTTTTGATTGAATGGGTTGTATGGTTCCACAAATCATGCTAATATGTATAGATGGATTAAAAATATGGTTAGATAAATCATTAGTCATGAAAAACATAAGAAATTCATAAAAAACTAACAATCTAGGCCAACCTATTCAACGAGGTGTTAAAAATGATAACTAAGAGCAAATGAAAGATATAAAATGCAAGTTACTTGATGATGCTTCTAATTGCCTTACAAATTCTCTTAGTTTTGAACACTTCTCATGTTAGGGTTATGAAAATCTAAGGCATGAGTTATGGTTTGTGACAATTTTGGGATGTTTGTGGTGAAATAGAAGCAGAGTATGAGAGCTGTCCACAATATTTGTTTGATTTGGTGGTTAGGAGCCACTAGGGTCCTATATTTTTATCTTTATGATATTTTTTGATCTACAAGATAAGCTGAATGGTTATTTGACAATGATTCTTAAACTAAAATGATTCTTGATAAAAATAAAGAAAAAGGAGGGTAAGACAAAAAAAAAAACATAATTGCAAGATTCTATCTTAGACATTGTGACAAAGTTCCTTATTAATTTGAACATGTATGAACCAATTTATGATGCAATATAGTTTAAACACAAATTCCATCATAAATAGGGCAAGATCTAAAGGAATTATGAAGATCACAAGTGAGAACTAGATTCACTTTAAAAATTTTACTACTGTAACATGAATAGCATATGCACATTCAAAATTAGAGCAAAATATAGCTAAGTAAACCCAAGACCTTTCAGCTAATTTAATGTAGTACAAATTAATATCCTTGTGATAGAGAATATAGTTTAGCAAAATAAAGAATAATTCACATCTAAGATATTAACATGTAATTGAGAGATAGCATTAGATTTAACACACTATTCACATAATCCTTTCAAAATTCTTTAGTTGTATTAAAGGCTTCTGGTATACGATTGATCAAAAATATCCCTTAAAAAATGGTAACCCTTACCTATTTATAGGAAGCATAGGTGGTTTACCAATTAACTCTCTCAAAATATCCACATGCAAGCTAAGGATAGTTGTCTTTAATACAAAGATACAATACCAAAGGCTTTCATGTTAATTTTGACAAAGGATAAATGTATAATAATAGACTAGCATATATTTTACAAAATAATATTATTTTATGTTACATTGGTGGGACCTTTACGTCACTGTCTGAGGATGTTATTTTCATTAGTGTATTGTTCATTGATGAGATCAAAATATATGGTAGGCTTCATCAAAAAAATCCTCTTCTTGACTTGCCAGTGTGTTAAATTCTTTGGCATCCTTGGCCTTGAGTTCCTAGATGCATTGGGCTTCTACAATTTACTGTATGAATGTGATGATGATACCAAGGACCCTCTAATTACCCTTGATATACTGGCCTTAGTTTTATTTAATGCTCTAAGTGTGTAGACTAACCCTTTGTCTAAACTCCTCATCTTCCATCAAGCTTATGGCATTTCTCCTAGATGGTCTTCCTAATAGGTCCTTCAAGAGTTCCTCCATCCTTTCCATCAATCCTTTGTCCTCCTCTAAAAGGCTATTGACATTGTCACACTAGTTACTCAAATCTAGTATCTTGTCTTCAATGACTCCTAGGAGGGCATGCAAGTGTTTCAACTTGATGATCCTGATGCCTTCGACTTGCTTGGTGTTGTGGACATTAATCAATTCATGTTCTTAATACTTAGAATTTTTCCACTAAGTGCTTAATGTATGTGTTTTCCAAAGTTTATGAGCCAAGATAACTGATATAGATTTTAGGGCCTTTAACCCTTCAAAAATGTCCAAGAAGGACTTATCTAGCAATGTTGCTATATCTTTAGGGAATGAAAGTAGGACTTAGGCTTCCAAATCTTGCTTTTCTTTCTCCAATTTGGTGATCCTTTATTTCATTCCTTGGATTCCAACCAAGGTCATTGTTGATTGTGCCACCACTAAACCAACCACATCTTCTTGATTGATGGGATGCTCCCCTAACACCTACCCTTGGGTAGGAGTTAGTCTAATAAAAGGTTACACATTTTGAAAAGTGAGTTTCTCAATACCAATAATAGCTTTCTTATTTTCCACCCTCTCAAACCCTACTATATCCAAGTTATACATGATAGTGGCTACTAGTTTGGCTACTTTTGGGTTTTCAATCCTAGTTCCACTTGATGCTCCTTGAACCTTCATCCTCCTACCACTTTATTTTTTATCCTCAATAATTATCCTCTCTTGTTTCTCCTTCATGAGATTCATGATCCATGGTTTTATATTATCATGGATATCCACACCTAAAGTGCTAGTGATTGCAAATAAATGAGAGTGGGATGGGATCTTTTGGAATTTTCCATATATGAACTAGTCTAGGATAATAGGTCAATGTATTAGGAATTCATCACTGAATAGGTTTAATTCATTGGTGGGGTGTGTCCATTTTACATTTGGTCTTTTGGATAACCTAGGAATAAGGGCCATCTTAGCTTTTGTCTTCTTCTCAATGATAGGGACCAAGTCTAATGCCACTTCTTTCCCTTTTTCTTCCCTATCTATTTGGGATCCTTCAATTTGATCCACCTTAGTTTTGGCTTCCTCAACCTCTTGATCAGATTCATAGGATTCTACAAGTTCATTGAATAACTCATCCACCATCTCATATGATTCCAAGGAAACCATATCAATGTGATCTATAGGGGAAGATGGTCTTGGAGGTTGGGTTGATGATGAAGGGCCTTCACCTGGCCTATCTTCTAGTCCTTTTTCAGTTGATTTTTAGATTTGGAGTGTTGTCTATTATGGTTATTATAGAGGTGTATTTGAAGTGGAGGGAAACAAATGATACTATTGTGGGTTCATTTTCCATCTCTCTCCAGTTGGTTTCTCCTCCCTTTGCAATCAATGCTCAAGCTTGAAACCATGTTGTCTGCATCTAGCAAGGACCTCCTCAAAGTTTGACACTTTATTATAGAAATGGTCATAAGGACTAAACATGTGTTCATAATTCACATTGGTTAGTTGCTTTGATTTAAAATGAGGGATAACTTTGTTGTTTGGATCCCATTCCTTTAAGTTATCTATTTGAAAGCAAAAGTCATCCCTAAGTCTAGACATGATGTCTAATTGCTTCCAATCTCTGATCAAGGTTCTCAGAATCAAAAATGGGAAGGGATGTAACATGCCCTTCCTCTTCTCTCTGTAGGTGTTATAAGCTACATGGGAAATTTGGTACATAATTTCTTGTTCAACCAACTTAAAGGGAATGTAAATAGGCAACCTAAATGGTTGGATCATGGTACCCTCAATCTTGAAGATAGTGTAGTCTGGGTAAAACCAAATGTCTCCCATGAGATCAACATATATTTTGACAAGAGGGTACATCCTGGGCATGAGATATCTTATGATTCTCTAGAAAAATATGGGATATATGTAGTCATAGATGAATTGGATATGATCCCTATATTTGAAGATATAAATCTTGGAGTAATGATGGGAGATGGTGATTCTACTATGGGAGGACCAATTATTAACACCAAGAATAAGGGTGGATGCTATAAATGAGTCTAGTAGATAGGACGTCATGGTGAAATGTTGAAGTGTCTTCTTAATCTCATAAAATTGCCTTCCTAAGTGGATACTAATTAGCTCCCCAATAGGTGGAGTCATTTTTTCTTCTATCATGAAGTATACATAGGAAACCCACCTAGGGTCAACATAGGTGGTGGTTGATTCAAAGGCTATATTCAACAAGGTCATAATGATCTGTATACCATCGCTAAAATGGATAATGGGGATCCTACCATCATGATTTATAGCTACATGAGCTGCTTGGATTAACCATAGCTCAAGATGACATTTAGATTATGTTGAGTAGTCCACTCTTTTATGGAGGGGAGGTCAATATGGGCTTTAGAGAGTTTATAGTATCCTTTAAAGACTATTGGGGAAAAATAATAAATCTTCCTTGACTTTCCTTCATCAGTAATCCAATCATTATAAATCATATAATCCATAAACAAGGGTTCTAAGATGCCAATACAAGGTAGTACCTCTAGTTTGGTAGTAGCTTGATGAAGACCTGTCATTTGGATTGAAACCAGGTCATCAAACTTACTTTTGTTGACTACCACCCTTTTTTCACTGGATGTCAAATGTTATAACTCTTAAATGGCAAAGAAAATCTTAGACCAATTCTTCATTCCATTGGCTTATGCCCATCTGTCTAATTTGGTGTCCCTAAAGCATCTCCCTTCATGGTCTATGATAAGATTCAAGGTTG
The DNA here is from genome assembly GCA_037957365.1 of Torreya grandis. Lineage (NCBI taxonomy): Eukaryota > Viridiplantae > Streptophyta > Pinopsida > Cupressales > Taxaceae > Torreya > Torreya grandis. Next base: position 193,779 of record JARHVA010002920.1, on the reverse strand, counting down.
TATCTTTCTTCCACTATTACCTTGCTACTATCATGATCTTAACTACCTTGGAATATGATTAGCCTTGATACTCAGGATTATAATTCAAGCTTGCTTAATGTAGTTAGGTCTTTGATTAATCAAGTTTTGGGGCTTTATGTTATTATGGTAGGGATTTTGAGGCTTTAATGGTGAAGGTGTCAGCTTTCATAAATGTATTCATGCATTAGATCTTATTAATGGTTCCACTTATGAAAATCATGTCTTTTCAAATGCGTCATATCTTGAGATTGCCTTTTAGTGCTTACATGGCACTTACATGGACCTCCTTGAACATGTTTCTGTGACATTTCATTATAGTTTTATTTTATACTAGCCACTTGTTTTTAAATAAAGCCCTTTCATTTTGATCCATTAGATTGGATCCAAAGATGAATGTGAACTATTGATTAAGATCCCAGAGGTCTGCTTTGATTGGGTGTTTAAGTCCTGGATGATTGGGTTATGCTAAGTGGCATGGTCTAGATTTATTAAGAAATAATTAGATGTAGATTATCTAGGTTTCAAGTCATCAGGATCTAAATTATTGAGTTGAAAAGTCCACCTTCACATCACACCATTAGATTAGGATCAATGATTGAGTGAGAGTCATTGATCATGATTGGCAAGGTCTAAGTTGATTGGTTGATAGGTCAATTATGTTTAAATTTGACATTCATGCTAATGTCAAAGATGTATTAAAATATGTCAAATGATGGGAGCATGACTATCAACTTTAAGATCATGAGGTTCTTTTAGCCAAATGGCAGCATGCCACACATCATATTCTTGATGCTCTCAGGACTATGGGTTAATGCAGGCCATTAGATCAGGCTCAATGATGAAGTGCAACCTATTGATTGCAATCTATGAGGTTATTTTGATTATTCTAGACTTTGGTAAGCCTTTTGATATCATGCCATTGGATTAGGATCTTGGGATGAATGTGGGCCATCATATCTTACAAGATGCATGAACATTAAGTCAGTTCACAACGTACATAGGCTTAGGTTGCAGGATTAATTCTTATGTTAATATCATTTTAAAAAAACTATGACCTAAGTTTTAATGAGATAAGCTTAAGTTTTAATGTTTAGAAGGTCCCCTTTTGAACTAAAGATAAAATTTTGGATGAGGTTTATTTTGAAGGCCTCACTAACATCAAAGACATCCTTACAAACGTCAAATGATGGTAGCATGGTCATCAAAATAAATATCATAAAAACTTTTGTAATGAATTATGTTTATCATTTATTTTGTCTTAGGAGGATCTCATGCCATTGGATTAGGATTTTTAGTGAATGTTAACCATTGATATGCATCCAAACCAAGACATAACATTAGATCTTGACACATGGATTCAAGCTAAAAATTTTAGGGTCCTCAAATCATTACTCATGTTGAACAAACATGAAGGCTTAGGAACATAATTTTTAATGAATTTAGGGTGATTCAAAATGGGTAGATCATAAAGGGACTTTAGGCATGATTTTAAACTTAGGGTATTTTGAAAGGACAAATTCCCACTAAATTTTTCCATAAAGATTTAAATTTAAACCCCTAGGGTTTCTTGTTCTAAAACCCTTCCTTCCTTCATGAAACCTACACTTCATCATTCAAGATTTATCATCAGTAGGGTTAGTTAATAAATCACAATTAACTAGGTAAGTACCCATTCTCTTTCTAAGTGGATGATGTCCCAATTTAAGAAATAATAATACCATGTAAACCATGTTAGGATATGAATATTTTGAAATATTAACAAGGGCCCCATTTATGTAAATCAGAAGCAATAAAACATAAGAACGGGGTGGGGGTGATGTTAGTACCAATAACAATGATGACTCACAAGGGAAACAAAACAATATGTTAGAATCTAGAAACTCTAGTCTAAACCAACATATAATTCATTTTCCTCCTTCGATCTTTATATCATTACTTAGGTCAATTCAAGGCTAAAAAAAGATTCAAATATATAGAATTCAAATCCTCATGTTAGAGTCTAAGAATGTTGTGTGTGTGCTTTGATTCCACTTAATGTTTGTCATGAGACTTTTAGGGAACACCATCTAGGTTCATATCCTTTTGACCATTACATTTAACCTTGAGAACCTTTAGATATTCTCCTAGAAACAACTGCTCTTAATTTAGGGGAAGCTTGGTCATTGCTCTACTACCAGCTAGGCATCCATAGCCCTGATAGAGATACCTTTGGCTCCACTCATGGCCTTGCTCCACTGCTAGCTAGGCATCCATAGCCCTAGTGGAGATTGCCTGAATCACCTCTGACTTTGCATCTTTTGATTTAGCATTAAATCTCTCATTTTTTATTTTTTATTGTAAAGGTTGGGAGCCAGGTTTAAGGATTTGGCCAAATGTTTTAGCCTTAGGATAATTTCCTTTAGTTTAAACTTTAATCTCAGATAAGGATATCTTTTAAGTGCAAGCATGCATATGCCCTAAATTTTGAATTCCCCTTCCACATACATGATTCTTATTTTAATTAGAGCTTTGATCTTAGGTAATGTTTTGGATTCTTGGGGGGTAACCAATTTTCATGTGAGTCTTTTATAATTCTCTATATTATAACACAAAGCTATATTACATCCTTAGGTCCCATTGTGCAAAATTCATGCCCCCCACTTGAGGCACCTAAATTTTGAGCAATTTTGGGCCAAGATAATCTAAGAGATTTTTTATAAGCAAAGGAGCAAAACCAAGTAGAAAAAAAATAAACGATGAGGAACAAACAAACATAATCAAATAAATATATATAAACCAAGCAGGAAAACAAAGTGAGAAAGGAAATTAACTAGCCTACCCATTATAACTCTAAGAAATCTTACATATGTTATTCCATGAAGACCCCTGGTGGAGCAACAACAAAGTAATGCTTGTGGTATTTCCCATTGGTGGGAAATGTGAACTTGGATCCCTAGATATTATTTAACTTAAAGGTGTTATTGCCTTGAATTGTAGCAAATTTGGTATGGCCCAATCCATAAGGGGGTGAATTTTCCATGTTTGCCTTCAGGCTCTGAGGCCTTGTCTCAAAGGAGGATCAGGTCTCCTTGTTTGAACACGTTCACTTTGGATCTCTTGTAAAACCACCTTTTCATGGTTTTTTGGTGTCTATTGAAATCTATAAATGCCTTTTCTTTGGCATCTTCCATTTGAATGATGTCTAATAGCATGGAATTAGCGAATTCTTGGCTTTCTTCCATATATTCCTACATGAATGTGAACGTATGGAGTTTTAAAGTGATAGAAAATATGGGTTCTTGAACATATACTAATAGAAATGGTGAAGCCTTAAGTACCTATTTAATCCTTATCTTGTCAGCCCATAATGCATACTTAAGGAGTTTGTGCCATGTTCTAGGTTTATTTGTTACTAACTTCTTGATGGCCTTCATTAGATTCTTGTTTGTGGATTCAGAGACTCCATTCCCTTGGGGATATTGATTGGATGAAAAATTGAGTGTAATACCTTAGTCATAAGCCCATTTAGTCATCTCAATCAAGATAGATGTAGACCCGTTGTCACCAACAAATGAAACTGGGGTCCAAAATATAGTGAAAATATTTTCTTCCAAGAAATTGATCACCTTTTCTATCCTACATTGTTTGGTGGCTATGGCTTCAGTCCATCTTGTGAAATAATCAGTAGTAGTCAAGATATATTTATGACCTTCAAAATATTTAGGGTTGATCACCCCTAAAAAATCTAATCCCCATTGTGTAAAGGGTTTGTCTACTCTCATAGGTTACAAAGGCATGACTGAATTTGATTCTTTTGTGTTAAATATTTGGTAGGAATGGCATTCTCTCACATGTTTATGATCATCCTTGAATATGGTGGGCCAATAGTACATATCCCTAAGAATTTTGTGAGCTATGGTTCTCCCTAAAATATTTCCACTACCTAATTTTTCATGAAAAGTAGACATGGTTTAAGAAGCTTCTTCTTTGGACATGCATCTTAAGTAGATCCATTCAAAGTTATTTCTATACAAGACTCCATTTTTATGAGGTAATGAGTTTCTTTGAGTTTGAATAATCTCTTTTTCTCTTTGGTGAGTCCTAAAGGGAAATTACCATTGATAAACAAGTATATGAGGGAGTCATACCATTCATTAGGATGGAAGTTCTACTACTCAACTTGCATGATATGGAGTTTAGGATTGGTATTGGTTATCATCTGAATCAAACCCTAACATTTCACCATTTTGGAAATCTTCATTTTAATATCATACTCTTGTAGGATTGAAATCCACTTTCCCCTTCAATCCCCAAGCTCATTATGGATCAACATAAGCTTTGTGGTTGGGCCAGGTAAGATAGAGTGTACCTTGTTTCTAATGATATAGTGTCAAAACTTTTTTACTACCTTTACCAATGCATAAGCTTGCTTATCTATCATGGAATAGTTTACCTCTACATTTTTTAAGTTGGTGCTCATGAAAGGTATAGGATGGTCACCCCCATCAACATTTCGAGTTAAGACAACAACCATGGTGTGGTCAAAAGTAAATGAATACAATTAAAAGTCTTTTTAAAATTTATGACTTATTAAGATTGGGGCTTGAATGATTGCTTTTTTATGTCAGCAAAGGATTTTTTTGATTCTTCATTCCAAGAAATTTTATCATCTTTATTAAGCATATCATTCAGAGGTTTGACAATTTCAATAAATCTTGAGATGAACTTCCTCACAAAGTTGATTTTACTAAAGAATGATTTCAGCTCTTTTCGACTATTGGGTAGCTCAAATTTGGATATGGCTTCCACTCCCTTAGGATCTATGGAAAGCCCATCTTTAGTAATAACATGCCCCAATAATTTTCCTTCACTGACATAGAAGATACTTTTCTTGGGGTTGAGGGATATTCTGTACCTCTTGTATCTCTCAAACACTTGATGTAGTTGTATAAAGTGTTCCTCCTTATTCTTGGAGAAAATTATAAGGTCATCCATGTAAATGATGATGCACTTGACCACTAGACCTTGGAAATCATGGTCCATGGATCTATAAAAGGTGGATTTTGTATTAATTAATCCAAATGACATTCTTTTATAAGCATATGTTCCCTATTTAGTAGTGAAATCTATTTTCATCATGTCTTTTGGAGCAACAAGCACTTGATTATATCTAGAAAATTCATCCAAAAAGAACATCATAGCAGATCCTAAAATAACCTGGATGACTTTGTCAAGAGAAATCAAGGGGTAATTATCCTTTTTAAATACTTTGTTTAGATTCCTAAAGTGTATGCATAATCTTATTTCCCCATTCTTTTTTCTGACTAGGACCAAGTTTGCAACCCAAGTGGAATGCCTAATAGGAAACACAATCCTTACATCTAGTAATTTCTTTACTTCCCTAAAGATCATGGGTTTTAAGACAAGATTGATAGGTCTTTGCTTTTGTCTAAAGTGTTTACAATTTTATTTGAGGGGGATAGTATGAGTAATAACCCTTGGGTCAAATATTTTTAGATCATCATAAGACCAAGCAATGACATCCTTATATTTTGTAAGTAGATCTCTAGCTTTTCTATTTTCCATTTTAGTGCAAGCCTCTCCTATGTTCACTTGTTGGGGTTGATCATATGAACCAAGATCTACTGCTTGATAGTCCTTTCCATTTACTTTAGGCACCATAGGTGTCTCCACAATTTTATCATGATCAAATAGTCTTTATAATGAAATCATCCCTTTAGGTATCTTATTGTCACTTAGTTGTATGATTTTACCATTAAGCTTCCTTTCAAGATAAATTTCATCAACTTCATCAATGATGTGTGTTTCAAAGTTTTTAGAATTAGTAAAGAAATCCATAATTTTTTGATCATCATTGAAAAATTGAAAGTGGTATATATTATTAGGGACTGAGGGGCATGGTACTAACTCAATGCTAATGTTAAGGGAACCATAATTAGGCATGAGATTAGCTATAATAGAGGCAAGCTCATCAACATCTCTATTCTCTTCCTTGGGAATAGATAAGATGTTAAGAGCAATAAAATATCCTATCAAATCCCAAACTTTGAACTTGTATCTCTTGAGGTAAGATAGCTTGCATTGGTATTTTTTTCTTACTTGGTTGACCACCAATTTTGAATCTTCATAGATAATGAGTTCCTTAACTTTATGTTTAATAGCAAGTTTCAGTCCTAGTATAAGAGCTTCATACTCAACTAAATTTTTAGTGCATGAGAATTGTAAGCTATATAAAGCATGATATTACTTTTATTTAGGGTCTATCAATACAATAATAACTCCTAATCTTGATTTACACCTAGCACCATCCACATATAACTTCCATAAACTAGGCATTAGAGGTGTATTTTTTGAACAAGGTTCCTTTGTAACTTTTAGGGTAAAAACTCCTAAGTCAAAATCCGTGAAATTCACCTTCTCATTGACAACATTATATTCTATTATCATGTGTCTCATCTTAGGCTCCCTCTCTACCCTTATCTAATTTGTAACACCTTTCCAAGGTAACCATAAGTGGGAGCAGTCAGTAGACATGTAACCATTTAAGGCTTTAGTCCATTCTCTACTCAAGAGCAATCTATAAGCACTGGAAATATCTACCACTTAGATGTCAATAAATTAATAAACCCTTGTCTCACTAACCAATTGCATATGCACATTCAATAACTCCCCAATGACATTGAATCTTAATTTGTCTAATTGTGTGACCACCTTATTAGATTTAATTAGGGTCAACCCAAGTTGTTCATATATCCTTATAGGCATAATGTTGGTTGAATCTTTAGAATATAAAAGACAATTATGGACATTCTTCCTAAATATCTTAACTATATTTTAAAAATGTGGAGACTCTACTTTAGTTACTTACATAATTACATTAACACTCTCACTTTTAGGGGGCTTCCCAAGTTTCTTGGAAAATGATTCCAAGAGTAAATATCTTTGTTCTATAATTTGAGTCAGCTCATGTATGGTGATATTTGCTTTGATCTTTTTCATATCCTCCATAATGTTATAACCAATCTTGTTTGAAGATTCTGCAGTGGGTTTAGAAGAATTACCCTTAGGTGGTTTAGGATCATTCCTTGATGTAGTATCTAGAGGAGTTCCATAATTATTAGGGGGAGTAGAAGTAGTCAATGGCTACTTTTTTTCTCTATTCCTCAGAGGGTACGTCTTCAAAAATTGCTAGAATGCTTGAATCTCTTCAAGAATATTCTCAAGCTCATTAACCTCTTGAAAAAGGAATTAAAATGTCTCCGACATGTGCACTTGGTTAGATGGTTTAGATCTACAAGGATCTATAGTAACATCTTTGTTTGGGACCACCTCAAATGTATCAGGTTCCTCTTGAAAAGTCTCAAATGCCTTACAAAATTCAATACAATCAATCTCACCATGTTTAGAGGTAGCATGCACTCTACAATAGTCTGGTAAAGCAATATCAGTGGTATTGATATCCATAGTATTTTTGCTAGAGGGAAGCTCATTAGCTTTATTATTGTAGAAATTATCATTCTAAAATCTATTCCCAGGCCGGTTGAACTTATGGAAAGTGAAGTTTCTTCCAGAGTTGTAATTACCATTACCAACTTGTTTTTGCAATTACAAGAAATTTTTGTTGAGTTTCTGGACCATCTTTAATATAGATTAATTATAATTATTTAAATTCTTATAATTTTGACCTCAACTATTTCTAATACCATTGAAAATAAATAAATCCGTCTAGTCATTGATATGAGATCCATTAGTAGCTTGATGACTTAAGGAATCGAGGTTCTAATTAGGGGTAACATGGCTAGTGAGTAATACATTCAAAATAGGGAGTTGGTTTAATGCTAGAGTATTCTGGTTATTATTTGGGAATAGGTTTAATGTAGGCATCTAAGGATTAATATTTAGGACAAAATAAGCCATCTATCCTTGAGGCTACATTTGCTCACTAATAACCACTGCTTTAGAATAAGCTTAGGCCAATGTGTTGATAATTGGGATATCCATTTTAAGAAACACAAAAGTCATAAGATCAACATCTTTGTAGACCTCTAAAGCTAAAGCCTCATTAGGTTTGTAGGGATCCATGGTATGACTAAACATATTTTGAAACCTAGCATTAACGGATCTAATTGGTAACTTGAATCCCTCTTAATAGTTTTAAATTGGTGATAGATGACACAAGAGCTTATGATTTTTCTAAATTGATCAATAAAAATAGTGTCAAAGTTATTCCATGAGGTAATCCAAATATCAGGTAAATTAAAGAACCATTCATATAAAACATATTTTAAAGTAAATGGGAGAAACCTACATGATACATCTTAATGAATAATGTTTAACAATCTTAAGGTAGCCTTAAAAGCTTTAACATGTTCTTCTATAGTTATAACACTAGTTGGACTAAATATTGGTAAATACTTTTCAAGATTACATGGTAAGTCATGAATCATACCTGGTATATTGATGGGGGAACTTCCAAGAATTAACATATTTGGATGAAGATTGAATGTAGGAACACCTTGCAACAATGAATATGGTAAAGACTTGAATGCCTACGCATTCCTTTATCTTTCCTAGCTCTTCTATGGGTTTTTAATTCAAGCAAGGGTTTTCTAGTCTCAGAATGTGATCTGGTCCTAATATTTGGTAATTATAGTTTTAAAGAGTAAGGATCCTTTTGAAATATGAGTCAACTTAGATCACATAAAGAACAATAATTAACTTGCACACTAAGCTTATCTTGTAAAGATTTGCTCAAAACTATACAAAGGACATTGATCTTTGGCTAGGTAAGTTCAAAGATGTACTCAATTATGCAAAGATGACCATTCTTCCTAACCTATGTCCTAAATAAGCTCAAGATTTCATAAAAAATCATCTTCGTTTAACCAGAATAAGCCATCCTAAAATCAAATATACTAGTTCTTAAAACTAGAAGTTGTCTTGACTATAATTTAACCATTTTTTATAAAGAACTTATGTTTTTACCTTAAAAATCACAAAGATAGGTGATAAATCACTTAAAGACCAAGGATATATTATTTTAGAGTGAGGAATCACTATAAAGGTCAAGAATCCTTCAAATTTAATGTAGAAATCATCACAATTGATCAAATAGGTCCTCCTTCTAGCACCAACAAAGCTCCTCCTATTGATGCTTCTAATCTCCTCACAGGTACTCTTAATGTTGATAAACACTTCTCATTTTATGGTTATGAAAATATAAGGCATGAGTTATGGTTTGTGACAATTTTGGGATGTCTGTGGTGAAATAGAAGTAGAGTATGAGAGATATCCATAATATTTGTTTGATTTGGTGGTTTGGAGTTACCAGGGTCCTATATTTGTATCTTTTTTATAATTTTTGATATACAAGCTAAAATAAATGTTTATTTGACAATGATTCTTAAACTAAAATAAGTATTGATAAAATTAAAGAAAAAGGAGGGTAAGGCATAAAAGAAAACATAATTAGAGGCTTCCATATCAGACATTATGAGAAAGTTCCTTATTAATTTGAACATGTATGAGCCAATTTATGATGAAATATAGTTTAATCACAAATTCCACCATAAATCAAGTAAGATACAAAGGAATTGTGAAGATCACAAGTGAGAACCAGATTCACTTTAAAAATTTTACTACTACAACATGAATAGCATATGCACATTCAAATCTAGAGAAAAATATAGTGAAGTAAACCTAAGACCTTTCAGCTAATTTAATGTTGTACAAATTAACAGCCATATGATAGAAAATATAGTTAAAAAAAAACAAATAATAATTCACATATGATATATTCACATGCAATTGAAAGATAACATTAGCTTTAACACACTATTTAGATAATCCTTTCAGAATTCTTTAGTTGTATTAAATGCTTCTGGTATACAATTGCTCAAAACTCTCCCTTACAAAATGGTAACCCTTTCCTATTTATAGAAAGCATAGGTGGCTTATCAGTTAACTCTCTCAAACTATCCACATGAAATCTAAGTATAACTATCCTTAATACAAAGATATAATACCAAATGCTTTCATGCTAATTTTGATAAAGGATAAATGTATGCTAACAGACTAGCATATATTTTACAAAATAATATTCTTGTATGTTACATTGGTGGGACCTTTAAGTCACTATTTGAGGATGTTCTTTGCCCCAGTGTATTATTCATTGATGAGCTTAAAATCTATGATAGGTTTCATAAAAAATCCTCTTCTTGATTTGTTAGTGTGTCAAATTCTTTGTCATCCTTAGCCTTGAGTTCTTGGATGCATTGGAATTTCACAATCTACCTTTCAAATGTGATGATGATACCAAGGACCCTCTAATTATCCTTAGTATCCTATCCCTAGTTATCTTTAATGCTATAGATGTGTAGACTAGCCCTTTTTCTAAACTCCTCATCTTCATCAAGCCTATGGCATTACTCCTGGATGGTCTTCCCAATAGGTCCTTCAAGAGTTTTTCCATCCTTGCCATTCATCCTTTGTCCTCCTCCAAAAGGCTGCTAACATTGTCACACCAATTACTCAAGTCTAATATCTTGTCTTCAATGAATCTTAGGAGGGCATGTAATTATTTTAACTTGATGATCCTAATGCTTTAGACTTGCTTGGTGTTGTGGACATTAATCAATTCAACTACTTGATCCTTAGAATTTTTCCACTAAGTGATTAATGTTTGTGTTTCCCCAAGTTTATGGGCCAAGATAAATGATCTAGATTTTAGGGCCTTCAACCCTTTGAAAAATTCCAAGAAGAAATTATTTAGAAATATTATTATATCTTCAAGGACTGAAAGTAGGACTTGGGCTTCCAAATCCTACTTTTTCTTCTCCAAGTTGGTGATCCTTTATTTCATTCATTGGATTCTATCCAAGGTCATTGCTGATTGTGCCACCACTAAACTAGACACATCCTCTTGATGGATGGGTTTCTCCCTTGCTACCTGCCCTTGGATAGGAGTTAGGCCAATAAAAGTTTCCATGTTTTGAAAAGTGAATTCCTCAATGCCAATAGTATCTTTCTTAGTTTTCACCCTCTTGAACCCTAATATATCTAGGTTATACATGATAGTGGCTACTAGTTTAGAGAGTTTGGCTACTTATGGGTTTTCAATCCTAATTTCACTTGATTTTACTTAATCCTTCATCCTCCTACCACTTTTTTTTGTAGGCTCACCAATTATCCTCTTTTCTTAATCCTTCAGGAGATCCTTGATCTAGGGTTTGATATTATCATGGCTATCCATTCCTGAAGTGTTAGTGATTGACCATGAATGAGAGTAGGATGGGATCTTTTAGAATTTCCCATATATGAACCACTCTAGGATAATAGGTTCATGTATTAGGAATTTATTGTTGAATAGGTTCAATTCATTGGTGGGGTGGGTCCATGTTACCTTTGGTCTTTTGGAGGACCTAAGAACAAGGGCCATCTTAGCTTCTCTCTTCTTCTAAGTGATAGGGACCGAGTCTAATGCCTCTTCTTTCCCTTTTTATTTCCCAGCTATTTAGGATCATTCAATTTGAGCTACCTCAGTTGTGGCTTCCTCAACCTCTTGATCAGATCTAGAGGATTCTAAAAGTTCCTTGAATAACTCATACACTATCTTATATGGTTAAAAGGCAACCATATCAATGTGTTCTATAGGGGAAGGTGGTATTGGAGGCTGGGTTAATGATGAAGGGCCTTCACCTGGCCTATCTTCTAGTCCTTTTTCACCTACTTCTTGGATTTAGAGTGTTGGCTATGGTGGTTGTTCTAGAGGTGAATTTGAAGTGGATGGAAATAAATGCTATTGTAGTGGGTTCATTTTCCATCTCTCTCCAACTAGTTTCTCTTCCCTTTACAATCTATTCTCAAGCTTGAAACCATGCTATTTGCATCTAGCAAGGACCTCATCAAATTTTTTTACTTTAATATAGAAATGGTTATAAGGACCAACCATGTGTTTATAATTCACCTTGGTCAATTTATTTGATTACAAATGAGGGACAACTATGTTATTTGGATCCCATTCCTTTAAGTCATCCTTTTGAAAGCAAAAAACATCCCTATGTCTAGACATGATGTCTAATTGCTTCCAGTCTCTAATCAAGGTTTTCCCAATCAAAAATGGGAAGGGATGTAGCATGCCCTTCCTCTTCTCTCTGTAGGTATTATCAACTCCATGGGAAATTTGGTATGAAATTTCTTATTTAGCCAACTTAAGGGGAATGTAAATAGGCAACCTAAATGGATGGGTCATGGTACCCTCAATCCTGAGGATAGTGCAGTCTAGATAAAACCAAATGTCTCCCATGAGATTAAAATATCTTTTGATGAGAGGGTGAATCCTAGGCATGGGATATCCTATGATTCTCTAGAATAATATGGGATATATGTGGTCATAGATGAATTACATATGATCCCTACACTTGAAGATATTAATCTTGGAGTAATGATGGGAGATGGTGATTCTACTGTGGGAGGACCAATTCTTAAAACTAGAAATATAGGTGGACACCATCAATAATTCTAGTAGATAGGACATCATGGTGAAATGTTGAAGTGTCTTCTTATTAATGCCATAAAACTACCTTCCTAAGTGGATACTAATTAGCTCCCCAATGGGTGGAGTTATGATTTCTTCTATCATGAAGTATACATAGGAAACCCACCTAGGGTCAACATACGTGTTGGTGACTACTCTATAGGCTCTATTTAGTAAGGTCATAATGATCCTTATACCCTCCTTAAATTGGATAATGGGGATCCTACCATCATGATTTATAGCTACACAAGCCCCTTGGATTAACCATGGTGTCAAGATGACATCTAGATTATGCTGAGTAGTCCACTCTTTTATGGAGGGGAGGTCAATATGAGATTTGGGAAGTTTATATTAGCCTTTAAAGGCTACTAAGGAAACATAAGCAATCTTTCTTGACTTTCCTTCATCAATAATCTAGTCATTATCAATCCTAAAATCCATAAACAAGGGTGCTAAGATGTCAATATAGGGTAGTACCACTGGTATGGTAGTAGTTTGATGAAGAACTATCATTTGGACTACAACCAAGTCATCAGACTTCCTTTTGGTGATTGTTACCCTTTGTTCACTAGATGAGAAAGGCTACAACTCTTCAATGGCAAAAAAAATCTGAGACCAATTCTTCATTCCATTGGCCAATGCCCCTATGTCTAATTTGGTGTCCCTAAAACATCTCCCTTTATGGTCTGTGGGTAGATACAAGTTTGTCTCTTCCTTTCACTATTGTCTTTCCATTTCCATGATCTTAATTTCCTTGGGATATGACTAACCTTGATACTTAGGATGATAATTCGAGCTTGCTTAATGCAGTTATTGTCTTAGATCAGTCAAGTTTTAGGGCTTTAATCTATTATAACAGGGCTTATAAGGATTTAATGGTGAATTTAATAGATTTCTTAAATGTATTCATGCCTTAGATATTATGAATGGTGCCATTTATGAAAATCTTGTCTTTTTGGACATGTCATATCTTGAGATTACCTTCTAGTGCTTACATGGCACTTATGCGGACCTCCTTAAATGTGTTTCCATAGAATTTCATGGGAGTTTTCTTTTAGTCTAGACATTTATTTTTAAGTAAAGACCTTTCATTTTTCCTTATTGGATTAGATCTAATGATGAATTTGAGACATTGATTAATATCTTAGAGGTCCACTTTGATTGGGTGTTCGAGTCTTGGATGATTGAGTTACACCAAGTGGCATGCTCTAGCTTTCTTAAGAAATGACTAGATGTAGCTTATCTAGGTGTCAAGTCATCGGGCTCTGAAGTCTTGAGTTAAAAATTTTACCTTTACTTCACACTTTTAGGTTAGGATCAATGATCAAGTGAGAGCCATTGATCATGATTGGTGAGTTCAAAGTTGGTTGGTTGATAGGTTGGATATGTTTAAATTTGACATTCTCACTAATATCAAAGATGTCCTCATGAATGTCAAATGAAGAGAGTGTGACTATCAAATTTAATATCATGAGGTTATTTTAGATGAATGGTATCATGGCACGTGTTGTATTCTCGATGCTCTCAGGACTTTGGGGTTAACATGGGCTATTGGATTGGGCTCAACAATGAAGTGCAAATCATTGAATGTGATCTATGAGGTCATTTATGATTGGTATAGCCTCTGGAAAGACTTTTTATATCATGCCATTGGATTAGGATCCTAAGATGAATGTAAACCATCAGATCCTACAAGATGCATGAAAATTAAGTTAGTTCACAATGTACATAGGCTTAGGATGTGGGATTAATTATTATGTTAATAGTATTTAGAAAAAACTATGATTTAAGTTTTAATGAGATAAGGCTAAGTTTTAATGTTTATAATGTCCCCTTTTGGAATAAAGATAAATTTTGGATGAGGCTTATTTTGAGGCCTTGCTAATGTCAAAGACATCCTCACGAACATCAAATGATGAGATCATGATTGTCAAAATAAATACCATATAAATTTTTGTAATGAGTGGTGTTTAGCATGTAGTTTGTCTTAGGAGGATCTCACACTATTGGATTAGGATTTCAAGTGAACACCAACCATTGATCTACATCCAAACTAAGACATAACATTAGAGCTTGACATGTGGATTCAAGCTAAAGCTTTTAGGGTCCTCAAAGAATTACTCACGTTGAACAAACATGAAGGCTCAGGAACATAATTTTTAATTAATTTAGAGGATTTAAAAGGGGAAGATCATAAAGGGAATTTGGGCATGATTTTAAACTTAGGGTCTTTTAAAAGGACAAATTCCTACTAAATTTCCCCATGAAGACTTAAATTTGAACCCCTAAGGTTTCTTGTTCTGGAACCCTTCATCCCTTCATGAAACTTACACTTTGTCATTTGATATTTATCATCATTAGGGATAGTTAATAAAGCATAATTAACCAAGAAAGGACCCATTCTCTTTCTAGGTGGATGATGTCCCAATTCAAGAAATGAAAATACCATGTAAACCATGCTAGGATATGAAAATTTTGAAATATTAACAAGTTCCCCATTTCATGCAAAGCATAAGTAATAGAATAAAAGAATGGGGGGGGATGTTGGTACCAACAACATTACCTTCCCAAGATCTTCCCATCATCCATATGCACTCAAAATGTGTTTTTTCCCCTTGATTTGGTGCTCAAGTATTCAATAATGGTGCAAGGCCAAACTCCTACACCATCTTAAGAACACCAACTAAGCTAGGCTCATGCTATGAAAATCAAGGTTATGCCTATAAATGAATATATCCTATTGAAAATAAATCATTATCAAAACTACACTCAAATGGCTTGTAGAGAGAATCCTACATTATAAGTTTACACAAATTAAGCTTAATCAAAATGGTATTGGTCCTCCTATTTATGGATTTTCCATATTGATTAGAATAAACCATGACCATACATATTAAGATCAAGATGTGTGGCCATGAATTAATATAATTATGTAAATAATATCCTCATAAATATTTGTGAGGAAGGGGCATTAAAAAGGCATGGGAAACCATAATCCTAATATTTGTTGCATTTATGGATTATGGATGCCACTCCACAAATGACCTCACTTGGTGATGAAATTAATAGAAATCAATTTCCAATAAATAAATATTCTATGAATTCTTTTTAATTCTTACTTAAACTCATAACTTGGTTTAATTTACCTAAGATTAATCAATTTTAGTGTAATTCTTTAGAAATTAGTGCACAATTAATCAAGATAGTTAGAAAGTCATATTACTGGGTCATAATTTGAGTTGAGAGTAATTAGAAGGAGATGTTAGTTTCTTATATACCATCATCCAATTTAAGATGTTGTCAACATAAAATAACACATGCACATGTCGTGTGCTTTTACATTAGAAGAAAAGAGTGATCTAGAGCACCAAAATGCATTTTCATCATTTTGAATTGAAATGATTTGATCAAATTTAATAATCACATTAAATACATTACCCCATTTAGGGATACATTAATCTAAATCATCACTTGTTTATGAAAAAGCTTGAACCATTTAGCATGTTTAAGTGATTTTTGCCTAATTTGTGCATTTTCACAAATTTCAAGTAAGATTGACAATTTAAACACAATAGTGTTATAAATTGGATGTATAAAGTAGTAATCCAATGATATATTTCTCTTGTCTAGTTAGTTTCCAATATCTACAATCATTCTAGCTTTTCTTTAGTCTAGATTATAGTTTCTTCCATTTTTGGATTGAAACAATAATATTCCAACTAGGATAACTAGTTAGATGGAAATTCAGGCAAGTCACACTAGAAATTTTTTTATATCTCTCCATAAATATGATCTTTAATGATTTCCTATATAGTAATACCAATCCATTTTTATTATTCTTTAATAAAATTACATATGCTTTTGTCTAACCATGTCTCAATATCTCTCTACCCTAGTAACCATATTAGCATAATTTCCTCTAAAAGGATTGTTTCATGATCACCACATAATTATTAGTAGAGGTTATTGAAGCATCAAAATTTGTTAAGGATGAGGATAGATATTATATAATTCAATTTCACAAAATAGTGTACTATATTCATAAAAGAGTTTGGATAATAGAAACATAGTAAGCACTAATTATCTTACATTATGTAGGAATTAAGAGTTTCATAAATATAAATAAAGCATTTGGGTTAATTAGATATAAATTAACCAAAAATTATACATGATAATTCACACAATAAACAAATTAATAAATCACACAACTAACCATAACCAAATAATTATCTATTGATCTCTTCAAAAGTGGAACTCTAACAATACTATTGTTATATCCTTTTAGGATGTAATACACTAGGTAACATATGTTGAACTTGAATATGCCACTAATGTATATGATGATGGAGTCACTTATTTTAGAATATGTAATTCAAGATATAAATTTTTGGAGGTATAAGTTATGCAAAATGTACTATAGGTTATTGTGAATCATAGGATGAATTGATTCAAGCTAGATAGGGTACTCATATCCAGCACCCAAAACTATATCCACTTTTTTTTATGGATATACTTGAAGTATATATGTAAATAATATGGGATATAATATATATTGTGTATCCAAGATTATCTTAATATCATGTAAAATGTGAAAGCATTGGGAAAAACTAAACCAAGTAGTGATAGTTGTAGGTTCTCCAGTAAGTGGCCCTAGGAGTTTTTTGATGTTTTCCATTGAATCCTTTTACTATGTTGTTTCTACCAATAAATTATCTATTTTCCTACCCAAGAGTATTAAGTGATGTCATAGTGTATATGTTTTCCCTTGACTATTTATCCACCATAAGGCTTTATATAGAATGTGAGACAACAAAATCACGTATAAATAAAGGTGTACTGGTAAAATAATCATAAATAATTTAAAGATCATCAAATGTAATAGTATATATTTGTTACTTTTCTACTTGTAAGTGTAATAAAAAGGCCACATAGAGGATGAGCCTCATAAAATTAAGGATCATAAGAATGCAAATGAGGATGAAAATTATAAGTCATATGTACCTTGGGATTATTCCTAGATTCTTGTACCACTTGTTTTGGATCTGAATCAGTAAAAGTATTATTACTTGTAATAACTTGTGAAAATAAATTATTATTAGATGTGTTATTATTTTTAATCTTAGTATTTTTATTCTGAATTAGGTATTGTATCTTATGTATTAAATCAAATTATCTATTAGTTGAATGAGTTATGCTTTTAAGCCAATAAGAATGTGTTATGATGTAAAAAAATAGGGTGTGGATTTGTCATGTCAATCTAGATAAGAAGGGAAAGGGATATGATCTTGAAAATAAGTGAATTTTTCCAAGACATTATGAAGAGTTTCTAATAGTAGATTAAATTATCTCCATTGAGGAGTAGAAAAGAAAAGACTGTTATTCAGTTATGAAACCCCATTGACTAATATTCTATCCTCTTTATTAGTATCTTTAGCCTTAGATTTGAAAGGTAATTTAATTTTAAATTTATCACTATAAGACATGGGAGGTTTTCCTAATACTTTAATTTTTTTCATAATGATAAGATTGACCTCATGATCTTTAACTATATGGCACATGTCATCAGAAGATTGAAAATGTTTTAGTCTAACAAACGCGTGCATGTCTAGAAGTAGGATTTATTTGAAAACATTTTATAATTCCTTATCATCCATAGGATTTTTATTTTTAAAATAAGTATTTTAATGAATTATATTAATTAATTTCCCATTAAGTCATTGTTTAAGTAGCATAACATAAGTATATGATACATTCTTACTAATGTTGATAGAGAAATGAGCTAATAACTAGTTAGCTAAACAATTGAAAGCATGTATTGATTAAAGATGGTCATAAAACCATTGAAAGGTATAAAATTTAATCCTCCTATGAAAAATATCTATTAGTAACTTTTCATTAGTTCTATAGTATAAAAATGTTGCATGGAAAGCTCTAAAATGTTTTTTGGATCACCTTTATCACCAAATGGTGTAAGGTTAGGTGAAATGAATATTTTAATTATGGGACATTTATAAATATTTGATTACAAATGGTTATGTAATAATTCTTAAGATTGTGTTTCATGATACGTTCTATTAGAACCTAGTCCTATATGTGAAACCTTAGACATAATATCAAAACATTGTTGTACTAGTGTCTAGTTGTTAGGATTGGTAGCCACAATAGATACATTTTTAATAAATGGTGTCACATGATTTGTATTCCTAGGAGGCATATAAGATAAATATAGTGTTTTATAGGAATAGAAATAAATATAAGGACTTTAGTTTGATATTTCCATAATAGGTGTATTAGGCATCAATTGTGTAACCATAAGTGTAGTCACATACATATAAGTAGTAGGAACAATATTATGAAAACATAATAGAGAATGTGAGACTCTAGAATGAGAATTGATATCATTGAAATTTTATATATGTGGTTATTCAAATGTGGTTTCCATAACTTTCTTTACATTTTTAGCCTCTAAGATAATATTCAAGATAACATATATGTCCTTATGTTGTTTACTAATTCTTTTTTTATAATTTAATATATTTATTTAGGATATACACATTAATCTCATCAATATGTATGTTACCATTATATATAAAATTATTTCAATGTGATCTTCATAAGCATTCTTAAGTTTAGTCATATCATTAATAATAACATGTAAATATGCATCTATATGTTCGCTATTAATGTTTATATTGAGAGAATATTTCAAATTTAATTATCACACAAACACATGATTGAGTCAAAGGAATATAATTATGATAAATTTTAGCACCACTTAATATATAACTTCTCCAAGTAGGAACATGGGAGATAACCTTATTAGATAGAATAAAATACATTCATGAAAGCACTAAGAAAACTATGGCAAAAAATAAAAGGTTAGATTTGTTCATGTAGCAAGTGAAAATTAGAAATTAGACTCAAAAGTCAAACCATAATGGGGAAAATATTAAACCCTATTTTTTTTTTAAACCCTAATGTAGAAGGAAATCTAGTGTTTTCATGTTCAAATCAAAGATCAATTTCACCAAAATATTTTTCTTGTTTTACCCCTAGGTAATATAAAATAATGGAAACTATGCACTATTTAGAATATATAAAATATGTAAATAGACACAATAATATGAATTTTAAGGGGCTAAATGATATTTCAACTATTTGATTTAGAAATAAAAATACAGTAGAAGGATGATGTAATTAGATGATTTTGTTAGTTTGTTTCTGTCATGAAAGATATAATATTATCTATAAATGATCTATATATGCTTCTTCAATTTCTTAGATTAGAAATAGGGGCTAAAAAAATTCTTGGAAACTACTAGCAAAATCAAATGACTATGGAAGAAAACACTATAAAAGTTTTAGTGGTATTATTTCTATGCACTGTGGTGGCCTAAAGTTTTTTAGAGCCACATGTCTATTATCTATTTTTTTGTATGCACTTATTTGATCCTATGTGATGATACATGCTTTGTGTCTCTTTCATCTAAACCCTAATTTTTATTAATTGACAACAAGATGACCTAAAAAAAGGGTTAGTATTATGGATTATACTAACCCAAACCAATCCCTATTGAATGGTTGAGAATTTCAAACATTTAAATACTTTGAGGAGGGATTAAACCACTTATAGTTCTCACACCTATGTGTGTGTGTTTGTGGGGGAGCGGGGGACGGGGGGGGCACGCTTGTGGGTGGTTGTGTGTGTGCACATGCACATACAAAATCATGAATAATATAGCATATATTTTTGTCTTTTGATCTTTGATACTTGGTTCCATGTAAGTTTGAAATTATTTATTTATATTTATCTCTATGAACTACTTTGGGGCTAATTTTTAAATATTTTAGATGTCTATATGCCTTTTGGATAATGTTAAAAGAGATTAATAGGTTTTCCAAAGTGATGCACAAGTGAATAATAACATTATGGGTGATTTTTATATATAAGGGGCTCTTAATTTATTTATTATATGACCAACCCATTAAACATGTCTAGGCTGACATATTGGAGACATCCTAAATTTGAAAATTAGCCATTGAGGGATCTTAAACATTTAGGATAGAGGGAGACACCTACATGAATTGACATTATCTGATTATATTAGTAGTGTCTTAAAACCCAAAAAGCTATGTGAGATATAGATAAATTTCATATGTGATCCTAAAGGTGTTCTTATATCTACCAAGCCAATCCTAAATAAATGTGTCTAATGAATATACATGGTGAATATAATAGATGAATAGACTAATCAAATAAATAGTTTCTAAAGAGTTATATATATGTGCATTATAATATTTTAAAGTATGTAAAATTTGATGTTGTTGAAGTGCCAAAGATAAAATTAAGCTGTCTACACTTATGTTTCAATAAATAACATCAAACGGTATATCATCTTGAATTTATATAATACTCAAAATATTGATTCACGTCATATCTTATACGTAAAGATCAAAATATATCCAACTCACATGGAAGAGGTAAAAATATCATATTGCATTCAATAAACATTTTAAAAATTTGGTAAGGAGATATATGTAAATGTGTAAACTACAAATGTTCTCTATAAGGTGGAAAGACTTGTCGATTGCTTAAAAAATTTAATTACATTTATGGCCTTGTTCTTAGCTTGAAAAATGTTTGAGGACTAGTCTTAAATTTTAATGTTGTTTTACCAAGTGATATTTGGATTTTTTTTCACAAAGTAAGGGTCATTATGACCATATGTTAGCATGTTAGCATATAAAATCTTAATCTCAAAGTCATGATCCTTAAGTCCTTGGGTGATTTTGATGTTGACTTGACACAGTATAAAGACAAGCTTATTCAAAATGGTACACTGAATTCCTCTAAATCACGTAAATTAACTGTGAGTCGTGAAAAATATAAGGCTTCTAAAATTAAGGAGAAGAAACAAAATAAGGACCAAGATAAAAGAAAGGGTCTAAAATATGATGTTAAGTCCAAAACATCAATCTAGTCCTCTTCTTTAGGTGGTAAACCCAAGAAATAGAGAATAACACATTCCTACTATAAGAAGACTTGGCATAATGCAACCAAATGTATGAAGAAAAATATTAACCGACTAAAAAAGATGCTTGAGAAGCATAGTATCAGTGTCAATTAATTTATCCAATTAGATTTCATCAGCATAAAATTCTTCTAAGGCTAAAGACACTAGTAATGGAAAAGGTATTGAAAAGGTACTTGTTTTAGTTTCATCATAGCCTTCCACATGGGTGATTAATTTTTTTTCCTCACACACACAACTTCATCACATGATATTTTCTCATCATTGGAGCCTTTTTTTATGCCTTTCATTTTTTTGGTTATGACGCTTCTCTAGAAATTAGTGGGTGACAATCAGTTGAAGTGAAAGATAAGACATTTCAAGATGTTCTATGTGTTCTCTCATTGTTTACCAATCTTGTATCTATTTATCATATCAATCACATCAATGCAGCCAAGAGATTTGAGTTTACACCTAATTATATGGTTATTAGGCAAGTGCATAGTGACTCTATAGTTGGATTTAGAAAATTATATCACTAATCCTAGTGGTACACTTTCTCACATTCTTCTCTTGATCAACCTTATAATTTTTAACTCACTCATACAGATGGGGTGAGTAAATTGTGGAATGAGTGATTCAACCATATTAACTATCACTACTTGGAGAAACTTAGTTGTAATGACATGGTTTCATGATTTCCATGTGTACATTTTTATGATAATGTTTGCTAGGGTTTCATACTTGGTAAACATCTTGAAGAGAAGTGTGAAAAAGAGAAATCATGGAGAGTTATATAGATATTGGAGCTAGTTCACACTAACATTGTTAATACATTTCCATCTCCTTCATTAAACAAGACTAAATACATGGTTACCTTTATTGATGAATTTTGAGGTATACTTTGGTGTAATTTATTAAGCAAAAATTATTATGAGGTCTTTGATAATTTTTAGGAATTCAAAACACTTGCATAAAAATAATCAAGTAAAGCTATCAAGATTTTTCACACAGAAAATGGTGGTCAATATTTCAGTAATAATTTTGAGCAATTTTGAACTTCAAATGGTATTAAAATACAATGTAAAGTTATATACAATACTCAATAGAATAATGTTAAAATTCAAAAGAATATGTTCTTGAAAGAAATGATAAACTATATATTATACTCCAAATCTATCGCACCTCAATATTGGGTTAAAGACATCAATTATGTTTTTTATATCCAAAGATGGGTTCCTCTTAAAGCATTGAAAGGTGTCACTTATTTTAAAGCATGGAGTGGTCAAAAACCAAGAATTAAACACTTTTAAGGTTTGTATCTCATAATATGGTCCAAATTACTAATAATAAATATAAGGTAATGTAACTATTGTGACCTAACACATACACCCCATTTAAAGAAATCAAATGGGGAACCACTATTGTTTGAATATTTTTATTCAAGTTTCTCAAAGCCATAGACATTTATGACATTGGTATCAATTTTCATAAGTTTAAGGTTATTTTTGAAGTCTAAAGTTATAGAAATTTAAAATTTCAAAATCATAGCTTGAAGGATCACCTTGATTTATATTAAATATTAGGTTTTCACAGTTTTATGATTTATTTAGACTTACAGAGCTAATGTGTTTTGTCATAGTGTTTCCTATACTTTATATGTATAAGACTATCAATGAGAACTTACCAAGCATTTAAAAGTTGGGCCTTGCTATATTTTATTCAAGATTAGGACAATTAGCATTTATAAATTGCACATAGCCTTCTACCATTAAATAAATTTCTAAATGTTTAAAGTTGCCATGCTTCCATAGTATTCAAGCTTGACAAGTGATGTTTTTTTTATAACCTAGAAATATAGAGGCATTAAACAAGTCTACTCATTTTGATGCCATGTAATATAATACCTCCAAGTTTTTGAGCTTTGATTGGTTGATAATTGGCATAATTTCATTGGCTTAGAGCTTCAAAGAATAAAAACCAAGTTAATCTCTTAATGGTACTAAGGTCTTAGGGTCTAATACCTCTGAGCTTTGAGAAGGAGAATTAAAGTTTTGCATAGTCCATATGCAAGATATATCTTTTGCCTTTGATTTTATTTTCAAATAAGGATTCTATGTACATGTCTAATTTTTAATTTAGTGGCTAATTAGGATGATTTATTTTGATTTTAGATAGGTCTTTGCCTTTGTTATGTATTAATAAAGTTATT
>JARHVA010002920.1:55000-165000 GCA_037957365.1 Torreya grandis | reverse complement strand
TGATACATTGTTTGTATTCTTTACATTCTTTTTATAAAATAAACTAGCCCCAAGATGTAGCTACACTACTAGTTTTGTCTACTATAACCCAACACACTAATGTGGATCCTATGGACACAACTACTATGAATGATGGGGTTACTTATACATTTGTTTCATATTATTTTCAAAACTCATTAATCACCCTAATCACCTTTTAATTATTTAGTGTAACTAATACTCACACAAGCCCCCCAAAAAAGGGGTACCTTTTGAAAACTTGGTGTCTACCTCTATTATTACTAAACAAATCACCCCTTATAGGACATCTACACAAATATAAAAATTACTAGTTATGTTGTATAAATAGATACACATACAATTGTAGTTTAAAAATTAGTAGGTAAGACTAAACACATCATAGATACACCCATCCAAAATTAAGTTACTAGTTGGATCTTTTCTTATAATAGGGACATCTTTCCACATGGCTATGTTTCCTCCTAGGTAATCCCATTTAGATACTATCATGGGGGAAAGTAGAGCACATAGAAAAATAAGTAACCCTAAATATTCCTTAATGGATCAAGAAAATTTAGAAAGAGGAATAAATAGGGAAGTAATACATTATAATAACTAAGCATCTTGAAATCAAGTTTCACTTTAACAAACAAACTAACATTGAGAAAAGTCAAGAGGAAAATTGTGGTTGTAGAGGGGAAATATATAGAACTGAAGTAGAGAGAATATATATTCTCTATAAATAAGATATCAAAGGTGAGTATTTTATACGTATATTTTTGTAAGTAAAAATATTGAGAAGGGGGTGAATCAATTCCCTTAAAGTAGTCATTCAATTTAACTTACCATTCATGAAGCATTCATTGAAACACATACATCAACTAATGCAAAGACAAACATCCACATAAACATATAACATATGAATAGAAGAGATATGTGGGAAATCATCATGGAGACTAACAAACACTAAAAAAAAAATTTAAAATAGTCCTATAAGAAATTAATCAATATTTAGTGAGGCACCAACCCCACAAGGATCATCAACCCCTCACTAGTCAAGCACCAACTCCAATAGTACTTTAGTAAGCACCAAATTGTAAGGAGGCACCAACCCCTTAGGTGACTCAAAACTAAATAAAAAAACATGGAAAATACGATAACCTTTGGACACCTTTTTATCACTTAATTGATGATTATAACCTTATTTTTCTCTTCACTCTCTTATATCTCTCTTAAATATCCAATTAGGCCTCTACACTCAACTAGCCCTCTTCTTGGCAGATTTAGATCATATGACCTTATTCATCATCTATAAATCACTATTATAACTTCATGACATGTTAAAACTTCATGAAATTTTAAATAAACCTATATAATCTTCTATAATCCCTCTACCTAGTTTCCAAACTTTTATTTCATTCATTCACTTCATCAATATTCTAACTAGTCAAATTAGGTCTATTAGACCTTATTCTTATACTTGATTGTTGCTTTCACATACCATGGTTAGAAAAAAAACTATAAATACTTATATAAACATTTTAATAGATAAAAAAAAAGTTTAATATGAAAAAAAAACAACTACATAGGTCAACCATGACTCATAAGGACTAAAAACCACCATTAGGCCTAAAGGAGACCTAATGCAATTAAGCCTTCTCAAAGCACACATTTCACCTTGACCACATTGAAACATATTGAGCCTCCATAAATGGATGAAAAAATTTAAAAAAAATTAAATTATACCCATTATAATTTCACCTTATGTCCCTAACACCATTTATCTTATTTCACTCTTTGAACCACCCCATTAGGCCTACTCACAATTAGGCCTTCTCACTCCAAGAAAGTCTATTTTAAATATATAAAGCATAAAATAAAATTTTAAACATAAAAATATAAATAAATAACTTATTAATAACTATAATTACCTTATATTCATCACCATTTCCATTATAATTCACCATATAGGTCAAAATATTTCAAACTGACCATTTCCATATGCTCACTCAGAATTGCAAATAGGCCTAAAAACCCAGTCAAGAACCTTTGAATTTTCACACATTAATAGGAATTTATAATGAATAAAAATACCTTAAAATTAACATATGAGACATTTATAAAAACTTTATATGAATTATAATGTTAAAAACTAGACAATCATCTCGTACTCATCTTTGTTAGATGACTGCTCAAAACTGTCAAAGACTTCAAAACATAGTCATGATAAATAAAGACTTAGAACACATATATAATAAATTTCATGAAATTAAATTTTTTTTATACTATACTTAAGAATATTTATAACATATTTAAATAAATATATTATAAATACCAATACCAATATTGGTCTTATAGACCAATCTCATGGCTTCACTGTACACAGACCTCGCTGTGTTAGACAAGTCAGCTTGAGATCAAATTTATGCCATGCGCAAGATTATTAAAAAATTATGTCCATTAGGGATATGTGTTATAGGTATTTAAAAATAACATAGTAAAATTGGATCCATACCTAATCCATGTAAATACATCCCTAATCTCATTCCCACTTCTGCCTCTTTTTCTCACTATCTTTCTCATTAGGCCTTTTTCGTGATAGGTCAACTTCCATGATCGGTTTAACATATTTTAAATATTTAAATTACTTAAAAAAACCATGGGAATTATATATTAGTATAAATATTAAACCTCCATCTAATTTCATGTTTTGACTTGGTTAACCCTACCTACTACATCAAAAATATGAGAAATAAGGGATTTCCTATAGCTTCAATTCACTCATCTGATAGACCAATGCCAATTAGAGATACTTGGGATAGTATTATACATGATTAAATCTTAAAATTATGTCATATAATAATTTTTTAGCTATTTTTATCAATATCTTCCATATCAGGTCATTGTTAGGGTTTTAAGGCATTAAAACCCAATTTCCACTCTTAGCAATCATTCGTAAAGGATTGAACCTCATTATAAAAGATAATTCCTAGAGAATACAACTAGAAAACTTCCCAAACTATCATTAACTACTAAATACCCCATGTAAAGGTTTCATGTGCCAATGAGCATAAGAAAATCCTTCTCGAGTCTACAATCCCTCATTCTATACACATTAAAAACCTAAAAACCACTTTTCATGTTTTTTTCTTCAACTTAGGACATAAAAATTCATTAAAAAACTTAAAAAAAACTCTAAAACCTTTGAAAATTATCTCATGATATTTATCACCTTGGAAATTGAACTTGACCCCTCATTAGGCCATATTAGGTCTCTTTGCACTTTAGGCATTGAACTGTTAATCACACTTAGAACTTGAACATACCTTGAAACCAATTATAATGATATAAAAACTTCATACTCATGTCATATAACCTTATACCATGCTAATAGACTACCAATATTATTCTTACAAGCCTCAGAATATTCTCCTCATCATGTTACCAAGCCTATGCCTTCTCATTAAGTCTCTTTATGCAAATGAATAAGCCATAAACTGGCCTTTAAATCTCCTCTAAAAGATTATATACCTTATACACATGGTTACATAGTGTAAAAAATATTATCACATGTCATACCACTAATTTTAATTCTTCATAGACCTTGATAACACCTCAAGACTCCTCACTAGGTCAGGTAGGGCCTATGACTAGTCTGGTTGAATACTTGGGCTTAAGACCTTACCCCTAAAATTTTACCTTGAAACTTTATTTAGTGTTTTAACACTTCATATGCATGTATGGGTACCCTTTAATATTAACTCACACCTATGTGTATCCATGTTATTAAACTACCATATTTATATACATGTTCCTCATATGACAATGCTCTTTAAGACTAATGCTCAAAAGTATGCTTACCTTGTATCTTGATCTTGAACTTGATATGTCATAAATATTAAAAAAAGTACTAGGTTTCCTTTAAATTCTCTCTCAATAGAGATAAATTAGGTTACCTTAAAATTCTCTCTTGTCATAAGAATTTCTTGTCACAAACTAGTTCACCATGGATGACATCAACTTTGACCTTGACATTAATGACATCCATCTTAACCTTGACATCAATGACAAAATTTATGCCACAACAACAATAATAGGAAAACACTTCAAAAATATCCCCCTTTATTATTGATGGAAAACACTCAAACAAAGTTAATCATTCACATCTCCCCAAGCTATAACTTCTTCAAACTAACCTTTCTCCCAAACTAGAACTTTCTCCCCCTTTGACATTAATTAAAAAGGGTCATCCCTTGATAACTGTCTGATACTTGGACCTAAAAAAACACCTTTTATCTCCAAATAAGATCATTCTCTCTCTTTGATAAAAACTCAAAATAGATCAGACTCATAATCAACTAACTTTATGAACACATTGGTCTTGTAGACCAATCCATAATTCAAATTTCTTCATGACTTCTATATATCTTCTTGGAAAAAACACCTAATCTTAGAACATTATTGGATCCCATTATCTCCATGAGATATTTATATAATATTATGAATTTGACTTGGTTTGATCAAGTCATCATATAAATTATTTGTAACCCATCTCTTGCAATCATACCTTTAATATATTATTGAATTAACTTTGTATCTAAAACCAAGAATAAAAATCTCCCCTTAAGACCAAGCATCCTTCATGATTCTACTTACTAGATGAGTGGCCCCATGAAACCTAATGAAGTCACCTCATCTCTAGGGTAATAAAACAACATAAACTCAAGACATTCCCAAATCTCCATGTCCGCACTAGACTAAACTTTCTTTATGATCCTCTTAGGATTGAATAACCTCTTTGGCTTGACATATTCAATCTCAATTTGAACACCATTATAAATTGATCTATTTATCTTGACTCCTTCATCCACAACTTGAGTTGATAGGGAGAATTCTACTCCTTTACATCTGAACCCTTATCCACCATGGAAAATAGTCCACTTGGACTTGCATACTAATCATAATTCACCTTATATACCTTTGGTGTCCATTCACTATCTTATCTTCTTTATTTCACTCTAGGAGCTTCAATATTCTTGTTTTGACTTGAGAATCCATGATTATAAAACATTAAAATATGACTAAACTTTTGAGAATTAAAACGCATTATTCCTCTTGATGTAAACACACCATTAACCATACCTCTTTATTGATGATTCTCCTCATAGTTCCATGCATATTTATTTTTTGAGGGTCTTCTACAATGCCTTGCTCTATGACAAAATTGGTTACATGAATAAAAATAACTATTGAAGGATTAACATAACTTATAGCATTAGGTTGCTTGATAGGATTAGTCTTTATTTTTCCAATACCATCATTCATTAATTGACCATTGACCTTTAATGTATGATTCTCCGTAATCACATTAGTATTCTTCTTTTGGTCTCCATTGAAAGCAAGACTTGTTTTATCATTAGCAATCTTTTGACTACTCAAGATGTTGTCTAGATAATTGGTATTCTTTTCAAACATCACAAAGGACTTCACCTTAATTTATGCCTGATACAACTTAGCTCTCAATAAATACACTTTAGTTACATATCTAACACATTCTTTATCTTTAGCCTTTAGGCTTGCAGTCACAATCTCAATTTGAGTCTTCACCTATTTGACTATTTATTCTTACTCCTTGAAGTTGTTGGTGAATATATATTCAAACAAACTGATTTACTCCTCATAGTATTTAACAATAAACCTCATCACCTTATTCTTTTTCTTCACCATATTTAGTTATTATAGATCATTCATCAACTCAGCCTCAAAGTATACCTCATATTCTTCTTCATTTGAATCACCATTAGTACCTCCAATCCACATGGACTATTCTTGATTTGAAAAACTTGTTTCCTTATCCATGAAGAGAACTTCATTGATATTAGGATCAATACCTTTATGGTCACTCTCATAATCACTTCTCTCACTCTTATCATATAAGGTTTAGTCTTCCTTGGTGTAGAAGTTTTTTCTATTCTTGATGAACTTCTTCTTGTCATCATACTTTTTGGAGATTTTCTTGCTCTTATCAAACCTATAATACTTCTTGTCATCATCATGATCTTCATCATGCTCTTCATTATACATTATCTTATGATTATGAGGTAATTTATTATCAAAGTGTCCAATTTATCCATAATTAAAGCACTTGAAGGGAAGCTTACCCTTATATTTACCTAAACCAATTTTCAACTTTCTTGTAAACATAAATATCAACTCATCATCATCAATATTAGAAAAATCATTATCTTTGAATTTCTTACCTTGTTTATTCTTCTCCTTTGATTTATATTCTACCTTGAATGCAACTTCCTTCTTTTCAAGTCTTCCTTCACTTTTCCTCATCTCATATGTTGTTAGGGTACCATGAAGTCTTTCCATCTAAAGCTTCTCTAGATCTTGCATATATTCAATAGTAGACACTTTAGAATCAAATTTAGGAGTTATATATCTCAAAGCCTTTTGAGCAACATTAGACTCTTTCAATTATACACCTAAGCCTCTTATGATGTTTACCACTTCATTAACCCTCAATAGGAAGGTTACAATGGTATCATATTAATTCATCCTTAAACTTTCAAAATATCTTCTATGAGTTTGAAATTAGAAAACATGATCTTGGAGTCTCCCTTATGTAAAATCTTCAAATTTTCCCACATTATTTAGCAGACATACATTACATCACCTTCACAAGCTCTACCTTTGATAAGCCACAATGAATACCATTCATTGTTTTTGAATTGTTATCACTAGCCTTCTTACTTGTTACATCTATAGGGGTAATAAAGGGTGCAATATATCCATGAAAAAATGGTTTAAAAACATCATGAACTTGAGACATTAAATATTTTCTCATCTTAACACTCCAAAAAGCATAATTAGATATGTTGAATAATGGAGCCTTACTTGTAGAGAAACCACCTTGTGCTTGACTAGCCATCTTCACTTGTTCAAGATCACATTTAGGCTATTAGGCATGCTTAAAATGAATTGATATAATAAAAAAATTTGGAAGTAAAACTATTGAGATGGGGGGTGAATTAGTTCCTTTAAAATAATCATTCAATTTCACTTATCAATCATGAAGCATTCATTCAAACACATACATCAACTAATGAATAAACATGCATCCACATAAGTATATAACATATTAACACAAGAGATATGTGGAAAAAAATCATGGGGAATAAAAACCACTAAAAAAAATATTTTATTAAATTATTATAATAAATGAATCAATATTTAGTGAGGCACCAATCCCACAAGGAGCACCAACCTCTCACTAGTCAAACACCAACTCAACTAGTCCTTTAGAAAGTACCAACGTACAAGAAGGCACAAAACCCATAGGTGACTCAATAAAAAATCAAAAAAATGGAACATATAATCAAATTTGGACACATATTTCTCATCAACTAGTTATTATATCCTTATTTTTCCCTTCACTCTCTTCTATCTCTCTCAAATAGCCTATTAGGCCTCTTTGCTCAACTAGCCCTCTTCTTGGTAGATTTAGGTCATATGACATTGATCATCATCTATATAATCACTATTATAACTTAATAAAATATTAAATAAACATATTTTATTTTTTTAATCCATATACATAGTTTCTAAACTTTTATTTTATTCATTCACCTCATCAATATTCTAACTAGTCAAATTAGGTCTATTAGACCTTCTTGTACTTGACTCTTGATTTCACATACCTTGGTCAAGACAAAAACATTTTCATAATTATATCACCATTGAAATAAATCAAAATATAAGTTTCATAGGAGAAACAACCACTACACAGGTCAACAATTACTCATAAGGACTAAAAACCACCATTAGGCCCAAATGAGACTTAATGCAATTAGGCCTTCTCAAAGCACACATTTCACCTTGACTACATTGGAACATATTGATAATCCATAAATGGAATAAAAAATTAAAACACAATCAAATTATACCCCTAATAATCTCACCTTAGGTCCCTAACACCACTTATCTCATTTCACTCTTTGAACCATACCATTAGGCCTTCTCACTGCCGGAAAATCTATTTTGAATATATGAAGCATACACTCAAATTTTACACATAAAATTTTTTAAAAAAATTATTAATAAATATAATTTCATTATAATAATAACCATGTCCATTATACTTCACCATACAAGGAAAAATACCTCAAATTGACCATTTCCATATGCTCACTTAGAACTGTAAACATGCCTCAAAAACCAGTCAAGAAGATTTGAATTTTCACACCTTCATAGGAATTTATCATGAATAAAAATATATTAAAATAAACATATATACTGATATAACAACTCCATATCAATTAGGTTATTCAACTCTAGACAAATCACCTCATACTCATCTCTGTTAGATGTCTACTTAAAACTGTCAAAGACTTCAAAACACAGTCATGAAAAACAAAGACTTAGAACACATATAAAATCACTCTCATGAGATTATTATGTTTTTATATGATCCTTAAAAATATTTATAACATATTAAAATAAATATATTTTAAATTTAAATAGCAATATTGGTCTTGCAGACCAATCTCATGGCTTCACTATACATAGACCTCACTATGTTAGACAAGTTAGTTTGAAATCAAATTTATGCCATAGAAAATATTTTTCAAAAATTATGTACATTAGGTATATTTTTTATATGTATTTAATAATAAACTATTGTAATTGTATCCATCACCAATCCATGTCAACACATCCCTAATCTCATTCCCACTTTTGCCTAATTTTCTCACTATCTTTCTCACTAGGCCTTTTTAGTGATAGGTCAACTTCCATGAATATTTTAGCACATTTGAAGTTTGTAAATTTATAAAAACCCAACATGGGAATATGATATAATTCTCAATCTTCAACCTCCATCCACTTTAATTATTTGACCTGGTTAACCCTACTTGCTATAATAAAAATCCAAGAAACAAGGGATTTTCTATAGCTTCAATTCACTCATATAATAGACAAATGCCAATTTGATATATATTGGAGAGTCTTTTACATGATACAATAATAAAAATAGGTCATCCAATACATTTTTATCAAGATATTCCATATTGGGTTATTATTAGGGTTTTCAGGCACTAAAAAGCATTTTCCACTCTTAGAAATCATTTATAAAGGATTTCCACTAATTAGAAAAAATAATTTCTAGAGAATACACCTATGACCCTTACCCAAATACCATGAACTACTCAAGATCCCATGAAAATTTTGTATGTGCCAATGAGCATAATAAAATCCTTCTCAGGTTTATAATACCTCAATCTGTGCATATAAAAAAACTCAAAACCACTTTTCATGCTTTCTTATTTAACTCAAGAACTCAAAATTCATCAAAACACTTTAAATAACCTATCAAACCTTTACCAATGATCTCATGAGCTCTATCACTTTGGAAACTAAACTTTACCCCTTATTAGGCTATATTAGGTCTCTTTGCACATTAGGCCTTGAACTACCAATCACACTTAGACCTTGAACATACCTTAAAACTAATTGAACTGATCTTAAAACCTCATAATAATGAAATAAAACCTCATAACATGCTCATAGACTACCAATCTTCTTCTCAAAAGCGTCATACTATTCTCCTAATCATGCTACCATGTATATGCCTTCTCACTAGGTCTCTTTATGGAAATGAATAAGCCATGAAATGGCCTTGAAATATCCTATAAAATATTATCTACCTTATACACATGTTTTAAAATTTTCAAAAATATTCTCACATTATCTACCACTAATTTTTATTATTCATAGACCTTGATAACACCTCAAAACTCCTCATTATGTTAGGCAGGGTCTAGGACTAGTCTAGTTGCATGCTTAGGCTTAAGGCCTTACCCTTGAAGGTTACCTTGAAACTTTATTGAGTGTTTAAACATTTCATATTCATTTTTTGGCATCCTTAAATATCCAATAATATATATGTGTATCCATTTTACCAGACCACCATCTTCATACACATGTTCATGATATGACAATGTTCCTTAAGATTAATGTTCAAAAGTATGCTTACCTTGTATCTTGATCTTGACCTTGACATGTCATCAATATTAGAAGAATTACCAGGTTGTCTTCAAATTCTCTCTCAACATAGAGACAATAGGTTGACATCAAATTCTCTCTTGTCATAATACTTCCTTGTCACAAACCACTTCACCATGCATGACATCAACTTTGATATTTACATTAATGACATCCATCTTCATCTTGACATCAATCACAACATTTATGTCACAACACCAACAATAGGAACATACCTTTAGCATGTCATGTTTAGTTTCCAATAATTTATATGTCAAGTTATGAACATTTACTTTATAACCCCACATATAGTGTCTAAAAAATTTTAAGGGTCTTCTATAAATTGTTGTTGAATGTTCCAAAACATTTCCTTTATGTTGTATGTATAAATTATATTTTTACCTATAAAATTATATTATGGGTTGACTACTATACATGCATCCTTTGTATCAGATTTCGACAGAATTATTAATTTTATAAATTTATCTTTAGACTTTGATTTAGATATGAGGCCTTCCCCATCCCAAGATATTTAAACTTGTATCTTCTCGGTCCCAAAGGGAGGATAATTTTGGTTGTTAAGATTAAAATAAAATTCTTAAGAAGTTTTGTAATTTTAGTCTTGATGTGAAATTCATGTTTCTTCTCTAACTTATGGATTATGTAATAAGTTATATCATTATGGTTTCTTAGAATTTTGGTTGTACATAAATTATCTATAATATATATATTTTTTCATATTAAGTTATAGTTGATTTGAATATTTTTTTACATATAAACCATAACCCCTCTTGTAGATGCATTATTACAGTCTAATAAACATAATAACCTTTGATTATATATGTTTAAGTATGTTTTGTTTTGGTTCCCTTTGAATCTTAACCATGTTTTATTTTTAGTGTTCTATAGTAGCCTACAACAAATATTGGTATGTGATTCCTTGTCTAACTTATAGTTCAAGTACTAGTTTTGAAAAGTTTCATTTAGCATGGCTCACAAGCCTCCTTTCCTACACTACCTTTCCATCCTTTTTGAGCTTATTTTGCAGTCCTACCCACCTTAGGTTATAAATATTATCAGACCACCCATCTAAAGTAGATTTAGATTCATCCATAGTCAACCCAGCTATGGTAAATAAACTACCTCACTCATTGTTATTCCACCAACAAGTTGTTTATAAAACCTTATATCCTAAAACTTGAGCCTTGGAGTGAAATTTTTTCATTGATCCTAAAACATTAGAGGATACCTTGTAAAAGGTTTATGTGGTGTTCATAAAACCCACATCAATAGATAAATTAAACTAGAACTAGAAGGAAGGCTTGGACATTTACCTTTTTTAATTTGAAAAGAATAACTTGATGTTCACTAAAAGTACCCAAAATATTAATAAGGTCAATTTTAGACACTAACTTACTATTCCCACATTTAAAATTCTATATAAAACTTAGGTTTG
The DNA here is from genome assembly GCA_037957365.1 of Torreya grandis. Taxonomy (NCBI): domain Eukaryota; kingdom Viridiplantae; phylum Streptophyta; class Pinopsida; order Cupressales; family Taxaceae; genus Torreya; species Torreya grandis. The sequence continues at coordinate 153,497 of JARHVA010002920.1, read as the reverse complement.
ATAAAGGAGTTAGGAAATAACCCGAGGCCCAATCATTATCTTTAGAAAGATAACCCCATCCTCCATTACTCCCGATGGCCCATCCAAAACCTCAAATCCAATCTCTAATTTAGGCTCTAACTTGGCTAACTATTTCTCCTATCAATGTTTTTGGAGTTTTCCATGATCTTCCTAGAAACCCTAAGAAATATATGCCTTCCTTTTTCCCTTAGGAGGAAGGACTATAAAAGAAAATATCAAGGACTTCAAAACTAATTTTGGAGTCTTGAATGTAACCCACAAAGATTTGGCATGAAAAACATTTCCTTTAATAGATGTATCCTATTATTATTTTCTCAACATCCCCAAATGTTCCATTACCTCACGGCAAGAGTGTCAAAATATTTTTGGCATAATTTGGCTAGGTCACCAGTGTAAGTGTTATTTATCAATAATTTATAAGCATGAGGAAAGATCTAAATGAGCCAATCCAAGCCTTCAATGCTAGATTATAGAAGATGTATAATAGTCTTGAGACTATTTACACACCTAATGAGGTATTGGCCCTATAGATGTACAAGAATGCTCTAGACCCCGTGAATATTTTATTTATATGTAAAGTTGTGGGCATTGATACACTACCTTTGGATTATGCTGAAGATATCAATTTAGATAAAAATTTTAACCCTCATATGTAATATTTTTGCACACTCAGTCTTGGTCCTATTTCTATCACTTCTATTCTAATTCCAAATACAAACAAAAATATTGTAGCCTAAAACTAGAACTAGGTGTAAAATTAGTTGTCTTTAACCTAGGCTCTACCCAGTTAGCATATTAGCTATTGAATAATTATATTCTTAGGTATAACCATAAAAATTGAATCAATCATTGATACTAGTCAATACTACTATAACACATAGTACCAATTTTGATTCCACAAAAAATAGAATTAGAATCAATCTAAAAGATGGTCCATAAATTAAGCAATGAGTTTTTTAACATGCAAAAATGTATGGGTAAAAATGGAATAAATAATACCAATAAGATCTTAGGATTCCAAAGATATAAAAATCCTTTCAATAGGTTTTAAAATAATCAATAATAATAAGTCCCATCCAATAGGATGATAGAGATTAACATCATGGAAGCATCTCTTCCAAATTGCTGTTGAATTCATAATAATGTACAACATGGTGAACTTGACTACATTGAGTTATACACATCCTTAAATATCTTTTATAAGGAGATGTATAGGCAATAAGGCTTTACACATCAAACATAACCTTCTTCTTCTATTGATTTTGAACACTCCAGTACAATAATGGTCATTTAGACCTATGATCTCTCATTTCCAAAAGTGGATGATAATGAACCAAAAGATAATACATATGAGATTCATGCATTTTAATAGTTTTAGAGGAGTAATTACAATCTAAGATTAAACATATAATTACTAATTCAACACATTTGAACAATAATTCTACTAATCCTCTAGATTATCATTCCAACAACAACCCACCTCCCCTAAGAGGGATGAGTAGTTGTAGAGTGTAGAAACACAAAGAAAGGATAGGTAAAACATTATTGAGAACATGAAAAAGATCCAGGATAATATCATTTTTCATGAAATGTCTTAGATCACCAAACAAAGACAATTATTTCTTAAAGCCCTAACTACGAGATCTTATACCTCTGAAAAATCCAAATCTACACTTGAAAATGCAATGGTATTTAAAGATAAACTAGAAGTACCAGCATTTATTATAACTATCTAAATGCTTGGAAAGAACATGCACAACTACTAGCTTGAATCAATAACCTTGATCATTGTTATGTTGATAGCTATGTGAAAGAAATTAGGTTAGACTTCATATAAGTTAAAAATGGTGGTCCTACAATTAGATAAGTTTTTGGTCCCATGTGTTAGAGAAATAACAAACATGTGCATTCAATTGGCATCTAAGCCACATGTGAAATAGACCTTTGACATCTTGGTCATCTACAATATAGAAGATTATGGTTTGTTACTAAGCCATGATTGGTCCAAGATAATGAATAGGTATATGGCCACCAAATTTTCACATATGTGGTTTCCCTAGAAAGGAGTTGAAAACTAGATTCAAGTGGATAGAGAATAAAACATGAGACCCCTGATTACCAAGTATAATGCCATTAACAAGAAAGTAGACTTCATGTCTTCACATGCAAGAGTTTAACATTAACCACCAAGCAAGATACACATGAAAAATAATTTGAAGGTCCATCTCAGTTATGGACTCTCCATTTTGATGGAACTAGATTAAAACAAGATTGTGGTATGGGTGTAGCCCTGATAGATCTAAATGGTAATAAGTGACTTACTTATTATAGGTTTTAGTTCCCCTACACCAAAAATAGCACTGAGTATTTAGTTCTGATTCTCACCTATATTTTTCACTCAATCACAATGTTAAACAGTTACAATTCTTTGGTGATTCTACAATGGTGGTTAATCAGATTAGAAACAAGTATGAATATAATCTCACCTACTTAAATAAGTACAAACACAAAGCTTGGGAATTTATTGAGTCCTTTAAATAATTCAACATCAAGTCCATCCCTAGAGAGTAAAACTAGATAGCCAATTTGCTAGCAACTTTAGTTGCTAATTTGGCATAACTCTTGAGTCAAAGATGTAGAAGTTCTTAATGGAGTTGGTCCATTTCCCTTTCATCTAAGATAACATGGATAACTTATAGGTGTTCAAGTATGACCAGAAAATTTTACAATTCATGAACAACTTTGGAGATTTCAAAGCTCATATAATATATGAGAAATACGTAAAACCCATGAATGGTGAAGACCTAAGAGAAAATGGTGTTTTGAAATTAAAGGAGAACCACATGCATCTAGGCATGGTATCTTTAGAGTGATATTTTTATCTAGACCCCCTATCTTAGAATAAGAAAACACCAAGAGAAACTAAATCAAATTTTACCAAATAAAATTTTGGCACTAACTAACACCCTCAACAGGTGAATGTAGGATTGATTTGCACTAAAATTAAGAAATAAAATCTAAAATACCCACTGGTTAAATATAAATATGTGATAGCCCAAACATATGAAGACTTGAATGAATTTGACCCAAAGTCATTACACACACTATCCCACTGAATATAGATCATGAGCCTTTCAAGTAGAGATAAAGGCTAGTAAATCCAAATCTAGAACCTCTAATTTAAATAGATGTAGTAATAAAGGCTAAAATTGTCTTCCCAATTATGCACTCTACTTGGGTAACCAATTTAATACTAATCATAAAAAAGAGTAGAGAAATTATGCTCTATGTCTATCCTAGGAACGTACATAGAGAAATAGAGAAAGATAATTACCCACTACGTTCACTAGATGAGGTAATTCAAATGGTGAGTGGATGAGAGATGATGTCCTTCTTGAATGGATTCTTTGGTTATAATTAGGTACTAGTAGAGGTAGAGGATCAGACAAAGACTTCCTTCACCACAAAGTGGGGAAGTTTTATATATAACAGGATGTCATTTGGCATAGCTAATTTAAGAGCTACTTTTTGGAAAGCCATGGACTTTAATTTTTAAACGTTGGTTGGCAAGTGCATCATCATATACATAGATGATCTCATTATGTTCTCCAAAGGTAGATCTAACCATATAGACTACTTATAAAAGGTGTTTAACAAATATAAAATGTATGGAGTGTTACTCAATCTAAAGAAAATCATATTTAGAGTTACGAAAATGAAGCTATTAGTCTATGTCATCACCAAATATGGGCTATAAATTAATCTATATTGAGTCTAGGATATATATGAAGTCCTTCTTTGGTAAGATAAAATTTGTGTGAAAATTCATTTATAGATTTAGAAATATTGTGAAACCATTAAATGTTATGTTGAATAAATATGATAAGATAGAATAGATGACATAATCCTGAAGGAGATTTGTAAGACATCAAGATTACTATTGCTCAAGCCCTAGTTTTGATTAGTCTAGAATTCAATAAGGACTTTTATCTTTCTTCATTTACTTCGAAACATACTATAACCACTATGCTTACACAAAAGGCAAAAGACAATGAATATCCCATTACCTTAATGGGTAACAACTTGAAATACGTTGATTTAAAGTAATCCATGATAGACAAGTAGATATTCCCTAGTTAAATTTTTCAAAAAGTTCATGCACTATATTCTACAAAACAAAACATATGACATTGTTATAGATCCTATTTTCAAGATCACACTTGGCTAAAATGAGTTGAGGGAAAGAAGAGGTAAATAGATGGCCAAAATTTAGGAATTTTACCTTGAAATAAGGACAACCAAGATGGTAAGAGGCCAGGGGATCATCCAAATGATGACTAAGACTGATCCATGAATCAATATTTAATAAATTAGTGAAATTTAGATAACTAGCAGTGAGTGGTACTCTCAAATCATACACTAATTACTAATAGATATGTGTCCTCATAAGATAAATAGAGAAAACAAATGAGCCCTCAGGCTCAAATAGACTTATCATTTGATCATGAAAGGTGTCCTATATATGAATAACTATGAAGGTATCTACCTAATATGAATTTTAAAATAAAAGGCTACAGCTATCTTAAACAACCTACATCAAAAGATAGGTAATGGGCATCTCTAGGAAAAAATAATAGTTCACAAGATTCTAAGGGTGGGATACTACTAACCTATAATCTTTAAGAGTGCTCATAGCCATGCCAAGACTTTTAATGATTTATAGTTATTTAGGAAAAGATAATTAAATGTTGACATGCCTTTATAGCTAGTCATTAAGGATGTCCCTATTTCTAATGGAGGCTTGATTTTTTGGAGTGATAAACTTAGAATATTCAACAATACACAAGTTTGCCCTCATGGATATTTACTACTGCATTAGGTGGATATAAGCTATTAAAAAAAATAATTATATAGCAATTAATGTCATAAAGTTTCTAGAAGAAAATATATTGATCAAGTTTGGCACTTCTATTTCCTTAATTTATGATTATGGTCTAAATTTTGAATCTTATAAATTTATAGAATAGGTCTATGAAAATCAAATAACAATCAAGTTACTTTTGAATTATTATTCACAAGGGAATGGAGTGGTTAAGTCTACCAATAAGAATCTAATTGATGATATTAAGAAATCAAAATAAGACAAACTAAGAGATTGCCATCTCTTGTTGAAATATGAACTATGGAAAATAGAACTAGACAAAAGAAAGTCCTTAAGGATTCACATTTTCTTCTAGTATATGGCCAACAACTAGTACTCCCTATTACTCTCAAGATACCAACATACCAATTCATGTAAGAGTATATGGGAAAAGACAAAAGAGTATAGTCTAGACTATTAAATATAGTATAGATGGAGGACATAATAATTGAAGCACTATGTAGCTCCAGTAAACATTAGGATATTGTCAAAAGATGGTTTAATAAAATATTCAAGATTAAATAATTTAGTATCTCAGACTTTGTGATTCTATGGGACAAAGCACATGAGAATAAAGGAAAACATGAACAGTTAACTCCTCTATGGATTGGACCATATCATATATAAGAGATCTTAGGTAAGAATGCCTTCTAGTTAAAATAACTCAAAGGTAATAACCTTGCCTTTCTAGTTAATGGACAAATTTTGAAGCACTATTTCATGGCTACTCCAACTGGAGATGCCTTAGGATGACTATAAGTGGAAATTTAGATATAGGACTAGAGTAGGTTTCATACTTTATATAATAAATTTATTACCTTCTAGGAGTAGTGTATCTTGATTTCTAGATTTTTATTTTAGTATATTAGTTGTTATGATATCTAGGTTAATTTTCTTGAAACCATAGAATAGACCAACTGATTCACTACATTGATATTACACAAAAATTACCAAAAACAAGAGGAAGATTCATAAGGATGAACCATTAGCCCTCACAATGATTTATTTTTTCATTACTAGAGATTTTAAAGTCAAGGTATGTGTTATGACTAAATTAAGTCCTACTTTGATTGGACACATTTACTGGACCTCTAGGATTTACTTTGATATAATCAATTTTTTTGAGAATGACTTTCCATTTCCAAAGAATAACTACACTATAACATGCTAAAACATGGATGAGTGATAATAAACATAGAATTGGATATACAATGATATGGATGTATTGATTTAAATAATGTTTTTTACATACACCCAACCAATGGTGATTCCAAACCTTTCTTCTATCTCTATTTTAAAGAGAAGACAAATATAAATATACTATCATACAAACTAATAGGAAAGGGTGATTCAAGTAATCTCTACCAAGGCTATAGATGTCTGGATGGAAGTAGAACAAGTCTTTGAGTGGAATCAAAGGTATATCTATCAGGGCTATAGATATTTGGATGGTCAATACTTATGATTTATTTATTATTTGGTTACAAAATATGAGATCAAAACAAAACCTAAATTATTTATACAAAAATTTGTCAAAACTATCATACCAAAGAAAATTAAATCCATAAAATCACATACTTAGATCTAAGGAATGGAAAGGGTAAGTATGTTTCATGAGGAAGTAGGAGTCTATTTTAAGGTTTAGTTTATTTATTCATTTATTAGTAGGGCTAAAGTTCTGTTATGATACATTTTTTAGATTCTAGTTTCTCAGAATACTTAGGAGTATTTTCCCCTGTGAGTCACCATTTATTGTGCCTTAACACACACACCCCATTTTAAAATATTCAAATGGGAACCTATTATTACTTGAATGTATTTATTTATGGTACTCATAGACTTAGATGTTTATGACATTGGTCTCAGTTTGCATAATTCTAAGGTTATCTTTGAAGTCTAAAATTACACAAATTTTAAATTTGAAAATAAAACTTGAATGGTCATCTTGATTTATCTTAAATATAAGGTTTTCATAGTTTTCATGATTTATTTGGACTAAAAAAATTAATTTATTTCATCCTAGTGGTTCCTATGTATTATGTATCTATAGAACCATTGACTTGAACTTACCAACCATTTGTAGACTAGGCCTTGCTTTATTTTATTCAAGATCAAGACAATTGGAATTCATACATTGCATAGATCCTTCCATATTTAAATAAATTTCTAAATATTCAAATATTTTGAGCTTCTAAATTATTCAATCTTGATAGGTGGCACATTTTTTCTAACCTAGATCCTTGTTGTGGCTCACTAATCTTAGATGTGTTTGCATATATAAAAATACCTTTCCTTGGTGCCCTTGATGATAGATTAAGCTTAGATAGTTCCTCTTACAACATATCCATTTGCCTTGAAGTAGACCAAATGCCCCACATAGGTATACTTACATGAAGATTTTTCATTTTCTCTACTATATTAAGAGAAGAATCATAAATCCTTGGTTGTCCTTTATCATTCATAGTATCACCTTGGGCTTGCTTGTTTTGGCATAAAATAGTAACTTTATCAATCTAATTTATTTGATATTATTGAGCCTTGACAAGAACATTAGGATCTCTTACCCCTTTAATCATGGATAAAAATGCATTTGAACCTTTTCCGCTCTCTTGTATCTCTTCAACAACTCTTATTTTAGACATAGTCTTAGCTACAACTGAACTATCCACCCCTCTACTTGAGTTTCACACCTAATCTACTCCACAACAGTCCTCTTCTTGGAATTTAACAAGTGTAACACTTGATTGACATTTCTCTCCAAAAATGATACCCTAATTAAAAAATGCATCTTGTGTCATGAAAGGAAAAGTTATTTCTTATGCTACACAAACTTGATTCAATATTCCATCTTGATTGGTAGATTGCTCATGAGATTGATTCCATTGAGGAGTCCATTATTTCTCTTGCATTATATCATTTTGAATGGGTACAAATACTCTTGAAGTATAGGTTGTATTTAGATTAAAACTTGTATATAGTCTAGTATTAGTAATAACACCTTATCTTTGAGCATTTCCTTGAAAGGGTGGTCTATTTGATTGATAGGGCTGATGATATTGATATTGAGCTTGGTAAGGAATATGAAACTAATTTTACTACCTTTCTATTTCCATGAATTTTTTTTCAAGAGTCTTAAGAATTACTTCCACATCATTTGTCTTACTTTCTTGATTAGGGGCAGCCAATTTATGATCGGTTATGGTAGGAATTGGGGTAAGAGATGGGGTTAGGGTTGAATGTCTGGATACAAAGGCATACTATGTCTTGGAACAAGTTTTTTTTTTTTTTTTTTTAAATCTTGTATTAAGTTGTTCTTAGTATATAAATTTCATATGCATTTGGAAAAGTATTTCCATGCATGGATTGGATCATAATAATAATATCACTATTCAATGCCTTGAGATAACAGAGAAAAACATAGTTTGGAGTGCATCTTACAAGAATTGGGATTCTATCCCATGTAATTTGGAACTTAGCATTAAAATATTTCATGAATCTTGGGGTACTCTCTTTATGGTAGTCAATTATTTAGCTAAGGACAAATGATCACTTTTATCTTCAAATCTCTCATTCAACTTCTCTCCTAAGTCATCCCATGAGTCAATTTAATTAGGAGCAAAGGTCCTATAACACCAAATATTTGCCTTTGAAATTGATTACTAACAACCTAATTACCACATTCTCTTGTGTGATGTTGTGGATGTTATAAAAGTTTACCATGTCTATAATGTGTTCAATTGGGGTAATAAGGGTCTCTCCATTAAAATATGGCACACTCTAAGAAATAAAAGGAAGATTCAAATACATTTACCATGTATCATATTGTTGAAGATTCAAAGGATAATCACCATTTAAGGCAACAAAAAGTAGATTTATAGCCATGTTATCAACCTTAGGAGTACTTGGATAATCTAGAATAAATAGCTTCCTTCTAGGTGACTTGGTGCATGGGAGAGTATGAGGAAATATCTTTCTTTTATTTGACTACAAAGGTAATTTAAGAAATTCAAAGGGAATATCTTGCAATTTTGATCTTTTAGTCACCTTTGGCATGAAATTTGTCTCACTAGTCAATAACCAAGAGCTCAAAACCTTTTGAAGTTGCCAAATTATGCATGATGAAGGTTGCTACTACTATAATAGTGCAAATACCAACATCTATCTTTGACAACCTCTTTTATTTTTGGTGCCATAAAGCATTATAAAACTATTAAATCTCAAATTTTCACCCTATGAGAGGGTGATTTAAGCCTTCTCAGCCTGAGCTATGCAATGGGATTGACACTAGGTTATGGGTGAACTTCAAGTGGGTTAAACCTCTTTATTTTGGGCTAGATCCCAAAGTAAAACACCTAAACTAACCAACCACACTATTTAATTAAGATAGAAAAAGGAGAAATGAATAATAAAACTAGAAATGTAGATTGAAAGTGATGAACCAAACATGAAGTCCTCAACTTTTTGAATATGTACTATGAAACATTAGACTACAATCTAATTATGCTAGTCTAAAATAGTCCCAATCACACTAGTGTTTTATTATGAATGTTGGGGAGATTGAAAAGGTATTAAGATGATAAAACAAGATGTTATAGTATAAAAAACCAATGGTTTATCAACTCTACAACTAAGAAAACTAAGTAAAACACTTTATATGACCTATGAGAGGAAACAAACTTGAATAAAGCATGAACATGAAGGACAAATTCAAGGAATAATACACTATCACTAAACATTTATCAATAAATTATACTCAAAATAATTTTTTTCAAGAAGGAGACAAAATATCCATCTTGAATTCATTTTAATAGTAAAGTACAAGACTTAATTTTGGCAAGGCTTTGCCATAACCAATGTGAGGATACTTCTCCATGCCAAAAGTAACAACTTATATAGAGAAATGAGAAATATATAGAGATGTGGATATAGGAGGGAAAAATTATGAGTTTTAATTAATTATGATATTAGTTACCCTATTCAATAATCAAGAGTACAATCATAAAAAAACTCCTTTGAGACATGTGTCAATTTACTTTACAAGTAACTCCATGAGGTTAGAAAAGATGAGAGGATAAAGAACTCATTAATAAATATTTGAGGTTTGGAGATATGACACCTCAACACAATAGAGTTATAATTGTGAAACACCCTTATAAATGTTATGAATATCTTGAAACCTTTCCCAAACTCTGTCATCTCAGCTTGACACCTCCATAATTCTTTCTATGCCAAAGACACCTTCTTGATTCGAAAGTTAAAAAATTATTTGAAACTACCTTGGAGGATATTGACACCTTCACACTAACTTAAAATATGGATATTATTCTTGATCTATCCATCAAAACTTTCCTTGAATTGGCATATCCCTTTGACACATGCCTTTTATACTCTTACTTACATATCATGAGATTCTCTTTCATTGATCAAGTATACCAACTACCAAATTAGGAATATTTGATTGAAACTTGTCACTTGGATGACCATATAAATTCAAGAAACCTCCTTCATAGGTGAGATACATGTGTGTAGAGTCTTTTTATCATTTGGTCTATCATGAGAACCCTAGGATAGCTCAACCTTGTTTTTTCTTGATCATCTCAAGAGGCACATTATTTCACATAAGCCCATTTAATATTGATTTCATCAAACCTACCTATAAAAGTGATTTCATGGATGAAAAATATGAATTTTAAGGTCTAAGAGTTTGAACACCATGCTTATATACCCTCCACAATGATTCCCATCCCCTCACTCATCTTTGCACATTCATTTATTTTTGGAAACCTAAAAAAATGGAGTATTTATTACCTATGTAAGGTGAGAATATGAAATTACTATGTGAGTAGGAACTTGAAAGAGTGATTAACATGTTCCAATTTTATGTAAGACCAATTTAATTTATTTGAATGCAAATTTCTCAATATTTTTCCCATTGAGCTTCTATTAAGGAGGGAGGATTAAACTCTTAACAATAGTTCATAAAGGTTAGGACTTCAACATATGACCTAATTCCACTAAATTATAGTAGAAAATTCCCCTCAAACTTTTCCACATGCCCAAAAATCCATGAAAATACTTCGTACAGTTATATGCATAAGAAGGTGCTCTTCGAGTGACCATTCTATATTCTATGCACTCTTAAGGCAATTTTAGGCCAAAATGGCTAATTTTGAGCTCTCCTCTATAAACCAATGATTATTTTACATATTTAACTCCATTATATACAATTTAATTTTCGTTTTAGGTCCTATTTAACCCTTTCTAATCATCTAACTTTAGTCTTTAAGTAATAATTCTTTGTGAAGGGTATAAGGCCAATAGACATAATGATAGTGTTTTTGTGTTTTCCACTCAAATATATTTATTTGAGAACTTGTAAAACTTTAGGATTATGGAACCTACCCCTTAGATCCTTTATATCACTTGTGTTAGCTTGGTGAAGCCACTTGCTTCCTCATTCATAATGTATACAATCAGTTAACTAGACATTTATGCATGGTTGTAGATGACGATTAGATGTGGAGACCCCTATAGGTGATAATTGTTCTTTGAGTAGTTGTATTTTACATTTCCTTATGATCCCTAATTTAATTAAACCATTTGATACCTAGGTGAAGTCAACTCTACCTTGAGAACCTTCTATCCTTCTCTAGTTCCATGACTGGCTGTAGGTAATCATTTCAAGGTTTTAGGTCTTCTTTTGACATTTGACATTGTAGTTTTTGAGTAAATTTATTATCATTATAAATGCATTGAACACATATCCAAATATCAATTATTCTTATCCTATTGACCTTATCCATATAATGAGATTGAAATTAGGTCTGTGGTATATGAAATGAGATTCTTCAACTCATCTAGACTTCATAGGCTTTCTTTATGAGATGGTACCTTGTGAGTCCAATTAATCATTCAGATATATTAAGGTAACTTTTCTCATATTGATAACCTTAATAAAATACATTTCTTACCCCTGAATTGAAACCAAGTAAACAATCTCCATTTGGTTAAAAAAGCAACCTTAACATCATTTGGTTTAATGTATGCAAAGTTTGAGTGACCCCTATTTGCTCATGTATCTAACTACTTTTTTAAATTTTATTTGACACTATATTAAATATTAAACTTATTCATATAATTTACCCAAATATATTCTCACCATTGTGCCTTGTATCCTCTTTTCACTATGTACACCAACCTATGGGTCTACTTCTACCTATTGAGACTTCTGAAAACTATTCCTATTGAATATTTGTTTTATATTATATCATTATTGTCTTCCTCCAATTATATCTTTAAGAGGTCTATGTAACTCCAACTAGATATCAAGTCTTCCCAAATTTACCTTTTAGATGTATAGGATTGAGCATACAATGGTTCATGTATAGGGCTTTGTTTATGAGAATTAGGGTATATTCATTAAATCATAAATTTTTGGTGATCTTCAATGGAATTATTTAGAGTTGAACTAGTATCAAAGAGTTCAAGGTATACCTCAATGTTGTAAAGACACCTCCAACATAGACTTAGACTCATGAATGTCTGCTTGTAGGCTTGCAGGCCTGTGTGTGACTAAAACACTTTATGACTCTTATTTGAGGGTATAATTGGAATATTATATTCATTATCCCATACTTAAAATTGTAAAATGGTGTCTTGGAACCTTATATTATGATTTTTCATTAACATTTGAACCAAATTTGGTAATCAAACATGTAGAAGATTGTTCATACATTAAAAATGTTTTCAAAGACCAAGATACTTGAAGACTATGGAAAAGAATAACATTTCAAGGGATTAACACATTAATTATATGAACTTGAGTCATATTCCATTAATGATTAATCATTTATAACCTTCCAAAATTATTTGTAGCTGGATTGATACATTCCATACTCTTGAGACACATTCCTCTTTTAAAATTTCCTCATGAAGTTGAAATGATTTATTAAACTAGAATTTAAAAAATAAATTTGACCTATGAAAACATCCTACAAAGCCATTCTCATTCATCAAATTCTATCCTAAAGAAATAGGATTAAAACTAGACACTACTTGAATGAACAAGGCATAGTGACCTTCTATCACTCTTTATGATTGTTATTAGATAAGGAGCCATGATTATGAATTCCAATTCCACTAAATTGAATCTAATTAGGACCCCTAATAATGGACAAATTTTTAGCTTCCAACTTTCTCTCTCATAGTCGTACCATGCATTTGATTTTTGCCTTTCTAAGCTTGTAAAGGTAGTGATGGAGGAGAAATGATGTTTAATGAAATTTTTAGACTTAAAATTTTATATAAATCCTAAAATTTACCTTTGTAAGTCCAAGAGACTCTTTGAAATGATTCTCACTTGCAACTTGATCTTTCAAGGCCATATAAGTGCCCAAAGGTGCCTGCAAAGGAGTATTGCTTATTTTAGGCATTGAAATGAAAAAAAAAGTATTGAACATTATATGATTTATTCATAACATGAGGTACATTATAAGTCTTCTTTAAATGTTTTCCTCTTGTAATGGTACATATAATTCCTCCAAATTATCCAAAAAGGTGAAAAAATGACTTTTTAGCACATATCAAAATTATAGAGGTTAATGCATAAGTGTATTAATTTAAGGACACATTAATAAAATTTTAAAATAAATATAAACCATTTTATGACCTCCAACACACTTGAAAACATCAAGACCTTATAAATGACCCCTAAGACTAAAGAAGTCTTATGAGACCAAACCTTGGGAAAAGCTAAATGAGTACAAGTATGACCACATGAAGATCATTTAAGACCATAAAAATACATTTATAATGCCATATAAAATTTTTGAAAATCCTATGAAAATTTTCAATCTACAAGAGTTTACCTTTTTTACTTTGGAGTCAAAAATGGTCAACAAGTCACCATTTGTTGTGTCTTAACACACACACCATTTTAAGAAATTCAAATAAGAACTCATTATTTATTGAATGTATTTATTTAGGGTCCTCATACCCTTATAAATTTATGACATTGGTCTTATTTTGCATATGTATAAGGTTATATTTGAAGTCTAAAGTTACATATATTTGAAATTTGAAAATCAAAGCTTGAATGGTCATCTTGATTTATCTTAAATCTTGAGTTTTCATAGTTTTCTTGATTTATTTGGAATAACGAAGATAATTTATTTCATCCTAGTTTTTATTGTGTATTATGTGTCTATAGGAATATTGAGGATAACTTACCAAACATTTACAGACCATGCCTTGCTTTATTTTATTTAAGATCAAGACAATTGTCATGCATACATTACATAAAGTCTTCCAAATTTAAATAAATGTTTAAATATTTTGAACTTATAAAGTATTTAATCTTGACAAGTGGCACATTTTTTATAACCCAAAACCATAGAGGAATTAAACAAGTCTAATCATTTTGACACCCTCCAATATAATAGCTCTGAGATTCTGAGCTCTAAACAGTTGACAGTTGGCACAATTTCATTGGCCTAGAGATTCAAAGAATAAAAACCACATTAATGGATTAATGGTATTGAGACCTCGAGGTCTAATAATTCCAATATTTTAGAAGGAGAATCAAATCTATGTATAATCCATTTGCATGATATATCTTTTGTCTTCAATTTTATTTTTGAAGAAGGCTTATATGGACATGTCTAATTTTCAAATTAGCAACTAACTAGAATGATGTTTTTTACTTTTAGATGGGTCTATATCTTTGTTATGTTTTAATCCTATTTTCCATGCTAGGTGTCTCATGGGACCTTTTGGAGTTCATTTTCTCTTTCCACACTCATGATTCTACTTACTTAGATCCCAAGTTAAAATATCATAAGTTGCCTAATGATGAAATCAACATAATTACTTGTATAAAAGTCTTGAGCAAGTGGATCATTGATAACCATCCACATGTCACCATTCCACTAGCCTTAAGATGACTTTAGAATATTTATTTGTACATATTATCTTAGGAAAGTGGATCACTGAGATCCATTTATGTGTCACCATATTGCTAGTGTAGATGTGATGTTAACATACTTATTTGTATGAAAGTATCAGGTGAGTATATCATTGGGATATTGCCAAGTGTCACCATCCCATAAATCTATAGCCATAGAAACAAGGCATGCCAATCTACATCTTGGTTAGGAGAATAGTAGTGACATACATACATGTGTCCTCTAAAACCACATAAGCAGGCAATGAAGATATCAAAACCAAGGTATAAAGCAGTGAGAACCATCTAAGTGACACCATCCTACTCATCCATAAACCCTTAATCTATGTCTATGTAATGAAGTCTAACCATCAATTAGATTGTTGATATCATACGATTTGTCACAATATCACTAACTTGTGGGTTGAAGAACAAATTACAATGAACCTCAATATAGATATGAGTGAAACAGTGACATGCCTACATATTACCTTCAAATACATGAAGGCTAAAAATAGGGAAACCAATATTAAGTTAGAAAGATTAGAAAAGAGATATTTATCATATTATGAGGAATAAGCACCCAAGAATAGGTGGAAAAATCCATGGGACAATAAAAGCCATGGAAGGCATATTTATAAAATTCAAATGAAAGGCTAGACTAGAAAAGAGTGAAGCCATTACAACCATTAAATTTACTAAAGAAACAAATTAATACATTCAATCCTTAAGGCTGATGTAATTAATAAAATAATTTTAAAGTGATATATTCAATCTAGTCACATTGCCTTCAAGCTATCAAATTACAAACTATGAGTTAAATCTCCATTGTGACCAAGTGATTAAAAAATTCCCACAAGATAAAACACTTGCAAACTAGAGATCAATAAATTATAATTCTCACATTCTATTTCCTTCTGCATACTAAATTTTAGGTCTAAATGAATACACTAACATAAAATTTGATTTAAAGACCTAAAACCATGAATTTAACATTATTCAAAGATTTGGGATGAGGTCAAAGTAATATAACCATAAAAGTAGAAGATTAGGTTTCCATTTTCATGTAGAGATACAAGTAAGACTTGTTAAGAATCAAAGTAGTTGGTATCCATAACATAAAATCCAAACCATAGGTAATGCCCTGCATTGACCTATTGTATGGTTTATTCTTAAATGTAAAAGTTACTAGGAAGATTTTACACATTAGACTTAACAAGACACCAATTTGCATATATCAATAGAAATTCTTGCAATAGGTATTATACACTTCAAATATTATAAATGACATATAGGCAAGACATGGTTAATACATGGTTCCTTTCCAACAATGTCATTAACAAGTTGTAGGGATGGGTTGGCAACCCAAACAACTTCATATTCCAAGGCCCTACCTCTGACATTACCATTGTAACCTTTAGACTAGGGGTGAGAATTTATATGGTCCTTTTGAACATGATATATGGTTTCTCAACCATTTATTTCATTAATGAGATATGGGTTCCTTTATTAGACATGACTCTAAATTTTAACAAGATTATATCCATAGGATAAACTATCAACTCCAATTTGATTTTGAAAGTCACAAACATTGGAAGTTCACCAGATCGTAACTTCTATGTGATGTCTTGTTTAGTGGATATGGTGACTATAATTATACATTAGTCATATGGCAAGCCCTGAAAACCATCCACTAGTGATGATTTCAATATCATCCATGTGCACAAGTACATGAAAAATTTGAAAATGATAACTAAAACATTTTATCCCATGGTATATCAAGATATATATGGGAAGAATATACCTAGGATATCAGATACTATAAAAAATACCATTCAGAATATGGGAAACTATTGGTTTTATCCATAATACATAATAATTAGAATTGAAGGCACAAAAACACACCCTTTATACCTACCAAGGATTGTGGTAGATAAGGTTGTTAAGTAGGAAATTATTATTCAATTAGTGGATAGTGTTGATATTGATTTAAGATATTCAACTGAAGGAGATCTCCATCTAACCCTTATTAGCATTTCCATAATATAATATACAAGGTGGGAACACCTCTAATCTATTTGGAGCATCAGGACACATTATGGTTTCAAATGAGCACATTTTAGATTTTGGGACCTAAGGACAAATGTAAGAGAGCACCTTAAGAAGTATGAGAGAAAAATAAGGATCAACTATGGGCACCAGGATTATGACCATGATAGCATATTCATGAATGTTGAACATGATTATGAAGTGGAAAAAATAAT
Organism: Torreya grandis; assembly: GCA_037957365.1. Taxonomy (NCBI): domain Eukaryota; kingdom Viridiplantae; phylum Streptophyta; class Pinopsida; order Cupressales; family Taxaceae; genus Torreya; species Torreya grandis. The sequence continues at coordinate 136,351 of JARHVA010002920.1, read as the reverse complement.
TTGAAACACTAACATGTGAATTATTGTGGCACAAAATATCCAATATGATCCTACCATCACTAGTGATGATGTTAAGAGGATTGAGAAGTAAGAATGGGTTTCCAAACTTGTCCATGGGCCTCCCCCTCAGACAGAAGAATAAATGTAGGCATAAGCTATCTAATCTAGGGAATATTATATTGAATAAAAAATTGGGGCCATTCCAAGCTCCCTTGCTCATACAATTATTGTTTCTTTTACATAATGTATAATTAAAGAGTATAGACCTACAAGTTCTGGCACATCAGCTAGACTATTTTACATGTTACCTCTACCTCTAATCATAATAACATAATAAATAATTGGCTTCCTTCTTGTCTCTTTTTTCTATTTCTTCTTCCCCTTTGTCTCCAATAGTACTTATAACCTAGTCTACTGGGCAACCCTCCTCACCCCTTGTTATGACCATACCACAATTGGCAATGCCCTAGTCTCTTGGGAAATCATCATCACCACATATCATTCCACTAGTGGTGACTACCCTTTCCCCTCTATTACCATATACCACCATTATAATTCCTTCCTCCTCCATTCCACCTTTACTAGGTTAGCCTATACTACTACCAAACTAATACTTACATATATAAGGAAGCCCAAGATCCCTCCCATTTCACCACAAAATGTGGAAGTGAAATAGAAACAATCAGAACTCCCTAAGGAGAGTGAAGGTAAAAGAAGGGATAAATTAAGGTTAGACCCTATCATAATTTATGATATGATGAAGAAGATAAAACATGGAAAACTGAGGATGAAAGGGTGTCAAGACCAAACACTGAAGAATCTTAGTCAATTAGTGAGACAACAAAATAAAATAAAGAAGATAAATGGTTGAATGAAAGGAGTACTTAGTACAAATGAATTGATCCATTATCAGATAAATAAGGAGAAGTAGATCAAGATGTAAAATCTAAAGTACAGAAATCCATGTAGGAGGCACCATCAACTAGACCTCTAAGCTCTCTACCTCAAGTCATTACAATGATAACTAATTCATCCATTTATCCTTAGGTTGTAATTATTCTAAGTCATTGTTCTTTATCTACTTTTTTAATTTCTATAATTACAATAGGTGATATATATTCTTTACATTATTTACATTCTTCTAGTCAAATAAACTAGCCCCAAGATGTAGATACACTGCCATATTTTCCTAATACAACCCAACAAACTACTATGGATCATATGGCCACTATTTTCAAAACTTATTAATCATCTTAATGTATTATTCATTCTTTGGTGAAACCAATCCTCAGTCACCAACCCCAAGCAAAGGGGTACATTTTGAAATTTTTAGTGTCTACCTCTTTTTTTATTACAGAAATCATCCCTCCTAAGCCATCTAAACAAATAAAAAATTCCCATTTATCATTATTCATAAACAAAGACACCTATAATTATAATTCAAAGAGTAGAAGGGAAGACTAAATACATCAAAATTACACCTATCCAAAAGTAGGTTAGTAGTTAGAGGAAGGAAATTCCTCCTTTTCCTGTAATAGGGATATCTTCCCCCATAACTATGCTTCTTCTTGGGTAACCTCATTCATCTAATCTCATAGGGAAAGTAGATTAGACAAAATAACAAGCTGTTTGGTGCATTATTTCATGGATTAGGTAATTGCACTAAGAGTAAGAAATAGGGAAACAATACCTTGTAGTAACCATGAGTAGCCCATAATCAATTTTCTCTTTGATAGACAAACTAACACTATGAAAAAATTCAAGATCAAAACTATAGTTCTAAAGGAGAAAAAGATTGAGCTAAAACAAAGAGAATATATCTTATCTCTAACTAAGAGAAGGAAGATGAATCCTTTAGACGTGAATAGGTGCAAAGAAGACCCTTATAGTTTTGTATATGATATAGGAGGGGTTATAAAGGAAATGTTCAAAAATTTTGATTAAGCCATTTAGAGGACACTAAAGAAGATTACAATCTATGCTCCTAAATTAATTGTGGATAACTTGTAGGGAACTACCACGAAGTTGTATGATACAATTCAGATAATAAGTTCTTCAAAGGTCACTTCACAACCTAAATGGGTGGACATCTTGTAGTTTTTTAATAAAACAAAGGACATTGATGGCAATCTTCAATTCTTAATCCAAGATACTAGGAGTAAAACATATACCCAATTGAATCTAATAGAAGAATTTGAGGTTGCATGGGCACAAAGCTTCAATGTAGCTAAGAGAGACATCTTTCTCTAGTGGCATAAAGAGATGCAAACTTTGGTTCAACAATTTGATAATAAAGAGAGAGGCAATGACCATTTTGAAATTTCTAAGAGTCATAGAGGTGGGGTACCATTTAAGGTAAATTGGTATCTAAGCTCAATTTTGAAAATTTACTGAGTGTTGCAATTGACAACTTTCAAGCTAAGATTGAAGGTACATTTTATAAAACAAATGATGAAACTATGAAACTCATCAAATTTTCTAGGGATAACATTATTGGAGCCAAAACATTGTACGTAAGAGTCAAAGTTTCATTGGTTTTACACTAAAATTTGATTAACAAGCTTCCATAATTGTTTAAGAGGCCATTGCTTGATTATGATACCATTGACATAGATTTATAGGCAAGCCATGTAGTATATCTACAAATGGAAGTGACCAAAAAAATAATTTAAGTAGTAGAGCCATTTTAGTTGCCTCTTTAGAGTACTCAATCTCGTAAACACACATTAGTGTAGACACAGACTAGGCTTGCTTACGTACCACTCCTAGTTTCTCTGGTTAAACCCATAGTGATTACTACAATTCCTCCACATATAAATTTTATGTATTATTTGGTTAGTAGTGTCACATCAACACCCGTTTAAATATAACTATGTACTTACATGTTCTTATTAAGTTAGAACTTCAGTTCTAAATTTACATTACATGTATATATTATATTTTAAGATGTGAAATTCTATTTTAGGATGAATTTTTTACATGCATCCTTTGCATGAAATTTGGATGCAATTCCTATTTTATAAATTTTTTTTAGAATTCATTTGAGAGATGAGGCCTTACCCATCCCAAACTATTTATACTTGTATCCTCCCAGTCCCAAAGGGAAGAGAATTTTGGTTGTTAAGATTAATAGGAAATTCTAAAGAAGTTCTATAATTTTAGTCTTGATGAGAAAACATTTCTTATTATTCAACTCATGGATTATGTAAGAAGCTCTATCATTATGGTTTATTATTCTTTTGGTTATGTATGAGTTATATATTTTATATACAGTCATTCATATTAATCTATAATTGATTTGAATACCTTTTCCATATAAATAATAACCCCCCTTTTAGGTGTGCTATTGTAGTGTAAAAAACATGACAAATTTTTATTATATATGTTTAATTATGATGCATTTTGGTTCCCTTTGACTCTTAACCATGTCTGAATTTTGGTGTTCTACAGTATCCTACAACAATATTGGTATATGATTCCTTATCTAACATATAGTTGAGGTACTAGTCTTGAAAAGTGTCATCTAGTGTGGTTAACAAGCCTCCTTTCCTACCCTACCTTTCCCTCATTTTTTAGTTTATTTTGAAGTCCTACCCACCTTAGGTTAGAACTATCATTAGTCCATCCATCTCATGTATATTTAAATTCATCTTTAGTTAAACCATCTATGGTAAATAGACTGCCTCACTCACTATTATTCCACCAATAATTGTTCTACAAAACCTAATACCCCACAACTCATGCCCTAGATTGAATAATTTTCACTGATACCAAAATGTTATAGGATACCTCATAAAAGGTTTATATGGTGTGCATAAAATACATGCCAACATGAACCTTAGATTCAGCCTTTCATCTTCATTATATATCTTATAGATGTTAAGGTATATAGCCTTATCCATCCCACCACTCATGAGTTGTTCATTAAGATGAGTTTTATTTTCAAGAGGGTCCTTAAATCTCTAAATTTAACATGTATTCCTCTTCCTTGGATGTAATATGATTTTATCATAATTATGATGATTCAGATCTACTTGATTAGTTTCTTGATGATTCATATTCTTCTTCTACTTTTGATGATGAGAGTAATGATGGGACTCACCTCCTCCTCCCAAAATATCTTTAGAAGATGAGGAGTATACCCTTGAATCTATGTCTTTTGGTATTATTTGGGATTTATAGACACTAGAAAGTTATGGCCATTGGGTTGGAGATCCATCATACACCAGGTGAACAAATTCACAGTTTCATAATGTCCCACACGAACTCATTACATTTACTTCTAATCTATAGTAATTTCATGAGTCATTAATCTCTATTGAGTGGGATGATATTATGGAGGAGTATGGATCCTTTATTAGGAACAATGATTGGGATTTAGTCCCTCTTTCTAAGGGAATAATTCTTATTCAATATAGATGGATCTATCAAACAAAATTTTCTATAGATGGGTCCGTAGACAAGTTCAAAGCATGTTTGGTAGCAAAGGGTTTTTCTCAAGTAGCTAGAATTAACTCTACCAGTGATTTTACCTTGGTTTATAAAATAAAATCAATCTGAGTCACCCTTGCCATTATCATAACACATCATTGGGATGTTCATCAGAGAGATGTGAAGATTTATTTTCTTCATAGTGACCTCAAAGAGTAAATATACATGGAGTAACCACAATGATTATTGGAAGATTATTCCTTAGTTTGAATTTTTTTGAAATTTATCTATGGAATCCAAAAAGCTCCTCAGGATTGGTATGCCAAGATGGATTCATTTCTTCTTTCAGTTAGATTCACTTGATTTCATTATAGTCCTAGTCTCTACATTTTATAGTAGGATGATTCACTATTGATTATGGTTCTCTATGTGGATGACCTATTGATCATATATAGTTCTTCATCCACCATTGTAGTAGTGAAAATTGATTTGTTTGACATGTTATCAATAATTGACATGGGATTGTTGTATTAATTTGGATTTAAATTTATTAGACTAAATCTATCATCACTATTAGACATTATAATTATGATCTTAGTTTCTTTGTACAGTTTAACATGGTTATTTGTAATCTATCTCCAAATCCATTTATATCAAGTTTAAATATTCATGCTTCATGTCTACTCAGACCTTGATTCTTGATTGTAGCTTAATATGATAATTATCTAATGGGTTGTGCAATATATATTGAAAAGTGACTACATGGATACATTTTTTAGATACTTAGCAAAGTTACCCAATTTATGTCTTCATATATTGGAGATATTATTTAAATTAAACATTGATAGATGTATTTTACATGTGTAGGAGCTAACATATTATTATAACTAATAGGAATAAAGGCTTTCTTAGTATTTTGACTGAGAAAATACCAATATATAAATCATTATGAGTGGGATGAGATGTTACACTAGTTGTAGGAGGAAAAAATATTTTGTAGGTTACATATAAATAAGGACATTAACATGAGGAGTAACACTAGGTAGAGGGACAAAAGAATTAATAGAGTAGTACAACTAGTGGCCTCAACAATTATTGTAGAATTAAAGCCTCAAATAAGTATCTTAAGAACATTTAATAGATCATTGGTAACTTTCTCAATTTTATATTCCTTAACCATTATTATTCTATTTCATTCCTTAGTATTAACATAAATCATATCATCAATTCCATGTGGGTAGTCTTAAGATAATTTTAAACATTAGTTTCAGATATAATCTCAAAGTTTGGTTCATCAATATCAATAGAAGGATTATTATTATAATTATTGGCAATGTTATAACAATAATTTCCATTCATATTATCATTACAAGAACACTAATCAAGGGAAATGAATGTAATTAGAAATATATTTATATGTACCATTTAATTATCATTTTCATTTTCAATAGCCATCATAAAATCAAGAATTTTAGATTTTTTTTAATAATTTAAAATAATCATGAGTACCAAGTAAAATAATTTAAAATGAATCATAAGTATAACAATGTAATCTAACACTTCTCCAAGTAGGGTTTGAATATCTAGCCTTCATAGTGGGGATAAAATTTAGACATGATAAACATGAAAGGAGCTATAACTAATGATAAGTAAATATAAAACACTAATAGATATAAACACTACTTCTCACAAGTGGGAAGTATTAATTATACAATAAAGGGATGAAGAATTAGTAGCTCCTAAGGTTGGATGTGTGTTCTAAGACTGAAGAGAATCACCAAAATATAATAATTATGTTTGAGAGTTGAGTGGATAAAATCATGTATGGATAGCATCAAAGTAATAACACCCACTATTTGAAAATAATATTTGAAACTTAAAATCAAACCTTAGGGAGAGAGGGTTTTTAAACCCTAGGTTGGATGATTAGATGATCAAGTTCACCAAAATTTGAGAAGTATATGCAAATAGGAGGAAAAAATGTGAAAGGTGATTGAATACATAAGGGTAGGATTATAACAAAGCAAATCATAATTAATAGATCCAATTATAAAATTAAACCTTAGAGGGATGAATAAAAAGGAAACCCTAAGTTTTGAGGCATTCAAAGAGTGGAAGAGATCACCAAAATGTCTCGATGAATAATTATTTTAATGGTAGATTTTATTTGCATAAATTAATAAAACTAATTCACAAGGAAGATCTACATAAATACATTAATAAAAAATAGTAATATCTACACTAAATCTTGAACCATTTACCAACACTAAAATAGATGTTTAAATAAGCAATAGAAATTGAACGAGAAAAAGAATGTTAGAAATAGACACACTTAGGTACTAAATTAGAATTTTAGAAATGTAAAAAGGACCTAAGACTAATAAAAATGATATGCTACAACTTAAACTATGTTATTTTGTTGGCTCAAAATAAGAGGGTTAACATTGTCTTAGTTAGAATTAAAAGAGAGTTGACTTTGTCCCATTGTTCATTTCAATTTTTTCCTTTGCAATCAATTGTGTCATCTACTAAATTTTTGACTTTGAAAAATTTTAGCCTTTTGTCTAAACTGATAAAGAAAAATATTGTCAACTTTTTTTTCAATATTGATGAAAAAAATGTGATATATTCCTTCACTTTTTTTCTTTAACATTATCCTCAAATGTTTTCATAGAATATTGTGTGTGCAAGTTAGGTGGCTTGTGAAACCTATTGAAGAGGTTTAGCTTCACACCACACATACTTGAAATCAAATATCTATGTATTTATAGAGAATTTTAGTGAGTAGCTTGGGAAACCTATTAAATAGTTTTAGATTCACACCACACATACTTTAAATCAAATATCTATGTATTTGTTGATGTTTAAAATTGTGCTTTGTTTTAACACCAACAATGGGAAGTTTCAAGCTGTGGGATATTGCGACTTGAAAAAACCTCTAGATTTTTAAGAAGCTGGTCTCTTCTTTATATCAAGTGTGGGGGGAAAAAGGATAGGAATTTAAATATAAACACAAATTCAAGAAATGAAAGCTAACTATGGCGATGCGCTTGAGTGTAATTTTGATCCTTAATCCTAAGCACAGTGAAACTATATGTAAGATTTAATTACATCAAAGAGCAAACTAGGCATGATTAATGTAATAGATAGAAACAATAGAAACATAGGGTCATAGTTTTAGACTACCTTCACAATGATACAGGAAACACCAACAAAGGCACATAATTTTGTCTTCTTCTTAATTCTTCAGCCACATAAAAGGCACAGAAACATGCATAGTTACATCAACTTTACAACTCGAGAAAATAGAATAAAGGCAAATGATATTCTTAATCACTGCTCTAGAAAGTCTAAAAAACTCTTGATAATAGTTTCTTTAGAAAATTCTCTCTTTGAGTATCTGATGATCCTTTTGGTGATCCTTGCATTCTTCTTTAAAGCCTCAGATTTCTCATTCCATCACCTCCTTTCCCACATAATTCTATTCTGCCCTTTTCTCATAGGGGACAAACAGATGGTGATTTCAATGTTTGTTGGCCCCAAAAATCTACCTGGTGAACTGCTCCATCTACTTGCAATAACTTCCACTTTATTTCCCTGTAGTTTGCTTGTTGAAACAGATACACAGGACGTTCTGTTCTATTGAAATGAAAGAGGACACTTAGTCAATTCCCTGAAAATCTTCTTATTTATTAGGAGACACTAGAGGATGACACTTCACACTTTCCACCTAATTTATCGAAGACACGTGGCACTTTTTGCTTTCATTATATCCTACTTAGGAACACTCCGCCTTTGACACCTATCGCAATCCACTTCTTTGACACTTAGAAATTTCAACAAAATAAGACTCACTACATTCCTTGCCTAAGCAGCCTTTAAAAGGGGGAAGGATAAATGTGGCAATCTCTACTTGTCTTCTACAAAGGACATGTGGCAATCTCTACTTGCTCTTTAGCTATACTTGTAGAAATATTTAGGATGCATGTTAGGCTCCTACGGATGGTGACACTTGGCAGCTTCTGCAGACCTTTGAAATAAAACTCGAGACCCACCACCTTTTATTTAGCAATGAAACTTGAAGATAATCTCTTGGATGTTAGCACATGGAGGCTTTTGCGGCTTCTGGGAAGATACGTTGTGTCTTTCACTGCTCTTGCTAAGGGTATGTGGTGGCTTCCACTTCTTCTAGGAATGGAGTAGAAAGGGGCTTGGAAAGCGACACTTGGTGACCTCTGCTTGTCTTTGACACTTAAACAAAAATGAAATAATGCCTTACTACCTTCCAAAATGGTGTTTGATCCCTTTGGTTTTTGGGACACTCCTTTGAACTGCCTGATGAACCAAGCCGTTGAACCGACTGATTGAACCAAAAAATGGTTCAATGGTTCAACACTGTGCACCATTTACACATTAACCAAGGTATTAAACCAAAAATGTTGAACCAAGGCATTGAACCGATTGTCTCTCAGATGCCAACACATGGTGACTTCTGCATTCTTCTGGAAAAGCAGTCTAGAGCCTTTTGCGATTGCCACTTAGCACCTTCCGCCTGATCCTGATACTTAGCTTGTTGAAACCTTTTGCCAAAAAATAGATGAAATGCGGGTGCCAAAAAAGGATCATGGATGCCGACACATGGTGTGTTATGCTAAGTTGTTATTGGATACGTGGCACGTTCTATGGCCCTCTTGAAAGTTATGAAAGGTGCCTTAGATGATGCCACTTAGCTAGTTCTATAACTTGGAAAGTGACACTTGGTAGCTTTCTCTTGAATTCAACACTTGGGGAAAATGAAACAAAAGAAAAAAAAGGGAAAAAGAACCCGTGTTCAGACAAAGCCACTTGGCAGCTTTTGCTACTCTTTGACACTTAGACAGAAAATGAATCAAATGAATCAAGCCCGCGCTCTATTTTAAAAATTTTCCATCACAACCAAGGTATGTGGGAACAAAATCTACAGTGCACAACCAAAAATTAGAATGCAACGTAGAGTAAAATTTTTACTCTACAGTTATTGGTGACCCCCAGGACTTTTGAGCCTGCTCAAAAAGAAACACAATTCTTGCTTTGTCAAAATTGCAAAAATTCACAGCGTCAAAAGTGATGTCTGGTAGGTGGACCATTCATGGTCAGATAACCCTTGCTTGTTTTACAATTTAGTGAAGGCTAAATCAAGGTTGATGATATCCTTGTGTGAAAAATTTAACAAAATTTGAATTGTAGACTTTAATTTGAATTCTAGATAGGAAATAGGAACCAAAATAGCTTCTACTTCTGAGACTGATGAATCATCCCGTAGGTTCTAGAAAACTATTTGATCATTCTATTTAGCCAGTAATAATGGTTCAGTTTGATCAACCATTAGCACCATGCTATCATCAGGAAATGGAGAAGGAAGGCCCAATCACACTAGATCTTCAATATGCTGCTTCATCTTGCTGATGCCTTCTTTCATGATTTTGAGGAGCTCTCTACAACTGTTGGCTATGAAATTGCAACTGAGAACCTCATTGACTCTCTTTGCGGTGACCATTCTGGTAGTGATTCATGTGGCTGCCAATGTCGCATCCGTTACATCATAGATATTTTGTGGCAACATTTGAGAGTCCATTACTCTGTCAGAAACTATAGTCAAAGTGTTTTCCACCGAATCCCCCACCTTTTCACACAATTTTTGTGCATTTAGCAGGAAGGTGAGAGAAGGCCTGAGATATATAATCTTTGAGGAGATTCTTTTCCACATGGATTCATAGAGCTCCTTTACCAATTTTATCACTTTGACATTACTTGGCCTATTAGCCAGCTCCAGTGTTAGTTGTGCCACTCTCTGTTGCTCCACTTGAAACTGGGCTTGAATGGCTGTAGTATTATTCTGCTTGGTTAGCAACTTATGTTGCCATTCTGCTTTTTTCCATCTCAGGGTCCCCACCATAGCCTTTATCTGCGTGAGCTCTGCATTTAAAGAATTATTTTGGGCTTGGACTGCCTGGTGAATTTGAAGAGAAATAGTCTCTTACAATTATTTATTTAGATTTGCTATTTCATTGGTCTTTTTGTCAATTTATGCAGTCAAACTATTACAGTTTGCCTTCTCTTTGGTCAAATCAGCTTCCATCTTTTGCATCCTTCTTGACATTTTCAAGTAGTCTTCTGTGATTACAAAATTGGATTCGGTCAACAACTCAACTCTATCCTAGGGCCTAAAAAGGGACATGTTAATGGCCACTGCATCCATTGAGTAATCCTTAGGCTGCATCTGCTCAGTTGGCTTGATAACATTTGGTGACAATGGGTCACTGTCAATTATTGCTAAATTGGGTCAAATTATGACCGTAGATGAGTTGTAGCCAATGCTTTATTTTCCTTTATCCTCTTTTTCTCTCTTTGAGCTTCCCTTGCTATCTATGCAACATCTGCTTGGGTCAGGAAGGGAGAAGGAGAGGTAATGTGCCCACCCATAAAAGGATGTCCCTGTGGCAGACCGTATTGAATAGCTAATTGTTGGCTATGGGCAATCTGAGTAGAAATTTTTTTGGGAACAGAGGGGGAGAAATGGGGTAACATTAAAAATTGAGGAGGCACAGATGGGGCAAAGTGAGAAATGGGAATGACAGAAGTGGTGGGGGATGTTACCTGGCCAAATGGGATCATCTTGCCGATGGGAGAAGAAATAGACTAAGAAGGAGGAGGAGGGATGATACTTATATGAGGCAAAATTTTGGCACTCTATAATTGGCACTGTTGGGTGTCAGTCTCCTCTTCCACAATCAACTGAAACTGCACCCTCTTACGTTTCTTGGGTGTCTCCTCTTCTGGTTGTGTCCTCTCTCCTTCAACATCTGCTACTACTGTTGGTGACGCTTGTGGAGAACTAGGAACTTTAATGACATCTAATGATGGACAAGCTTTTAGTGGAAAATGAACCACACTCTTTTGTTTCTCCAAGACATCAAGAGGTTGGGGCCAAACTAACACAATTGTTGCAGCTACAATTTGTTCTGAGGTTTGTGGCTCTTGGCTTAGCCTAGCTTCCTGCTCTATACCCTGTATTGGCAATCAGTTGTCTCTGGACTAGATGTAAGGGAGAGATGGCACTCATCCTAGAGTTCTTCCCATCTTTCATCTAAATCCACATTCCCGAAAGCATGGGTTGTTTGAGAAATTTCCTGCCTATATTTCCAATAGGCTTCAATCTTCTCTGCATCCCAATCTTTTTCTTCAATGTCCTTCTCAAGCCAAAAGTCATCTTAACTTTGGGATCATAATCCATCTGATTATCATAGAAGGTTTCCCATGGCCTATTCTGTGGCAGGGGCAAATCTGTTAATTCAACATAAAGACCAGGAGCATCTTTTATAGGTTTTTTTGGTCTCCCAAAAAAGGGCAGCCTTCATGTGCAATCCTGGTTCCAACCTTATTGATCCTTACCTAGGAAGCTATGAAATCATTTGGGTCATAAACCCATTTGTCTTCAACTAGTAGGAAACCTAGGAAGGCCAGCTTTCTTAGTAGCATAGTTTCAACATCTTTGGTTTCTAGTACTACATGGTTGGTCATCCATGGGAGATTGTACATTTTTCTCTTCCTCTTCCTAGAGCCATACTCATTGTCTACCACTGACACCTACTTGGTGACCTCCAAGAATGCTAACCTAAGAGTTAAAGTCTTCAGTAGCAACACTGGTTCCCCACAAAAACCATGAACCCTTATGATCATGTGGTGGGATCCAAAATAGAAGTCACACAGAATTGGGCAACTGGCCAGGAGGTTCAAAACACTTGGAAATAACCTGTTCATGATTGGTTCAGGGTTGAGGCAAAAAAAGGTAGGGGTAACAAATAGTTCCCAAAAATCATATAGGTCACTAGTCCTTGATAAAATATGTGTCCATGCAGACACAAGAATGGTCCTTTGGGGATCAAAACCTGGGTCATACATGTTTAGATACATATGTTGGGCAAAAAGGTTGGGGTTCTAATATAGTATGATATGAAACAAATAAGAGGAGTACCTGAACACTCCTTTTGATTTGAATTGGGTTAGTTTTTCCACCATTGAAAAGGCAATGTGTTCTAAGAAGTCAAGTCGATACTCCTGAGTCTTGTTGATTTTTTTCAACCTAAAAAGGATAGCCATTTATTCTGCATACACTGCCATGTCATCTTTCATGCTAAAGATGAGAGCCATCATTGATAGTGCGTCTTGGCTAGCTGGCGTGAGTTGAGCTCTTGGTGTAGGGAGTGTGGGTACTGTAGTATCATCATCACCCATTTGTAACTCAGATCTCAAGAACCTCATCTGAGTGTTGACGTTCACCCACATTCTTTACATCTTGGAACTAGTGGGAAATGTAGCTGTATTGTCATGATGTAGGGTTAGCATATCCCTGATAACTTACAATGTGATCTGCACCATGAAGTGGCCCTATTGAATGGTGCATGATGGTGCATGGAGCAAGTATGCACATAATTCAATCAAGTCAAGGCATGGATGCATAGTTGGGACAATGAACTGAGCTAGTTGTAAGGTCCATATCCTTATTGTGAATGTCTCGTATTGCCCCACTCTGGCTCTTTGAAGACACCTTTGATGTGCCCCTTCTCTAAGATTCTTTCTACTAGTTTTTTGCAAGATTGGGTCCATGATTCCATCTGCATAATCCTTTACTTTTGATGGGTCACTGGCTTGACCAACTTTCAAGATTTTGGTCCTCGAATAGGTTTTCAATGGTTGCACGGGAGCTTAAGCATATGATTTACTGGCAAGCAACCTATCAAGAGATTTAGACATCCCAACTCTTGTTGAGAATATGATGCTCCCACCATCTCTATATCCTTTCTATAATAACTGGTATGAACCCTTTGCAAAAAAAACACTCTCACTGAAGCAAATTTACTAGGTGCTGAAATTTTTTCACAAGTAGCAGGATATTTTTTTGCAAATACAGGAATGCTTGAGAGTTTGTAAACTTCAACTCTTGCTAAAGGTATTTATGGACCTATCAAGTCTAAAAAGGCATTAAATTTAGACAACCATTAGCGGATCCTACTCAATATTTTATGGAATAGTGGGAAAGACACATTATGCAAGTGGCAACGCGAGGTACCTTGGAGATTGCTAAAGATTTGGAAAACATTTAATGCATTAGAGAATTTTTTGAAAAAGTTTTGAAATTTTTGAGCTGTCGACTTTGTGTTCAAAGAACACTTATTAAAAGAAAAGTGGGAAAACAACAAAATGGGAAAATAAAGCAAGAAAACAAAACAATACATAAAGGGAAACTACCTAACTACATTAATGAAGCATCTTTATCTCTCTCCTAGATCAAAAGTAGAATTTCCAGATTCTTTTTCATGAAAAGCCAACTCATGTTGCCATACAAGTGATTGAATTGGGTATGGCTTTGGTGAATTGCCCTCGGTGTATGCCTCCTTGATTTTCCTGCATTCAAGCGAGTCTGAATCAAACGTGATTCCAACATATATAGACTCTTCTTGTTCTCAGAAGCTCATTGAATATTTGCTCTTGATATCGGAATGTCTTATTAGGAAATCAACTAATGACTTAACTCCCTCTACTTCAAACTCTAGTTCTATTACATGATCATCCTCATTAATAATTTCAAAATTACCAATATCTTGAAAGGATAATTCTAAAGGTTTGCAATAATTTTGTACATGTAATTGAGGCTCAATGTTGTTCTGCGTATCTGTAACTAGTTCACAGCTATCTTGAAAAATGGTATAACTAGACTCAATGATTTCAAACAAATAATTTAAATCATGATCCAGGAATTTTCCATGTTCCTCCTCATCATCTCACAAAGTAAGAAGAAAGTCAGAGATTATTTCTTCTTCATTAAGGGTCAAAATATATGCCTGTGATTTTTCACTAGGAATCTAAAATTCATAAGAGACTCAAGAATTAATAGAAGAGGTGTCTTTTGACTTTTCTTCCTCCAAAACATTTGGAATTCTATGATCCTCATCAAGTATAATGTAAGTGCCCTGGCCAATGGAGTCATAAATTACATATGGGTCACTTTGCATCATAGCTACCAAATGATCATTTTCTTCCTTTTGATCATACCCAGTCCACTCACCTAGCTCTTCGACAAAGACCCTCTCTTCTTTATTCATCATAGCATGGGCTACTTCTGACCCTGCAGTGGGCTTATTAGTGATGTGATCTTTATACAATGGTTTAGATAAAATCTTCATCTTTGAATCGTATTTGGTTCTTAAGATGAGATGAGACCAATTAAGAGACATATATCCTCTTATTTTGGTTGTAAAGTCTCTTGACAAACATAAGCCAAAAATAGGAGGTAAATCTATCACTACTACATCTTGATTTACAATTATATTTGGACAAGCATATAATTATAATTTGAGTTGTTTAATTCTCCCTATGGTTTGTACTGCTTTGCCATCTAGCTGTATGACTCCTTTTGTGAGTGGTTCATACTTAATTCCTAAAGCATCAGCTATTTGCTTTGGCATCACTGTAGTACTAGCCCCTGAATCAATCATCGCATTATGTAGGAGCTTCTTACCTACTATCAAAGTTAAGTAGAAGGGATCTGGTTTAGATTTGCTTACCTCTGCTGTATTATTCACTAGGGCTGTTGTCTGTAGATGAATTGTATCTTTGAGCTTTTCTTTTCCAACAGGTCCTTCCTTGGTAACATTATCTTCAAGCACTACTTGACCTTGCAAAGCTTCTTGTAGTAGTGTCTTCTATTCAAGAATAGCCAATATATCCCATATTGATACTTGTGCTGGAGTCTTCTTCAATTGATCCACCATATTTATTGGTCCTAGAGTCTGAGCCTTTTGAAAATAGGGGTATTTGGTTTTTTCTTGAATTTGGGTCAGAGTCCCTTGATTTTGCATCAACTGAGGAACTTCTTGTCTGACAACAGTGTTTCTTTGCCCTTGAGATGGAGGATTATTCATGACTTGACCACTTATGAACTTGGGTTGCTCCACCATTCTCCTCTTTGATCTGGTGTAATAATCAGATTACACCACTGGTCTTTGGGAGGCAGATGCTTCATTCAAGAAAACTAATTCTTCATCTTCAACCCATGAGAACAAAACATGTTCTGGGGCTATTTCTTCCTCTTATTGCAAGGACATTCCTTGCATCTGAGCCACTAGGACCAAATTCTATAGATCGAGCGACTGGTAGGCCTGATTGTCACTAGTGCTTGCAGATTGTCCCTCCATTCTTCTTTGCTCTACTACCTTTTGTTGTAGGTTACCCATGGGGCAATCACTAGGTGCATGAGCATTGTTACAAGGAAAACACTAGGCATTGGTGCTATCTACATAATTATTTTGCCCTTGAACCATTTCTCTATTTAAATTGGGGGGAACAGCCTGTGAGGGGGTAGGGGTAGGGACTGCAACTAATTGGTTTGCCAACTGAGAATTATTTTGCCTTTGAGGACTCTGGCATTGATTAGGCTGTGATGAAAATCTATTTCCTTGATAGCCTTGATATGGAGGCTTAGGGTGAGGATTCTGTTGTCTCTTGATTTTAATCAACTCATTAGAAAATGTCCTCAGGATATTCTTGATATCATCCATGTCAGATGATGGAGCATGGACAAGTTCTTTAGCAGGTGGTTGAGGGTAAGTGTACATATACATAGGTGGGCTTACAGATTTAGGAACTTCTTGAGGTAATGGCAAGGAAATTTTTGGGAACATGGGCATGGGGGGCCTTGGAGGTAACTTTCCAGCATCTATTAAGTGATTCTCAGCTCTAACTACATATTCATAAGCCTCTGGCAAAGTGTGTCCTCCAAGTGACTGAATCATAACAAATATATATGAATTTAAAGCCTTGAGATAAAACACTATGGCCATACCTGGTAGTGGTCTAGCTATAGTAGGGATTCTATCCCAAGTCTTTTGAAATCTGGTATTGAAGTCAGTCATGTCTTCCTGTGGTCCCCTTTGAATGGTGATTAACTGCTATAACAAAGAAGACTTATCACCCTTTTCTGAAAATATCTATGAGTTGATCCCATGTAGATATGGTATTTGGGGTCAAAGACCGATACCATTCTAAAGCCTTCCCTTTAAAAGAAGTTGCTAATAACCTTATGGCCACATTTTGCTATGTGACAACATGTATAACACAGACATCTGATACCTCCTGAAGATGTTCTACAGGTGTTTTAGATTCTTGCCCACTAAATTTGGGTAGAGCTTTTAGGGCATTTACTGAGATAGGATCCCAAACGGTTGGTGGAGTTGGGAGGATTAAGGGACTACCAGTGTTCCAGCTTGCATAATTTCTTAGGGGTATAGGGGCTCCCATATTTAGTATTGGTACAAACTGGTTAGCTCTTCTCCTTGGACTTGTTACTAGAGGTGGCAAAAGAATACCTAGATTTGTAGCAAATTGTGATATGGTGACTGGTCCATAGCTCTGACTTCTTGTAGCTCTCTGGTTCATACGGTCTTGAAAGAAACTTCAAGACTGATCCCACTAAGTGTGCCAAAAAGTGTTGACGTTTAAAATTGCACTTTGTTTTAACACCAACAATGGCAAGTTTCAAGCTGTGGGATATTGCAACTTGAAAAAACCTCTAGAATTTTAAGAAGCTAGTCTCTTCTTTATATCAAGTGTGGGGGCAAAAAGGATAGGAATTTAAATAGAAACACAAATACAAGAAATGAAAGCTAACTATGGTGATGCACCTGAGTGTAATTTTGATCCTTAATCCTAAGCATAGTGAAACTATATGTAAGATTCAATTACATCAAAGAGCAGAATAGGCATGATTAACATAATTGATAGAAATAATAGAAATAGAGGCTCACAGTTTTAGACTACCTTCACAATGATACAGGAAATGCCAATAAAGGCACATAATTCTATCTTCTTCTTAATTCTTCAGCCACATAAAAGGCATAGAAACATGCACAATTACATCAACTTTACAACTTGAGAAAATAGAATAAAGGCAAATGATATTCCTAATCACTACTCTAAAAAGTCTAAAAAACTCTTGATAATAGTTTCTTTATAAAATTCTCTCTTTGAGTATCTGATGATCCTTTTGGTGATCCCTGCAGTCCTCTTTAAAGCCTCAAATTTCTCATTCCATCACCTCCTTTCCCGCGTAATTCTATTCTGCCCTTTTCTCACAGGGGACAAATAGACGACACTTTCAATGTTTGCCGGCCCCAAAAATCTACCCGATGAACTGCTCTATCTACTAGCAATAACTTTTGCTCTATTTCCCTGTAGTTTGCTTGTTGAAACAAATACACAGGACACTCTTTTCTGTTGAAATGAAAGAGGACACTTAGTCAATTCCCTGAAAATCTTCTTATTTCTTAGGAGACATCAGAGGATGACACTTGGCACTTTCTGCCTAATTTATCGAAGACATGCGGTACTTTCCAGTTTCCCTATATCTTGCTCAAGAACGCTCCGCCTTTGACACCTATTGCAATCCGCTTCTTTGACACTTAGCACTTTCAAAAAAATAAGACTCATCGCATTCCTTGCTTGAGCAACCTTTAAAAGTGGGAAGGATGAACGTGGCAATCTCCACTTTTCTTCTACAAAGGACACGTGGCAATCTTTGCTTGCTCTTTAGCTATGCTTATAGAAATATTTGAGATGCATGTTAGGCTCCTACAGATGGTGACACTTGGTGGCTTCTATAAACCTTTGAAATAAAACCCGGGACCCACCACCATCTTTATTCAACAATGAAACTCGAAGATAATCTCTCAGATGTTGACACGTGGAGGCTTCCATAGCTTCTGGGAAGATACGTGGTGTCTTCCACTGCTCTTGCTAAGGGTATGTGGTGGCTTTCACTTCTTCTGGGAATGGAGTAGAAAGGGGCTTGAAAAGTGACACTTGGTAGCCTCTGCTTATCTTCGTAACTTAAACAAAAATGAAACAATGCCTTACTACCTTCTGAAAGGGTGCTTGACCCCTTTGGTTTTTGGGACACTCCTTTGAACTGCCCGATGAACCAAGCCATTGAATCGACCGATTGAACCAAAAAATGGTTCAATGGTTCAACACTGCGCATCGTTTACAGATTAACCGAGGTATTGAACCAAAAATGTTGAACCAAGGCATTGAACTGACTGTCTCTCAGATGCCGACACATGGTGACTTTTGCATTCTTCTAGAAAAGTAGTCTAGAGCCTTTCACGATTGCCACTTGGCACCTTCTGCCTGATGCTGATACTTAGCTTGTTGAAACCTTTTACTGAAAAATAAATGAAATGCGGGTGCCAAAAAGGAACATGGATGCCGACACATGGTGCATTCCACTGAGTTGTTATTGGATATGTGGCACATTCTGTGGCCCTCTTGAAAGTTATGAAAGGTGCCTTGGACGATGCCACTTGGCCGGTTTCGTAACTCGAAAAGTGACACTTGGTGGCTTCCGCTCAAATTCAACACTTGGGCAAAAATGAAACAAAAGAAACAAAAAGAGAAAAAGAACCTGTGTTTGGATGATGCCACTTGGTAGCTTCCACTGCTCTTCGACACTTAGACAGAAAATGAATCAAATGAATCAAGCCCGCGCTCTATTTCAAAATTATGCCATCACGACCAAGGTATGCGGGAACAAAATCTACAGTGCGCAACCGAAAATCGGAATGCAACGTAGAGTAAAATTTTTACTCTATAGTATTTATAGAGTATTTTAGTGAATTCCAACAAAATGACAGAGAGGTATTCACTTTCTCTTGTAGATTAAAAAAAATCCATATTTTTTCCTATGACCTTGTTTTAGCACATGATGTGATAATCAAAGACTTGATCTGATGTTGATGTAATCAAAACTAAATGTGAAGGATCCTTGGATAAATGTGTATAAATATTGATAGATCTTGATGATTTCACTTTAGAAAAATGGTTTGTAAGATACCTAGTCAACAGGTAACTTGTGCTTCTAATGAGGAACGAATAAGGGTAGATTTATATATATGGATCTCCATAACACTTCAAACATAGGCTAACCATCAAAGATAGTGATAAGAAAAACCTAAGGTGAAATTAATTAGGCTAAGGTGGAATGGACCCACTAAAGGAAGAGAGGAAAAATTAGTATAACCTTGAGAGTCTATTTAGGAAATAATTTATAATGGACTAATTCTATCTTAAATGGATAAAAGACTAAAAAATGAAAGCATGCTAAATAAAGAATAGATGATTAAATCCTAAAGTTGAAAATTGATATATTTTTAGTGTATTTAAGTAAATCTACAAGAATCAAGACAAAATAGAGTTTGATGTAGATGGAAAGGTGTTAAAAAATAGAGAAATGTATAAAAATGGAATATGTTTGTAAATATATGATAAATAATCTATGGGAAAAGGTCTTATACCAAAATTAGATATCTACATTTAATTGAAAAATATATTATTTTAACAATTAATCAGAAAAGATAAATATTTATTTTAGATTTTGATGGTTTAGTTTTTCAAAAAGTTGCTTCTAATTTAAAAGAGTCATACTTACTAATAAAATATAATATTCAACAAAAGCATAGAATAAAAGAGTTTTAAAAATTAGTACAAATCATATTTGAAGTAACATTTTAGTAATGTTCAAAAAAAAATCATATAAATAAATTAGAAAAGAAATTCTATCAAAAATTCAAAACTTTTATTGATACATGTATCGTATCATATATACATACATAACATTCAATATAATATTACAAACATAATATCTCTAGATCCAAAAATTAATAATAATTTTAAAAAAATAATTATATACAAATTATGTCCACTAAAAACTATGCCAAGGTAGGTTTAGTGGTTGATATAAACATTTTTTTACCCCCTTAGCCTTCATTAATGATGAAACAAATGTACGGCCTTTCTTCAAAGGCCTTATATTAAAATTACATATATAAAATATTATCTTTGATATATTTAGCCAGTCAAGAACTTTTTAAAACTTCTTTGTCAATTTTATATCTATGACTAAAAAGGCATTTTTGAAGATTTGAAAGTTTTTATCAATATTTTATTATTTAAATTTTGATATACAACTTAAATGGATACTAAAAAAATATCATGAAGTTTGACTTTGTTATGTTTTAATAATGATAATATAACAATGTGTTTTGTTAATGATAAATTATTTTTATTTGATTATGATATACAACATAAATAGACATAGAAAATTTTATTTTATCATATTTTATTAAGTTATACCACCTAAAGTTTTATTTTGTGATGTTTTAATGATATTCAAGATGTAAAGACATTATTAATATTAAGATTAGAAGGATTATAATTTGAAGTTAGATTTTATAATTTTATACTACTTTAAAAAAAATTATATTTTATTTATTCATTTTATTAATTATTTTAATATGAATTTAAAGATTATTTTTTATGATTTAAAATGAACATTTTAGTATTTTATTACAATTTACATATTTAGATTGAAGCATCATATAAAATTTTATTGACCATTTTTTTAAGTTAAAACATTTTCAGTTCATATTCACTTGAAGGAGACCACAACATAAGATAAAAATAAATTATATTACCTAAATGACATCAAAGAAAAGATAACCAAATTCAATTTGAAAAAAAATAAATAAATAAAGTTATAAAAAATACAAATATATCAATGGTTAATATATTGTTAATAGATGAAAAACAATAATTTTTTTCAAGAGGGTGATAATGATATTTACTTCAATATCCCTTATAGTTGGATATTTTATGATATGGTAATCTATTCTCACTTATGTACATATAAAAGACATATGGGGGCCCATTCAAACATGTGTGGCTCACAAAAAACATTCAAACTCCCTGAAAACATTGAAACTCATGATAAGTAAATACATCCCAAATAAAGGAACTTAAGTTTCTTAATGTTTTTGATGGACTATTTGTATTTAATTAATTGATGGGGTGTCGGTAAAATTTTAAAGCCCAAATTAATGCGCTTAATGTTTCTTGAAGTAATTGATGCTGGAATGTTATTAATTATTGCTCACTTTTTATAATATTTGAAAAAAAAAATTGTTTATTAAATTATTTTTATTAATAATTATTTTAATGTTTATTGAAATATATATATATATATATATATATATATATATAATGTTGATAATTTTCAATATAAATAGCATTTTAGTTCATATTATATATAAATAAGTTTTTAATAAAATATAATAGGTGGAATTGAACTAAAAACTATTATTTTTATAAATTAAATGTGAAAAATATCTTATATTAACTATTGAGCTAGCTAAAAAATTATGATATGGACATCAAAAAATTAAAAAAAATGTAGATAACATGATTCCATCATGTTTCCATGCAACAGATTTAAATAATGAAAATGTCAAATTCATTTATATCTAAGAATACTATGATAAATTTAAATGTGTAGATTACAATGGTCATGAAAATCCTAATATCATTTTATAAAGTATTAAACAAAGTTTGGGAGTGATCAAAATGGTATTTATAATTAAATGAACATAATATTATTGATGATTTTAATGGAAACACATGTGTAATGATAATAATAAATACAATTGTTGGGGTTTGTAAATGACCTATAAAGACGACAGGTTTTTCATTCCCTATTTTAGGATCGCAAAATGTAATATAGAGTGTGAGTTGTAAGTATATGGTTTTATAAATAACTAAGTGATGGAATAATAGTTTAGCAATGTAGTCTCTAATCTATTTCACATTTTCTTCTAGAATGAGTTTATTCAATACAAATTAACATATTAAACTATTTTAAGTTACATGAATATTCACAATACTATTATTTTATAAAAAATTTCTGACTAAAATAAACATAAAAGAGAAGTGAAGGTAAGATAGAAAAGAATGTTTCATAAGCCTAACAAAGATACCTTTCTAAATAAATTAGCTTTCTGAAATACACTGTCTAATTTAACCAATATTTATTTAACTATAGTTATTACTCAAATTTAAATGAATGTAGTGAACAATTTGAGGAATAATTATTACAAATAATTCTTATAACATCTACTAGAATTTTTATTGATTTATAATAAATTACTTAGCATGCACATTAATTCATAAAATAAATGTTATAATAAAAAAAATTAATCACAAAAACAAAAAAAACAAATCATTACATGATTTAACTAATTTGAAATTCACATATTAATCTCATGTACTAATCATTCTATTTTAATATATCATACATCACTTAGAAATTGATAAAGCTAACAACCTAGACTTATCAAAGAATTTTTGAGATTGTAATGCATAAATATTCCTATCTCCTTTTGAGAGGAAAATATGAGAAAGAAAAAATCACATATTTACATAAATATTAGATGCAAAGACTGAAACATGTTTTATAAAATAGAATAAAAGCTAAAACATGTAATAATTTTAAAACATTTTTATAAAAGCAATATCTAGCCCAAAATAGATTTATTGCCTAAAATCACTTGGAAATTTATAGCACTATGAAAGATCTAGTTTGCTGACTTTGGAAGGAAAGTGCACATACTTGAAGTATTAATATATTCTTGTCAAATTTATTTTAAAAAGGACTCAAGTGTTAGCTTATAGTATTGTATGGTTGGCTTGTGGAGTGTGAAGAATTCCATTTATTCTAGTGGCTTTATCAATCTTATCCTTGGCATAGATTAACAAATCAATATCATCACTTTCTACATGATTTAGTTCCAAAACTCTCCCTTTAAAATCTATCATAATTTTTTTAAGCTATGGATTAAATTTTTCAATGGATACAAGTTGATTGTTTGGTGAAAAAATGATAGAATAACTACCTCCTGAAATAAATTCAAAATTTTATCTGTTGAGTTATTAATAGAATTGAAAACCATACTCATGATATCAGACCACTCTTGTAAGTAATTATTTGTGTATATATAAAAACTATGATAGATTCCAATGTCAAACATTGTCATCAGTTTCAAATGTGGGAACATGTTGTTGTTTATCAAGCTTGGTCTCCATCCTAGCAATGTGTTATTCATATAATTTAACCTTATGTACTAAATGATCATTTTTATTATTATTTTAGAATTTAGTGATTAATAGTTCAAATTATTACTACAAATATTTTTCAACTTCTTCAATAATAATCTTTGGAACACACCCTTGGTTTGTGTTTCCAACTCTTTCATCTTTTTTCCATGCCTTGAACAACCTTTTTGGCTAGTTCCCTAGTTGTTTCCACCACAAAGTCACTAAATTTTGCAAACTCATCATGTTCCCCATGTTTATATTTTCTCTTTTTCGTCAATATAAGCAGTTGTTCTTTTATTTCATATAGAGTAACAATATCCACTTTATTTAAATCTTCTTTCTAGTGATTGTGTTGAGTTTACCTATATATTATTAAAACTATAGTTTAAATTCATCTTATTCAACTATTATAATTTCCTTCCTCTTGCATTTGGAAAGTTGGATGCTCTCTATCAAATTTTCCTCCTCTTGGGACAAAGCAACAAAAATTTTCTTGGGTGGTGTGGCCAAGGTGGATGATGTGAAAATAAGTGGAGTGACCAATGGAATAGTGAGATTAGAGATGATAATAATGAATGAAATACATGTTTTTAATTTATGGAGTCAAAAAATAATGTTATTGATAATTTATTTGATTAAAGGGGTAATGGAAATTAAACCTAGATGAATATGTTTTTGATAAAGTAAGGTGGCAAACCAAGGGCTGAACCCTTTACAATAAAAAAAGACAAGAAGGAAAACAAAAAAAATATGCCTTCAAAGAGACGACGGCACAGCCGAGAACAATAGACAAAAACAAAACACAAGAAACAGGAAGACCAGAGTCAGAGAGGTCTCCCCTTACATAAATATTGATTTGATAAGATCATTAAGTTTCTCATTCTCCACGTTGTCAGCATACCCAGTATTACCCACCACTTCTAGCATAGACATGTTCAGCAAAATTGTATTTCAAAGCCCTTTGGTGAATACCTTCTCCAGCTTCTGAATATAGTTCTTCAGGGCCCCAATTTTAGTTTTCCAATTAGTGTCATTCTCAGTGCCCTCGCCAGCTTCCTCGACATACATTTTCCCCTTATTGTCAGTAGTTCCCAAAGTGTCAGCACCCTGCTCCTCAGTAACCTCAAAATCCCTAATAGCCGGCTTCCCTCCAGTGTCCTCCAAAATTTCTTAGATTTCCAGCTCCTCAGAATCTTCCTCTTGGGTTGCTTCTTTCGAAGCACTTTTCGAGTAATCAATCAGTCTAGCCTTCGGGGCGGGTTTACCAACAATTCGCCTCGACCTTTGCACTCCGAAGGGGAACCCTTCCTTATTAATTTTGGAAGGCTTGTGGGATTTTCTACCTTGGCCCCTCGTGGCCCTGCTCGGATTCCTATGGGTCCCCTCCATAGTCTCTTTAATATTTTATTCCTCTTCATCAACCTTTCTCTTCTTACCATTCTTGCTTGCAAAGGAGCTGGGGGTATCAACAGGGGTCTTTTCAGGGGTGGAGAAAGAGACATCGTTTGTTTTGGTAGGAGCAGGGGAAACCCAAGACTCATCAATAACATCACCAGACACTGGTTTGGAAGGAATGTCTCCACTATCAACTCTGATATTCTTGGTTGGCTCGAGGGTGCGGTGAAAGTTGTATAGGCAAAAAATTAGCCCCTTGTGTAGGGGAATAGGGTTTATATATAGCTTCTTAGCCATTTTAGCTCTCACCCTCAGGACAGAGTGTTCTAAAGAGGAGAACAGGTAAAAAGGAAAGCTAATAATAACATTGCACCTGAAATGATTTAACAAAGGAAGGTGGTAATTATAGAACTTGGTAAATCACCCCTCGAGAGTGAAGTACTTCATGAGAATGAAGCACATTCCATCCCATGGCTCTAGAAGTTTAGCGTGCTCGAACCCTCCTTGATATGGGATGAGTTCTCCTTCACCCAAAAACAATTTATGGCTAGCCATATCCATGATTTTGGTTTTCCTTTGAAGTTTTATACCCTGCATGGTCATTCTCATGGCCATAGAAATCACCTTTTTGGAGATTTCAAAACTAATTCCACCCACTGTGACCCACCTATTCGACTAGGATCTCGCAAATTGCTCAGACAAGTTTTCGTCATAACCATTCAGCCTTTCCAAATATGGGCTGATACCCCCTTCTTTACAGTAATGCCAAACCAGCGGATTATCTTTAAATTCATAGTAGGAGAAAGGTTCAGTTTGAATACGGTCTCCCCCCATTCTGTATTTGCAGGCCAAGACAGTGGAGTTCCTAAATTATGCCTTTAGCTTTGAACTGGTAGCCAACCCTTTCTTTCGTTTATGTAGAATGCAAATGTGATAGCTCATTTTATGAAATGCCCTGCGGGGATGACGTTGTCTACTCCCATGCTTGAAAATAATTTCCCCTTGATTTTCATGATGAGACACACACGCCTCAACCTCATGATACAATGAATTATGAATGAATACCAAAAAAGTACTAAGGTTATCAAGTTCTAAGATCCCTGATGGTCCTCTCTATGTGGACCACCTCTGATAGCTATCCTTGTCATCAATGCACCTCATTATTAACAAGTCATCTCCTTTTGAATATGTTGTGCAACTTCAAGAGATACGATTTTTTATTTCTCAATCATAATGATTGGGTTCCTTTGGCTTAGACATGACATGAATAATAATAGTAGGTAACCCAATCATGAAAATGATATTTGAATGAGGAAGAATGTTCAATGGATAAACTATCAACTATGTATCTTTAGGTTTAAGTTGCACCTCCTTGAGAGGGATTTTTATATCCAATGTTATCATGGTGATCAACATAGAATAGATAGTTGCCACACTATAAGTAACTAGGATTTTTTTTTTTTAATAGAGAATTAGGTTCAAATAAAATTAAAACATTTAGAGTGGAGAGTGGTAGGCTTTGAGTAGCTATTTGAGGATCTAATTTCATAGTATATACTTTATTGATCCAAGTGATTTTTCCTAGAATAGTAGGGTTCAGAACTTTAGATATGACATTGAAACATGGGTTTCCAATGAAGCATCATCAAATATAGGTATGGAAGTAAAAATAGGAGGAGTTACAACCTATTTTTCAAAATTTAGTGTCATAGGTGGGTTATCAATAAATTCAATTAGAGGAAGAAATTGAACATTACGAGAAAAAATATATTGTGTTATCTTAGGAGGTGAAATAAATATTTAATATATTGATGGAGGAGGAAGTCATTTTATCACCATATTATTGAGTAAGGCATCCATTTGAGGTGAAATATAATAAGATGAGGATTCATTTTGCCTCTCATCAAATTATTGTGGAAGTTTTGGTCTTGGAGGTGAGGTCTTCATTGTAGTAAATTATATTTTTATTAAAACCTCCACATCATTTTATACATATATGTATACCTACTTATGGGGGTGAGGATGATGGTTATGTACTACTTATATCTTTCCCTTTAGTTAAATTATGTGTTCCTTCACATTAACATTAGGGTCATACTTATGGAGATCAAGTTCATCTTAATTCAAAGAAGGCATGTGTTCAAACCTGACCAAAGTTTGAAAGTGTTCCTCACTACTTTGAATGGCATTAGAGGCCAACAAGCTTATCTATTCTCTTTAAATATGCCACCAATTCTTTTTATAATTTGGTATGAAATCTCCCACTCTACAAGTTTATTAGGTACACACTTAGGTATCTTGAGAGGAGGTACCACAATTCTTTTGATCCATACAACTATGCATATGGGGTAATAAAAATAATCTCCCTTGCATAGAATTGGTTTTATGATATATTTAAAGAGTATTGGTATTCATATTTCATTGATGGATTTGTATAAATAAGGGTAAAAGGAATATCAAAAGGTCCTAAATTTATTTGCATTAACTTTAACAAACTGAAATGGACTATGGCCCTCAAAAGTAGGAGTTCATCATGGAATGGGATCAAATATAACTATTACAAAAGTTGAATTGATTAAGTAGTACATCATGTATAAATTATATCCATCCTTTACTCCCATTAGTTGGTGTGTCAAATTGAAGAAGACTATTTCCCCTAAGGCCATGACTTGCTTTTCATTGACGATCATAGACAACAAAGGCGACCTAATCTTATTTATATGATAAATAAATGTAGATCCATATAATATATTCATGATATCCATGCTTATTCAAACACCTATATTCAATAATATAATGGTAATTTTATCTACCTTTTTTCTCTTGACCCAATTTTTGGGATCTTCAAACCGATCATTTAGAACTCCCCTTATATTATGGATATTGAGCTAGTTTGACACCACTATCTTATTATAAACTATTGTGAACTGAAAAAATTGGAAAAATCCTTCTATGGCCAAACCAACAAGAAATACTCTTTTATTTCATTTATTTAAGGATAGAACCATGCCATTTTGGTATATGGCCTTAGATAATCCATTGTATAAAATGTCTTCGCATAGAAATACCTTAGGTTTTGTAGTCACTAGATGAAGTCTTACCCTTTTTAGAGCCATGCGATCATCTAAATAATTAATTTTTGTAGAAGAGGAATAATTCTCATTTGGTATTGGCTTCATTATTTCTCAGTTATTCTCAAATATATTTAGAATGTGCAGGATGTTCATGGTCACAAGATTGAGAGATTGAAATGCATGGCATTCTATGATTCGCTCACAATTATGCACTTATTGAAATAATGCTCATAGAGTTTATCTATTGAAGTTATGTGATGTTTTAAGGTTTCAAGGTGACAAAGTAGTGAAGCACTATAAACACAATGTGTGAAAGAATTAAATTGACTCAAATTCTCAATGTTAAAATGACTTTTATGGAAAAAACTGAATACTGTAATGTTCATAATGAATAACATCATGACACATGCCACATTGTGTTGGGTTTATAATCACAAAGAAAGTGTGATATTAAGAAATTATTCAAACGAAAACCTAAATGTCAATTCAAGTATAATTTAGTCATCAAAACATGAATTCAAGCCAAGTAAATTAATTATTAAAAAACATGTGTAAAGAGTACGATGCTTTTTCATAAGGCCTCATTGTTCTCAAAATGTGTGATTTGTTTAATAGTGTGAAAATGACCCAAAATGTAGAGTATTCCATTGAAATCTATAAAACATCGTGTCTTCAAAACCTAGTCATTATGTATAAAACAAACTAAATATTATACGTGAAATAACTATGAGATTATACCAAAACAAATTTTAAAACTATTAGATCATGATGACAATATTTAAAACGTTTATATTGATCATATAACCGTGGCCTTCTTCACAAACTCGATTCTATAAAAGTGGGTCCTATTTCAAAAGAAATGATGGTCTAGTTATCACAACTACTACTTTATTGCAAGCCCTTACTTAAAGGCAATACAAGTGAAGATAATTATTTTATATCGGATTTGTGGCCAAATTTGGCATTTTGAAAATATGTGGATAACGTCAACTAATTGTGCATAAACTAAAAATATAAACATGGTTCACTTGCTAAGATTGATAGGTGTAAATGATGTTATTGTAAATAGATTAAAATGTTAAAAATATTTACTTATTTTTATTGGTTATTCTTTTTTTGTGCTTTAGCATGTGCTACGATTTTAACGTTACATTTTTTTCGTATTGTAATTGATCAGTATTTTGACTTTATTAAATGTGTTTGCTGTCCAAAAAAGTAAAATTGCACAGATTTTTGTTTTTTGTTGTAAATTTGCTTTGTGCACTGTTATTTTTAACATTTCATTTCTTCCAGAGTGAGAGCCAAAACCATGTTTACCAATTGAAAAAGTTTATGATTTTACGATTTATTAAAATGACAACCCAATTTTTTTGGAAGAAAAATTATGTAAAAATTTTTTTAGTGTAAAAATATCTACTTACAATTTTCTAACTTTTTTATAGAAAAAATCATGTTGTCACATTTACAAACTATTTTAGCTAAGTGTAACTAGTTAGAAATTTCTCAGCATTTTATCTTCAAATGTAATAGTATAGATTTGATACTCATAGGCAAAAGTATAGTAGGTATTAGTTACCAACTTATGTTTTTTTATAGGCTGTGAGCATACTTGAATTCAATAAAGTAGGGTGCAGGTTAATCTTGATCTAGGTTATCAATAGAGTTTGAAGATGAATTGTTTGGCATATAAAATATTGTTTCCAAGTGTCCAAAATTTAACTTGTATATTTGCAGTGTTCATGTTTTTAGGAGTCAAATTATTTGTCAAAAGCTGCTAAACATGTTTAACTTATTTAAGTAGAAAAACACAAAGCAAATATCAATATTGTAGATGGAAAGAAAAGTGTAGTTATATTGGAATCAAAAGCTGCCATGATCGATCAAGTAAACAGAGTCCGAGGTAAGTTGTTTTGAAGTTATCGTCTATCTAAATAGAAGGATTAGGGGATTTTTATTGATTACAAAAGTTTCTTTTGTATATCTTATTTAAAACATGAATAGAGGGGCACTGAATATCGATTAACAACCAACCTAAAAGGATTATTTTGTTTAATTTTATATGATTAGGTTATGTTAATATATTAGTAATACAATATTATCATTTCTAGGGTAAAAGTGGGATCATTATAAGAATGGGTTATTGTATTTTTTATTTGCAATAATCAATTGAAAGCTTGTGTAAATTAAACAATTATAAATTTGGTTATTTTTGTTGAAAAAAAGTATAAATTTAAAGGTTTTAAGTTTTAGTCGAGTTCAACTACTTCTTAATCTTTCACTTTCCTTGGCTCAGAAGACAAAAACTTTATGAAAAATTGTTTGACTTTCTTTGAATTGTGTTGGATCGATTTTCATGTGATAGTTTTATGCAAAATTGTTTGACTTTCTTTGAATTGTGTTGGATCGACTTTCATGTGATGTAAAATTCCCTTCCATTTTGCACTAAATATCTATTATGTCACAAAATAATGATACATAGTTTATACCTCATGCCATATCCCTTTCAATTTCTGTTAGTGTATGACAATGAGATAAAATCCCCAATACCCCAACATTATGGCTTGGAATTTCTTCTTCTATCTTGTCTATGGATTGATTGTATGGATGCTAGTATTAACTCACATAAAGATCTTAAAAATGATTGGAAAGTGAAAGTCATATCTTTAGATATTATTTCTTGCAGAGGTCTAAGTATGGTGGCTTCAATTTAATATAACTTTTACATTTAAGGTCTAATCAAATGTTGATCATTTCCACATCATTTTCCACTTTGTGGATACTAATGACAGATAATTTTATCATGTTTGCCTTTTAAATTTACATTAGATCCCACTCATTAATTTTTTATATCAAGATATGTACATTTAACATTAAGTGGAACCATTGCTTTTGATTTGATTCCATTCAAATGGGTCTTATGTTACACCTTTCTATGACATCTTTTTCTGATTTGTTAACATATTTTCCCTTCTTGTCTTCACTTGGATTTTATGTATCCTAGTATTGACATGTCTCAAGTTTGACCATTCCTTTGTGCTATGTTTTATATATTATTGTCTTTATAATCTATTTACCTTGTGCAATTTCTATGTTTGAATATAAAATCACATATTTTTGAACCATAATCAAATTTCATTACTATGCTATGATCAATCCTTATGTTCTCTACTACCCAATTGAAGTCACTCAAGGCTTTCTTATAATTATGTTACATATTTATTTTATCTCATTTTATAAGGTTTTCAGTTAATGCCACTCTTGTACCTTTATTTAGTACTGAATAAAAGCTTTGTTCCTGCTTGAGTAGACATGCATGATAAAATGATAACTATGGCCAACACTTTTTAAACATTGATCTTTTTTTTGCATATATTTTTATTGACCTGTATAATGACCGTATTAAATTAAAGTTTAGAAATTTTTTAATGCTACTTAATATGAATATTATATATTTATTTGAACATAATAATCAAGCAAAATTCTTTGCAAACTAGTAAAATATTCAATTTTTGGGACAATTATCATGTTTTATATTTAGATTTGTGAATTCTAAATACTAGAGGAAATTATAATTGTGTGTTTATGCTTCAACAAAAACAAAGTTAGCAATGAATGCAATAACTAGTTCTAAAGTATACAATATTACCATGTTGACATTATATGTTTACCAATCATGAAAAAAAATTATGATGAATTATTAAGCATGCTTTGTCTAAACAAAATATTTTGGAGGCCAATAAATGCCAACCGTAGATCAAAGAAGAAGGCACCATCCTTACCATGACAATGGGAATTCAACCATGTGGAGTGCTTAACTCTATCTAAGGTTCATGAAATTAGGTTTGGATGCCCAACTCTATGGCAAAAGGAGGAACATTTAACACCATAGTTATAAAGGAGTGATGTCTAAGAAACTATGGAAACCCATAGGCTAGGACAAAGCTTATTTACAATTGAAAATATGTATCTCTATAAATTCAAAGTTGGCAAGGGGCCTACAAGTGATTCTTAAAAGTTTATTTTCTTATCCTTGTCATGTAGCGATGTTTTCAATTGCATAACTGATCTGGTAAGGTTTTTTTTGGCTAACCTCTACTCCCCATAAGGACTTAGTGCTCTGTGCCTTTTTTATTTTACAATGCTAAATTAATATATATTTTATTTGTAATATAGTTAATGAAAAAAAATAACAATGCTGGGAATGTTTACTATTTGCATTTTAGTATTGGTAATGTATATAATTTTTAGTATAATTACTATATATATTTTCTTTGAAAATTACTTTGAAATGTATTATGCCAATGTATATGATTTAAATTTAAATTTATATAATATTAGTTTATTTTAATTAAAAATTAAGCACAAAATTAATATCTAGTAGCAATACAATTAAAATATACAACTAATACAATTGAAACATACAATTAATATAAAAAATATTAGCATTACAATGTTGATAATGTAAATAATTTGCATTACAATTAATATAACCTTTTTATTTAAATTTGTTTCATGCTAAAAATGTATACCATTTTCTTTATAATAGATATATTATTTTTAATTAAAATTGATTTACAATATAGTTAAGCAATGTGTATAATTTTGTATTGAAATTTATATAGTATTAATTACTTTTATTTAAAATAAAAACATACAATGAATATAAAGCATTGATATAATTAATACAAAAATAATCATGTTAACAATGAATAAAATTATTTTTACTAAAAAAATATCTATCAAAAATGAAAAACTAAAATATAAAACCAGAATCTGATATTTATGATATTAATATCCAATATCTCTTATATTAGAATCTAATTTTATAATATTAAACTCCAATAGCCTCAAAATTAGGTTTAAATAATGTCAAAGGCAGAATTTTATTTAGACATTGTGAAAAACCAATATCATCGACTTGAGATTGTACCTTGGAGTGGAATGTGTCTAGACTAGATGAAATGGTGGTTTTCATTGATTGTTGGTTCTCAATCTTAACTCAATTTATCCTATATACACACATACATTAAGTCATTTATTATCAAGGATTAAACCAAGTCATTTAATCACATGTTGATTGTATCCATTGAACACTTGTTAAGGATTCTACACATTGATCCTACTTAACCCTCACCATATCTTGATGAATCTTGGTTTCATATTTATACTAAAAATAAGGTTGTATTATGGATTATATAGTTTCAGATCATTATATTAGGATGATAATTCTTATCTCATTGGGTTGGGACACATGCATTGAAAATACATGATCTTTGCTTCTAAACATATTTAACTAAAACCCTCAAGAGTGATGGACCTATAATGCTAAACATTTTCTATAGTCTCTAGTCTATTATGTGATTAGGGATACATGAAAAGAGAATGAATTATTACATTTTTGAACATAATTGAATTGATTATAACAATATTAATGTGCATGCACTACATGTGAAGGGTTGTAGAAAGTTTTAGACCACTTGGATTAACAAGACCACATTCATATAAAATGGTCAAGCCACATTCAAGTGTGAAAGTGGTCATAAAAAACACAATTTGTCTTTTTTTCACTGAATCTACATATCTCTAAAGATTATTTTCCATATCATTAATCACTTTCAAAATTCATGTTAGTTAGAAACAAGTACACATATATCACTTCAATTGCATTTGATAATTTACATCCTTTGGTACCTCTATTCCATTTTCCTATCTACACTTATACATATAAAAAAGATAAATTATCATAATTTACTATATCATCTTATATCTCCTTTGTACAATTTTTTTAAAAGATTGGTGTAGTGTTTTGAAAATTTGTGCACACTTTTTATGCTTATAGGTGTTTAACAATGGTAGTAGAGGGTGGAGTGTAATGTAGTGAGTTATTTATAG
Organism: Torreya grandis; assembly: GCA_037957365.1. NCBI lineage: Eukaryota > Viridiplantae > Streptophyta > Pinopsida > Cupressales > Taxaceae > Torreya > Torreya grandis. The sequence continues at coordinate 102,542 of JARHVA010002920.1, read as the reverse complement.
TTATACTGACTTTAAATTTGATGTTGGTTTAATGTCACAAATAAATTTCAACTGTAAATTTGAGTTCATTTGATCGACACTAGAATTTTATTTTTTCTTAAAGATATCAATCCAAAAATTGTAATATCTTGGCCATACGATGCATTATGGAGCCTAGTATTTTTTAGAAATATTTTTTTAAACCCAGCATAATTATGTAGCTAGATTAATGTCAATGTCACTAAACAATGGGAAATTTATGGAGAAAGTAATGCAATTATTAATCAATGTGGTATGTGAAAAATATAATATAATAATCTTGATATTTAAATGTCATATATATATAGTTAATATATTTTTACTAGTTTTAAAACACTTACTTGGCACAAACCTAAGAAGTACAAGATGAAATGATGTGAAAAAAATGAGGAGATACCACATTATTTTTGAGTTATGTTGTGCATCACTAGAGGCTTGTATGCCATGCTATAAGGCATTGTGGTGGTGTGCAAGAGTATCATGAGACTAGGTGCATAGCACGAGATATCATGAGATTGGGGAACTATACATACTTAAGAATATCATGTATATTTACATGGTTTCAATTGGATCATTCATTTATGGGGACTTAGACACAATTCCAACCTTCCTCACATCCATGTGTATAAAAAATATAATAAGGGTCATTCAAAAAATATTTCATTATTACCTTTTTATATGATTTCCCTTGTTAAGTCCATTTTTAATATTCGATAATATCATTATGGTATATTTATAAATATAATTTATCCCATCACATTTTGCATTATTATATTTCTTAAAATTTAAGTTATTTATAAAATGGATTTTATCATATATTTAGTGATATTTATGATAAAGTTTTTTGAGCTAGAATATATAGTAATTATATATAATGCATAGTAATTTAACTTGAGTTCATTAGTTTAGTTTTAATACATTAATATGATGAGATAACAACATTTACAAGATTGATTGGTAATGTGATTTGTATGAACATTATTGTTTACTTCTCCTCATCTCCCATCTTTATGAGAGTGGAATGGATTAGTTGTTATTAAACCAAGTCATATAAATATATGAATATTTATAAAGAGAACATTTCATATATTTATGGAACCCACATATATTCAAAAACATTTTAAAGTTGCGAGTCAAAATATATGTTTCATAAAGATGTTTTATAGTGGTTAAATATGGGTCCATATTTACAAGTTTTTTGACATGAGAGTTCAATATGTGTGAGGATGTTAACATCCTGACATGATCCTTCTCCATTCTTAGGTCATACCCATTATGTCCCAATGATGTTGATAGTCCTCATAAAAATAAAAGCTGGATGTATCGAATAATAATAATGTTTCCCTCTAAGGGAACCCAAATTATAAAATGTGAAATAATAATTTTTAAAAAAATATTATATTATTATTTTAAAATATTAAAAATAAATGAATTTATCTACTCTACACTTCACAATCTAATTAATGCAATGTTTCACTTAGGAAACCATACATATGAAGAAAGTAAAACTTAGGATATAACATGGAAGTGAAGTAAGGGAAAAGCAGTTTTACATGAAATATAATCATCTACCCATACAATATTGTAATTAGATCTATTAAGATTTTATAAAATAAAAAAGAAAATAGAATTACAATAAGAAAAATTATAGAATAACTAGTGAGATGTATGTGAGTTAGTTAAGTGGTTTGGATATTTCAAACTCTACCTAGGTTTAAATATTTGGAAAGGTATATGAGGGTAGTTATGGTCATTGGTTGTATTCTCAATACCATTATTTATTGGTAGTTATTCTCAAGTTTAGTGGTATATTTTATTGGTAATTATTGGTATACATGTGGTATTACATAGGGATATAGTCCCCTAATTTTATCTCAGACCGGTTCACACTTTGGTTAAAAACCATCAACTAAAATAAAAATAAAAATTATAGAATAAGTAATAAGTGTTAAAAGAGGGTTCTAATATAATAATTTATTTTTCATGAATCTTACAAAACCTAGCAAAAACATACCAAAATAAAGGTCCAAAAAAAGAGATGAATAAAACCCTAAATAGACATAATTCTAGAGTTACAAAAGTGGGAGTACAATTTAATCTAAGACTTCAAAGATGCTAATCGATTTTCCTAAATTTTACATAGATATCTAGAAAAATTATTTCCTACTTTTCAAACCTAAAAACTCAATAGAGAAAAATATAAATGCAAGAAAAATGAGGTTCATATTTATTTAACCCTTAAATGAAATGTTTATGGGTCTATATTTCACTTTAGGCTTAGGGTTAAGAATATATAAATAAAATGGTACAAGGGTGATAATTAGATCTACAACATGACAATTAAATGCTAAATTAAAATATAAGCATACATTAAATTTATTATGCTAAGATAGTCTAAATAAGGAAAGTACAACTAGACTAGATATAAAAATGACAAATAAGAGATTACTTATCTTCTTATAATACTAATGTAATTTTGGATCTAGAACAAGCTAAAAGTAGGTGATAAGACAATTTCGGAATAGTTGTTAGATTCTAGATTTGGTATTACTAGGTATCTAGATAGTTGTGTCAATCATGGATAGTTGTGTTGACATTACTATCTAAGTCCAATGATAGTGTCTTGTATTAAATATTTGATGAAATAGGATATGACCACATGGAAGCTTATGGGTTTGGCTTCACCTACACTTGGGTACATTTAGATTGACATCATGGAATGATGTTCTTTGTGAAATGGCGAAACCATAGCTTTCCATCTTCAATGTGAACTTTGAGTAAATGGGTTAGTGGGAATATTGTGTTGAGCTGACTCTAATGACCCCATTGTTAAAGGACATATATTATATAGCCAATACTTTGAACAGGGCCTCTAAATGATGTATTTTTATCCTATGTGTTAGCTTGTATTTGAATCATGTAATGTGTGTAGATAAAATACAACAATGACCTATCTTGTAACTTGTAAAATCAGGGTCTTGGGCTACTTTTTTAGTACCTGAGATATGTAAATATGAAATCCCTATGACTGGTTTGTAAATATAAATAAATATGAAAGCGTTGTTCAATTTAATGCTCTTTGGTATTTTTCTAGGTATTCATAGGTGAGGAATGAATGAGGGTTGATTATTGTATTTACATCAATCCATTTGGAGTAATAACTTATATAAAAGCACTTAGGCTGACCATTATGATACATTTCATTTGAAAATTAGATGACTTTAGGGCACTTAACACTTGTATCAGGGTAATATAGTAACATCGATGTTATTATATGTCCCATACGTTAGTGTCTAGAGAATAACAAAATAGATACAAGCTCAAAAAATTTAGAGGTATAAAACATGTACATTTTAAGCATTCTAGGAAAGATATAATGTCTATGTTATCAATATAAAACTGGTCAGACTAAGAAATAGGGCAAGGGGCATAAGATAGAGGAGGATTTTAGAATCAAGGAGAGTGTAGAACTAAGAGGAATAACTAATGCATATAATCTAGGTTAAAAGTACTTGAAATAGACTAAATTTTAAAGATCAAGGTTTAGGAGTACACCTATATATCAATGTAACCACCTTACCTATTGGTAAGTTATTTTACAAAATATGTATCATTATAAGGATCTGAATTTGAGATTAAGATATATATATCCTTGGATGTATGTACTTAAATATTTATCTATATTTATCCTAATCTCAACTTCAAATTCTTATAATGATACATCTTTTGTAAAATAACTTGCCAATAGGCAAGGTGATTACATCGACACATAGGTGTACTCCTAAACCTTGATCTTTAAATTTTAGTCTATTTTAAGTATTTTTAACCTAGATTATATGCATTGATTTTACACTGTAACATGATCTTATTGTTATATTAGTCACTATAAAATAACTCAAATTCAACTCAAGAAAATATAAAGTGTGCATACACATCCAAGTACTTATTCCTTTTCATTAAACCAACAATTTCATTACCATATTAAAGGGAAAATGTAGATGATATTTTATGATTATGTAGCACTTCAATATTATACACTTGAAAAAATCAAACATTGGTTTTCCCTCTTAGTTTTACATCCTCATTAATTCTAAAAGTCTCACATCTACTCTATCTTGTGTCCCTTGCCCTATCTCTTATTCTTACCAGTTTTATATTGATAACACATACATTATATATATGAAAGCACATGCCCCCAAATTTGGAGTAAAAGTAAGTTTCCACATTGTAATTGAGATTAGCTCAATTATGCAATACAATAATACTTATAAACTAGTGAGGTTGGATAATCAAGTCCAGCCTAAAAACTTAGTAATATTGAGTGATTTGATCACCTCAACCATACCAAAAGGTAAACTAGCTACTACAGTAGATTGGCTCAATGTGGTTTGTAAAACCCTGTAAGGTATAAAAATGTGCAATGGTTTTGGAATATGAAAATTACTATGATTTTGTAATATTAGGAACATGTTACATAACATATATACCTTAGATATGTATCATGCTAAAATTGTGTATAACAATAGTACCAATGTATATAATTCTACCACAACTATGAATCTAAATCATATAACTATTTGTTTTGGCCAATTTGGATAATTGTGTAAGTGTGGAAGACATGATTTAAAATAATGCCACGACTATATGGAGAAATTTGAAAACTGACATAAGTACCAATGTGGAAGACATGTTTCCAAAACATGCCTCCACTATAAACTAGAGATGTTTAATATTGAATAGGTGTGTAAAACATGTTTCCAAATCATGCCCCCCACTGAATCTATGGATTGATATAAGTGACATATATTGAATGCACATAGAGAACAAGCTTATAAATCATTACCCCACTAAATCTAAAATATATGAATGTGTGGAATCCATGTCCATATAACATGTCCCCATATAATCTGTAAGTTGATATAAGTATCAAATACTGAATGAGTGTGGAAACAATACTTCTAAAGCATGCCCCCACTAAAATAGATTGAAGAATATGCTCCCCAATCATGTCCCCCCTAATATTCCCCTCCGTTGCCCCCCCACCCCTTCCCTTCCCCCACCGGCCTCCCCCTCCTTAGGTGAGGGAAAGGTAATAACTAGGATTTGCCTCACCTCAAAAGGGTAAGATAACTGTATAGTCTATGAATGTAACCATGTATCATATAGAAGTAAACATGTCTAGGTAAATGTATCATTGAAGCACATAGAATAATTATGACCACATGTAGGCCTAAGATGCATGATACATATCATGGAATTATCTAGATAAAAAATAGTACATGCTTAAAAATAAAATAAACACACACACAAGAGCACTCAAAATCAAGTCAAGAGATAATGGTCCAAGGAGACCACAAACAAGGGGCATGTTCAAAGGCCACACAATAGAAAGGACAAGACTTAGTCAAATGTCCATGAAATAAATAATGGCATATTAAAATATCCATACAATAAACAATGACATATGCAAATTTCAGTAAAATCATACATAAACACATGGGCCACAATCAAAGGAGAATATTCAAATACTTGAATAAGAAAGACATGACACTCAAGAAAGTGCATAAATTAAAGAATAAGTAACTAATATAAACATGGAATAGTGGCCCATGGATCCAATGTATTAGATAATTATGTCAATTATATAGCATATGGAGTACCATGTGTAAGATATAAGCATGTATAATAGGCATGTGTAAGTACATATTTAATCTCAAACATGATAGTGTAGAGTGATCATAAGATCATATAACTTATGTGTATCGAGATAGACGAAAGGAATGAGCCCAATGTCTATATGACGTGATTAGAAGAAAACCCTAACATCAAAAAATTGGAGTGTATCATGTATATATGTATGCTTGTATCATGCCCAATGTAGAAGTGTGACACATATGTGTATGTATGATTAATTGAGTTTGTGGTCGATCAATATGGAAGTAACCCATGGATGCCAAGGATCCAATAAAACATGTAAGTGCCAATTTTTTCATTTATTGAATGCTTTTTCTTTTTTGGTATTTTTTAAGATAGAAAAGATCATCCTATGATGCCATCCAATTGATGATCATAGATATATCCCCTAGTAAATTTGGTACAACACCTAATGTACACAACTAAGGAACATATATATGCATAATATCTATCACTATGGTATCGATGGTGATCTGTATATGTAAAATAAGACTTTATGGTCATGAAATAATAATAATAGTAACTAGAGTAGGGGTTTTTAGAACCCATAATTGAGTGCTTATTTATTTGTATAGATAAGTAGTAAGAGGAACATGTGTTAGTGCTCTAGATATCTAAACATGGTGGATAGTAGAAGATTGGGATTTCATGGAATCCACTATATGTATCTAATCTAATGGTCTATAAAGTATCAGTTGCGTAGTAAAGGAGATTTCTTGTTACTTACCCTTTTACAATGGATTAGACTTAGAACGCTTAATAGTTAGCTATCTAGGTATATGTTTCTTCTATTCAAGAGGATGCTCATATGGAATTTTAGAAACTATAATTATTTGATTGGAACTAATGTATTTGACACACCCATACATTGTATAAGGTATTACTCGAAGAGTGTGTATCCAATGTCTTACTAATAACATATCAAAGATGATCATAGAAGGGATAACTAAAAAAGTAGTAACCACATGTGTAGGATCAACCCGTAAGGGCAAGTCAATCTCAACAAGAATATTATGGGAGGTCCCATTGAATGCTCTAAATAATCTAGTAGAGGGGTGTAAATCATGATGAGTATAACCTGAGTGTGTAATTAATGTCATGGTGAAAACATTTTCACTTGGACCATTATCAATAATAACACTGCATATGGGGTGTTTATCAAGGTGTGATTGAATGAATATGGAATGAAGATTGGAGCCATCATGCTTACTATCATCAAAGGAAATATATTATATTTGAACCATATGAGGTATATATTATAAGTACCAATAATCCCATTTAGTGGGTGTGTATAATGTGATATAGGAAGATGTACCTTATATGCCATTCGGACTTCTAGTTCTTTTTTAGAATGGTCTTGCAAAGGATTGTTAAATATTTTCTATTTATGGTGATCACTAGGTTGAAAACCTAATTCCTTTGAAGGATCCTTTAATGAATAATTTTGGTTATCAATAAGATCTTGGATATTGTACTTCAAGATAAAGCATGTACTCATATAATGTCATGGTCCTTGATTATAATTGTAATAATCATTCACATTATATCCTTTGGGTAAAACCTATATCCACCTTAATAGGATGAGGGAGAGATATAATATGACACTCTAATTACCATAGGATTAATGAAGTTGGGGACTGAAGTAAACATGTAAATTTTCTCCTTGATACATTATATAAGATAAGCCGATTAGGCTATAGTGAAACTATGTTAAATGTGAAGGTTGTTTCTTTTTTAGGTTTAGGAGGTTTTACCTTATAACTTGGCTTTATTGTAAATTTTTTACTAGATGTATATTTTATATACACATAATATTTTTAACTTTTATCAAATACTAACGCTTTACATCTTGCAGGAATCCATGAAGACTCAATATTTATGAGTGCATGCCCTAAAGGGTGCACTAGGAAAGGGGTAGGTAGACCTTTGGTGCTTCATAGGATTATTTTACCTTATTTCCACATATTACCAATCCAACTAGTCCCTAAAACCATTCCCTAATCTATTACTCCTCCCTTGCACACTCTTCCAATATTTTTCCTCTTTTCATCCCTCTTTTCCTCACCTTAATCCCCTTTTGATAGTCAGTTATACTAGGTTGATTGGGTTGACCCTATACATTTTTCATCCTTTGATTATTGTATAGGGTCGATTAGGTAGACCCTATACTATTTTAAGATATTTTCACTTGAGATTTATGTTATCCCTTTGGCCAACCTAGCTCGAGAACTAGTGAACAATTGACCAAAAACATACATGGTCGATTGGGTAAACCCTGTATAGTTGGATCTAAGGTGAGATTTGACTATAAATACAAGGTCATTTTGTATTTATTTCAATATGCAATCAAGATTTATTATTCACTTGCACTTCTTTACAATCTACTCTTCTACCATTTTACTTGAGGATTCTTAGCTTAGGGTTTCTACTTAGAAAATCTAGTCTTGTGGAATGGCTTGGATGTTTTAGCCTCTCTTAGTGATCCTTATAAACCAAAACCTCTTGTGAATCCCATTTGGCCAAGGGAGAGATTGAGTCTTGATGGGTTCACATTTAGATAAGTATATTCTTAATTTGTTCACTTCTCTTTAGTAGATAGAAGTAACATAAGTATTGGCTCGAATAATATTACTCTTCATATTCCATGTATTAGGGTCTTACTCATACTTAGCTTAATTGATATTCTCCTATACATGTTTTGATTGCTTTAATAACCCCTCATATTGTGCCACAAGCTTTGGTGAGCACTATATTAGATTTACTTTCTTGTTTATTAGACATAAGTGAAATATTAAATCTAGGATGTTTTTAGAGTTATTACTTGATTGTGTTAAAAAGTAGGCTTTGGAACGCTTCATAACATGGTGTATTATGATAAGTGATCCCCTAATTAGGTCTAGTAGATTTCCATATTGGTCATGCTCCCACTTAAAAAATGTATTCTCAATCAGAAGTTTAGGTATACTATATCTTCTTCAAGCCAAGATTGATTTATAGACATGATGAATTTATGATTGCATACATTCTAGTAAACCCAATGTGAACTAACCCTTGTAGGATTTATTCACTTATTTCATTCTTTCATCATTATTTTTATCATATATTTGCCATATTGGGTTGATGACATCAACCCAACTCTAATTTCTATGCATAATTTTTTAGGTACATGCTAATGGATCGACCTAGTCAACCTAGTACAAGTTTTCAGCTTTCCATACTTCCATTCTAGAATACTAGATCGAACCTGTTAACCTAGTACAATTTCTAGACTTTTAGATATCATGTTTAGCATACTACATCAACCCAATTGGCCTTGTATAGTACATGCACTTAACAAAAGGTTCTTGCAGATCTTGATCGACCCAATTAACCCAGTTAGCATATTTTGAAAGCCTTCCACAAGGATTCCTAATAACAATCTTCCTTCTCTACATATATGATCCACCAAGGTTCCTTTTTATCCTTCTATCTCTTTCTTTATAGTCTTTCCTTTCATAGTTTGTAGTCTTCAAAACTACCCTTATACAGTCAATTGAATAGACCATTTTGACCCAGTTCTATATTATGTGTGCTATCTAGGTAACTAGGTCAACTTTGCCAACCTTATTCATTTTTAGACCTTGTTTCTATAGTATAAGATCAAACCTATTGAATCTATTTTGTATTATGCATACACTATTGACTGTATCGACACTATACCTTATTTCAAAGTTGGAATTAACTTTTATATGCTAGTAATTATCTCACACTTTCACTTCTTATTGCTTTCATGCCTAGAATAGATAACATAGTCTTATTAGATGGTTTTAAATTAACCATTTAGTTTCACTATTTTATATTTTATGCACACATGACCAAATCATAAAATCTAAACAAACATTTTAACATTCGACTACCCAAGGCCAACCTACTTGGATTTCATCACCAAGGGGAAGCTAACTTGATGTTTTGGTCACGTATAAAGCATGTCTACTGGTATATTTTTATTAAGCACCTAACATTCTTATTTTTATAGTTTGTGAAGTGAGGGGGTAGGCCCCAATACCAAGCCTATATCATTACCACTATAGATCTCTTTCAGCCCAAACTACCTAAAAATATCCTTAAATTACTTTCTAGTACCTTATGGCCAACTTCCCATCACATTTAAAACATATTCTAATAATATTATAAATATTCAGGTCAACTATTTATTTATCTCTTTACTTTCCAAGTTGATTTCTTACTCTTTGCTCAATTGTATTTTGTATCATAAATACTTACATTAGCTAGCATTGGTGTAAGGTTTTGTGTTGTGTGCCTCAATTGGATTAGCCAATGTCAATCCAATTGATTGTTCATTTATCTTCAATTATTAATTTTCAAATTACTTAAAAAATTATCTTGTTATTATTCACATTATATTATAAGCTTCCTTATCTTCCGTATCTACTATACTAGGTCGACCCAGTCGGCCCTATACATTTTTCCAATTTTTATCTATTGTACTAGATCAACCTAGTCAACCCTATACTATTTACAGAACCTATATTGTCTTTTTATCCCTTGTCTATAGTGCTAGTTCAACCCAGTAGACCCTATGCTACTTATAGACCTTGTGCTCTATACTAGGTCAACCCAGTCAACCCTATACTATTTTCTACTTTCCCTGTTTGTCAATCTAGTTCTCTATCTTTCCTTATTCTATATTCTATTTATTCCTCTTTAGTCATAATTAATTCTCATATCATAATATTTTTTGAAAATATAAATACATTTAGATACTATATGGTATGTTCATTCCTTCCTCTCTTTGCCTCCCAAGAGAACCATCACTCTTGTGGCACCTCTTCCCCTCCTTCATCCATGAACTGTAATATGGTGCAAATAAGACCTCAAGATGAAGTTGATGGGTCTGATCCTTTCCTTACTTACCAAGATAATTCTCATCTTCAAAACCTTAAAAGTAATGTGGGAGTAATTGACAAAATTTTTATTAACAATTCCACCATAATCCATCTTCTAATAACCCTCCCCCTAACACCAATTCGTGAAGTGTTCCTACTAACACCAACCAACCTCCTGATACAACTCAGCTTTTAGCTGAAGTAATCCAACAAATGAATATAATTCAAAATTATAATACCAATAAAATGATGAAACTTTAACATCATTTGATTAATATGGCCAATAAACCTCTAACTATGCATCCTCAAGCTAGTCCCAATTATTTTCCTCCAACTCTTAGGGATGCCTTTGGAAAATTTATTCCTCAACCCATAATGATTAAAAAGATGCTTCAAACCATTAAAAATGAGCCTTTATCTCCCTTCATTATCTCTATTTATATTGGTAACATATCTTCAACTATCAAATATGATGGACTAAAGACCCTACCTCATTTATTAAAGCCTTTGGGAACCTTTACAAAGAGTGGATCCAAACTAATACCTTTGCCACAACTAAACTCTTAGTAAAAAAACTTCACTAAAAATGTATTAGAATGGTATAACCAATCACCTCAATATTCTATCTGACTACTTTAAGATTTGGTTAATCCCTTAGTTAAATATTTTCAACACAATGATCTTCCTAAAAATTGTCTTAGCCACTTCATCAATGCTAATAAATCTTCCACTGAATCAACTCATGACTTTATCAGAAGATGGAAATCATTGGCCCATAAATCCAACCATAACATGACTAATGATAACTTATTTAACTCCCACTCTTCAATATAATCTTTGAACCTTTACTCCCCAAACACTTAATGAATCTCTTGATCAAATTAAAAGTCAAGACTTTCTCATGAAGCAATTCAACCCTAATCCTAAAATATTAAAAGGATATTTTCAAACATCTACTAATGATATCACTATAAATAATTCCCAATCCAAACCAAGAGTTACCAAAACTAATATTTCTTCACCTTCTCACACACCTCTTTCAATTTAGTAAATGAAACAATTTTTTTCACCCTTTAAACCTTTCATCTATCCCAATGCTCCTCCTAAGTGGTATGACCCCAATATATTATGTTGGTTCCATGCTAACATTGGGAATTCTCATGAATCTTGTAAAGGGCTCACTAAATTTTTTGTTTCCTATATGTTTGGTGATTCATTTAATCATGAAGCCATAATCAATGTTCATTGTCAAGAGTACACCATTGCCTCTAAAAAATGATAAGATTATAAAGCTTCTACCTCAAATAACCAAAAATAATTTTCAAATAATCAACCAAATACCAAGGATGTTTGTGCCATAGATGTTGATTATGACTAATATTATAACACTTCTCAATATGTCGGCACTGCTAATGTCAACTATCATTGCAAATTGGCTCACAAAGATCATGTTATTAATCCTAAGAAGTCATCTTTAAAATAACAAATTCTTAAAAATACTACCAACACTAATCTTAATTTGGAATACCAAGAGGAACCATCTCCTCCTTTTGATCCTCTAACCACATCTATAGCTTCCAAATCTACTTCACCTCCCAAACCTCATGATGGTTCATATAAATCACATTGGAAATTTCTTGAAGAACTTAACTCTATGCCTTGTAAAATTCCACTAATGGAGTTGGTTCACACTTCACCCTATCATCGTAAGTTCCATATGCAATGACTCCAAGAAATTAAAGATCCATCTTCTATAGATGAATAACCACCTTCTATCGATTCTCAACTTACCAATGTCAATATCATTAAAACTACGTGTCCTTATTCCAAGCCTTCCATTGAGTTCCTTGAAAAGGACATGATCAATGATGAAATTATTTTTTGTGCTGATTATCTTCCACTTTTTATCAAAATAGCCATTAATACTACCCTTATCCATAAATTTCTAGTTGATGAAGGCTATGGTATTAATGTAACATATTTGTAGCTTATCCAACAACTTGGATATAACAAATATCATCTTAAGCAAAACCATCTCACTTGTCATGGTTTTGATAAGACAAATCAAAATCCACTTTGTTGTATTTGTCTTCCATTAACCATTGGGCCTAAGACCATTCAAACTAAGGTTATGATCCTTGATTTACCTTTATCTTATAATATACTCCTAGGTTATCCATGAACTCATCAAATGAGGGCCATTGCTTCTTCTAATAGCCAATGTTTTAAATTCTTACTAATGGAAAATGGTATAAGCATGAAGATGATCCCAACACATGTAGTATTCAAATTCCTAATCCCAAATCCCAATACCATGTTCGTACTATTCCTAAGATCAATAATTCTCCTTTACCTAAGCTCATCGACATGAGTCCTAATTTACAAGTGAATCTTACATATTTTGATGATAATGAGCCTAATGAGTTGAAACATACTTAAATTACCATTAAGCTACCTCCATATATTTAGGAATGGCTTCTGCCTTCTCTATTACCAAGAGATCTACTATTAATATTATTGATGTTATTACCGATTTTCCCACTCCATGCAATGCTCAATAGCCTTCTTTACCTAAAAATTCCTTAACTTGAAATGACTTTGGAGTGGCCAAATTATTTCAAGATCCTCTCATCATGTCTCCTCCTATATTTAGTAACATTAGGATTTCACCTTCTGAAATTTCCCCTAATTCTCAAGCATGTACAATTTCTCCAACATATGATGATAACTATATAATGGCCTAAGCTCAATCTTGAGACTTGGATGTCTAACATTATCAAAAAACCTTAGCCCAAATTAATGTTTTTAATTGAGATGTGCACACCATTTATATGGATCATAACTTAGATCCCAAAGGTTATGTACCTCCTATTAATTCTCTACTTATTGATACTCCTTGGGTGGTATAGTAAATCACACCTTCCTAACCTCCAAAAATTCCTACATCTTTTTTGCCACCTATTGATCCAATCATTATCTCTAATCCTTCTCCCATCTTCAAACCCACAAATACTCTAATCCTTGTTGGAAATATTGTCATTGATGTCAAAGGTCTAGTATTATTGGTGATAAAGGCCCCATTGCATTTAATGATGTTTGTAATAGTTATATTTTGGGTAATGTGTGTTAATATTTATTTAATATTAATGAATATATTTTTTGTTGCATAAAGTCAAAAGAATGGGATAAATTTTCCCATGAAGAGTCATCTTGAAGAATTCCAAGAGTCACCAAGTGAAGACAAAAGAGGAAGGGCATAATTTCTAATGAAGGGAAACTTTGAGGAATATGAAAAGTCACCAAGATAAATAAAAAAGAGGAAAGTTTAGGATCTAACAAGAACAATTGATTACTTGTGCAAGCAACTAAACATGGAATTAAACCAGAATTATAAGCAACTAGAAATCAGAATCAGCAAAGAACATGAGATACAAGAAACAATAAAAACTTGTATTAAACTCTTCTCAAAAGGAAATACAATTGAAGAAATCTCTCTTTCTTCCACACCTCTCAGATGTACAGATCTCTTTCCCTCAAGAGTTTTCTCTCACAATTTCAAACAAAATTCAGCTACTTGAATTGTCTATTCTTTCATGTCTACAAGCTATGAAGATCTATCCCTATTATATAGAATTAGGGATCATGAGCTATGCATTCTCAACCATTAGATACACCTCCTAATCAAGGGTTTAAAACAGTCCTACAAAAAATAGAAACATAGACTTACAACTAACAGCTAAACTTATCATGCAAATAATCTGTTTATCCACAAAAATAGACTTTCTAGATGCACAGGTGACTGACGTCAGTCTCTGTCAGTCTGCTCATGACCGACATCAGCTGATCCATAATTGATGTCAGTAGCCTTCAGTCAATCCCTGACTGATGTTGGTGACTGTGTAATACAACAACCTTTGCATTTTCTCATTGGTGAAGCTTTTAGCTCCACAACTCAACAATCTCCCACTTGGAAATAAACAGCTACACCTGTACCTGTACAACAACATCTTCTAGCTTCTCCATCTTCAAGCTCAATTTTGAGGACCAACAAAAGTTGAATGAAGATTCAACTTCTCCTTTGTTACTAGCTTTGTTAACATATCAGTAGGGTTCTTATCTGTATGGATCTTTTCTAGCTTTAACTCACCATCCTCCAATACCTATCTAATGAAGTGGTACCTAAGCTGTATATGTTTGGTCCTTGAATGAAAGGCTGAGTTCTTAGCCAAATGAATTGCAATTTGACTATCACTATATAATATACAACTCTCTTACTCCTTTCCCAACTCTTTCATGAACCGTGTCATCCATATCATCTCTTTGCTAGCCTCTGTGACTGCAATGTATTCTGCCTCTGTAGTAGACAAGGCAACAACCTTCTGCAACTTTGAAATCTAGCTAACTACCATTCCACCAATAGTGAAACATAACCTGTGGTGCTTCTCCTGTCATCTAAGTCACCTGCCATATCCGCATCTACATATCCATGTAGAGAAGTATTTGACCCACCATAGCACAAATGCCTACTGCTAGTCCCCTTCAGATATCTGAGAATCCACTAAACTGCTTTCCAGTGTTCTTTTCTTGGATTGGCCATAAACTTACTAACAACTCCCATTGCTTGGGCAATATCAGGTCTAGTACATACCATTACATACATTAAGCTCCCAACTGTGGAAGCATATGGAACTCTACTCATGTACTCTACCTCATCATGTGATTTAGGACACTGATCTTTGCTCAGCTTGAAGTGTCCAGCCATAGGTGTGCCTACCAGTTTTGCATCTTGCATATTGAACCTCTCCAACACCTTGTTCACATAATCCTCTTGAGACAAAACCAACCTGTGATTTTTCCTATCTCTCTTAATACTCATGCCAAGGATTTTCTTTGCTACTCCCAAATCCTTCATGGCAAATGTGTGAGCTAATTTTACCTTAAGCTCAGAAATATCTTGCATGTGTGAACCTACAACCAACATATCACCTACATATAACAACAGGATAATATATCTACCATTATCTAATCTCTTAAAATACACACAATGATCAGATTGACATCTACTGAAGCCATGCTTAGTCATAAACCTGTCAAACTTCAAATACCATTGTCTAGGAGCTTGCTTAAGACCATACAAGCTTTTCTTCAACCTGCACACAAGCTTCTCCTTACCTTTGACCTCAAAACCCTCTGGCTGATCCATATATATTTCTTCATCCAAATCTCCATGAAGAAATGCTGTCTTAACATCAAGCTGCTCAAGATGCAAATCCTCAATAGTAACTAAAGATAATAAAGTCTGAATAAAAGTCATTTTTACTACAGGAGAAAAAATTTCACCAAAATCAATACCTAGTTTTTGTGCAAATCCTTTTACTACCAACCTGGCCTTATGTCTCATTTGTCCATTCTCACCTTCCTTTAACCTATATACCCATTTGTTTTTTAGTGTTCTCTTACCCGCTGGCAACTCAACCAAATCCCATGTTTGGTTCTCTTTCAAGGAATCAATCTCCTCACTCATGCCAAGTTCCCATTGTTTTCGAGTTTCTACCTGCATTGCTTCATCAAAACTCTCTGGTTCTCCACTATCAGTGAGCAATAAGTAGAATAATGAAGGAGAATATCGAATTGAAGGTTTACTTACCCTTTCTGACCTCCTGATGGGCATCTGAGACTCATTCACTACTTGTTATCCACTCAAATTCTCTGTCAGTGACCGATCTCGGTCATCTTTAGGCATGTACCTGACCGATGTCGGTTCTACCCGACTGACATCAATTCCTGTCTGACTGATGTCGGTCACTATCTGACTGACATCAGTTCCTATATGACCGATGTTGGTTCCTACCTGACCGACGTCGGTGTCTATGTTTTCCTGAGTGTGAAAATTCTTTCCCATGAGCTCATTTTGGATCATCACCTCATCCAATTCAACATTGCTCTGCTCAGAATTGTTTAGCTTCTTGAGCTGATCACTATACATCACTTTTTCATTGAAAACAACATCACGGCTTCTAACAATTTTGTTAGTTCCTAGATTCCACAATCGGAATCCGAAATCTCCAAAGCCATAACTAATAAAAGTGCACCTCATAGACTTAGCATCTAGCTTCTTTCTATTTTCCTTATCAATGTGCACAAAAGCTTCAGAACCAAAAACTCTGAGAAATAAAAGACCTACCTTTTTACCTATCCAAGCCTCTTCTAGAATTCCACCATCCAGAGCAGTAGAGGGTCCTTTGTTAAACAGGTAAACCGCAGTGTCTAAAACTTCTACCCAAAACTGTAAGGGTAAACCAACATGCAACCTCATACTCCGTGCATACTCCAAAATTATTCTGTTCATCCTTTCAGCAACTCCATTTTGCTGTGGTGTCCTTGGAACCATCTTTTACCTGCATATTCCATTCATAGAACAGTACCTGTTGAACTTATAGCTATAGTACCCATCACCATTGTCAGATCTAAGGCACTTCAATCTCAAGCCTGTTTCATTCTCAACCAAAGATTTCCATTTCATAAACATGTCAAAAACATCAAATTTATTTTTTATGCAATAAACCCATACCTTTCTTGTAGCATCATCAATGAAAGAAACATAGTACTGTGGTCCTCCAATATAAGCTACCTAAGCTGGTCCCCACACGTCTGTGTGAACAAGCTCTAGCTTGTGCTTCTTTTTTGTTGACCCAATTTTGAGAAATCTCACTCTCTTCTATTTCCCAAAAATACAATGCTCACAGAAATCTAGATCTATGCTTTTCAAATCTGAAAGCTTACCTTTTGACTTAAGAATACTCATTCTCTTCTCACTCATGTGGCCAAGCCTCTGGTGCCACAACTTTGCATCTACATCTGAAGTAGATAATACAGAAGGAGAATAATCAATAATACAATTACATAAATAGAGAGTACCTACTCTCTTACCTCTGGCTAAAACAAGTGTACCCTTGGAAACCTTCCATGATTTAGCTATTAGAGTTACTGTGCAACCCTCATCCCCCAACTTTCCTACAAAAATCAGATTCCTCTTCAGGATGGGTACATGCATGACATCCCTCAGCACCCATGTGTTGCCATTCTGCATTTTTAGCTACACTTTTTCTTTGCCAATAATTTTACAAGGCTCATCATCCCCTAAATAGACTATTCCAAAATCTCCCTGGACATAATCATTGAAATATTCCCTATTTGGGGTAGCATGGAAAGAGGCACCAGAATCTAAAACCCAAGATTCTATATTATTATCTAAAGAAAATATAAGAGCATCTTGTGCAACAATACCTGCAACTTTTGCTTCTTCTTTACCTTCATTCTGATTTTCTTCTTTAATCGGCAACCAACAATCTTTCTTTGCATGCCCTATCTTTCCACAATTTCAGCAGGTTATCTTTTTTTTTTCCATTTCTGGATTTGGATCTACCTCTCATCTTTGACTTAGACCTTGATCTCCTTTGCTTGTGCTTCTCTTTGTTCCTTCCCCTGCTTTCAATACTTAAAGTATTACCTGATGTTTCCCCTGTGCTTTTCGTATAAATTTCTTCATTCAAGATTACACTAACAACATCATCTACTTTAAAGATATTTGTAGCAGATGCAGTATTACTAACTGCCGTTACCAACCTATGCCAACTTTCAGGTAAAGAGCATAATATTAATAGAGCCTTAATTTCATCATCAAAAACTATTTTGACTAAATTTAACTGATTTACTATTGCATAGAAATCATTTAGATGACTAGATACAGATCCACCTTCCTACATTTGCAAATTAAATAACTGCTTCATAAGATATACCTTATTTGAAGCTGAGGGCTTTTCATATAAATTTTCTAAAGTATCCATCAACTCTACCATGGTCTTTGCCTGTGATAAGTTGGAAATCACAGAAGATGCTAGGCTCAACCTTATGGATCCCAGAGCCTTTCTATCAAAAACATTCCATTCTTCATCTTTCATATCTGTGGGTTTTCTTGAAACCCCACCCAACAGTCAGTACAGATCTTTCTGATATAGATAGTCTTCTATCTGCATCCTCCATAATTGATAATTCTTGCCGTCAAACTTCTCTATTCTTAGTTTACTTGATTCAGCCATTGTTTCACTCCCACTCAAACATAAACCCCTGTGAGTGACCTATAATCAACACACACTAAATAGATCTGAATCACCTGTTAGTGAACCTAAGCTCTGATACCATTTTTCAGGATCTAACAAGAACAATCGATTACTTGTGCAGGCAACTAAACATGGAATTAAACCAGAATTATAAGCAACTAGAAATCAGAATCAACAAAGAACATGAGATACAAGAAACAATGAAAACTTGTATTAAACTATTCTCAGAAGAAAATACAATTGAATAAATCTCTCTTTCTTCCACACTTCTCAGATGTACAGATCTCTTTCCCTCAAGAGTTCTCTCTCACAATTACAAACAAAATTCAGCTACTTGAATTATCTATTCTTTCATGTCTACAAGCTATGAAGATCTATCCCTATTATATAGAATTAGGGATCATGAGCTATGCATTCTCAACCATTAGATACACCTCCTAATCAAGGGTTCAAAATAGTCCTGCCAAAAATAGAAATGCGGACTTACAACTAACAGCTAAACTTATCATGCAAACAATCTATTCATCCACGAAAATAGACTTCTGAATGCACATGTGACCGACGTCAGTCCCTGTCAGTCTGCACATGACCGACATCAGCAGATCCATAACTAACATTGGTAGCCTTCAGTTGATCCCTAACTGACATCGGTGACTGTGTAATATAACAACCTTTGCATTTGCTCATTGGTGAAGCTTTTAGCTCCACAACTCAACAAAAAGAATTATTTTGCTTATGAAGGGTCACCATATGACTTTTCAAATGCAAGGATACGAAGGGTCATGCAATTTTGGCACCATTTTCTATGAGGATTGAAGGGTCAAAAAAGGTGAATGCCAAAATTCATCTAGAAAGCTATACATAAAGGCTTGAGAAGCCATTTGTAATATGGAAGAGAGAGTATGATTTTTAATAATAATATCTAGATTATAAGATCAAAGGAGAGAGAAGAAAAAATATATTGTAATGTACTATCATTTGTTGAGAAAGTAACATTGAGAGATAGTTGTGTGGTGTACACAAAATGGGTTGGTGCTCCTATGGGTTGGTGCTCACGAATAGTTCTTATGTTGGTGCTCAATAAAGGGGTTGGTGCTCATGAATAGTTGATGTGTTGGTTTTCAACAAAGGGGTTGGTGCTCCTATGGGTTGGTGATCACAAATAGTTGTTGTGTTGGTGCTCAATAAAGGGGTTGGTGCTCCTACAAGTTGGTGCTTGCAAATATTGTAGTTTGATTTGGTGTTCATTCATATACTTGAGATTTTTTTCCATGGTTTTTTCCACATTGGGTTTCTACGTTCAATTTGGTGTCTCTTTCTATCTTGTGTGGTGTTTATTATTTTAGTTTTATTGCATGTCTTGAATGCATGGTTAAGTGGAATTTGATTAAGTGAAAGTTTATAATATTTGTGATATACTGATTCACCCTCCCCCTCAGTATATCTCATGCTTAACAATTGGTATCAGAGTAGATTCCTTTTTGAAAAAGTTATACAGCTTGAAGGTAGGTTGGGAAAGCATAACATGGCCAAGTAGCTAAAGAAGGAGAATCAAGAGTTGAAATCTATGGTTGAGGCTCTTAAAGAACATGTGTGTATCTTGGATTCTAAGTTGGCTATATAAGCAAAATAAAATAAGATATTTATTTAGGATCTTAAGAACCATCTAGAGGTTGCAAATTTAAGTTTCAAATCAAAAGAAGAAGAGATTCAATTCATGGCCATACATGAAAATGCCTCTATAAGTAAACGTAGAGATGATCAAAAAGAAGAACAAGATGAAGCTAAAGTGAATCTGGAAGGAGAACTAATTTGTGCCTTAGAAGAGTTAGAAGTTGTTGAGAAGAAGAATCAAAGATTGAAGTGCCAGATCAAGAAAAATGAAAAGGAGTCAAAGGAAATAATTGAAGATCTACAAGCACACTTTGAAGAAACTAAGAAGAATGAAGAAGATCTAATGACACAGTTTAAAATAGTAAGAAAAGAATGTGAAAGGTATGTTATTGAAATTTATTCTTTAAAAGTAGATCTTGATAAAATAAATAAAGTAATCAATGATAGAGCAACCAATGATTCAAAATTTGAGAATAACACTGATATGTTGAATAAGATATTATAAATCCAAAATGCAATATCAGATAAGACATGTATCAGATTTAAAAATAAAAAGAGCTATGTTGAAGCTCTTATAAAAGAGGAAACAAAAAGGTAAGAAGTGAAGAATACAGAGGACATCTCAAACAAAGAAGGTTGGAGGAAAAAAAGCTACAAAAGTCAATTAGGTTAGAGATACACAAATAGGTCTTATTTTTATGGTTACTATTTTTATTATAATGGATATGGTCATAATAAATTATAATGTCAAAAAAGAGCTAATAGTTTCAAAAATAAGGAAAAGGAAAGTCATGTAGAGTCAAGCAGAAGCTACAACTCTTTTGTTCCTCTATCAACCTTTGATGAAGAGGCCATAATATGTTACAAGTGAAACAACTTCAGAAACATAGCTCAATAATATAGAATCATGTTTGAGTTATTCAAGAAGGACTAGATTTTCAAGGCTCCATTTATTAATAAAAAAGTTTAGACAAGTTTTTGGCAAAAGAAACACCCTAAAAAATCTATGTTGGTGCAGTCAGCTTTGCATGCAAGAAATGAAGAAAAGCCATGGTTCATTGATAGTGGATGATTGAGGCACATGACAAGAGACAAGAGCAATTTCATAACCTTAAAGAAGATCAATGGTGGCAAAGTGAAATTTGGAGACAATCCTACTGCCAGAATTGTTGGAAAAGGTACACTAAGTTTGGATAATGGTAGAACTAAAACTAAAAATGTTCTATATGTAGAAGGTATTAAGCATAATATTTTGAGTGTAATTCAAATGTGTTATTAGGGTCACACACTAAATTTTTATGTAGAAGGTTATGAAATTAGAAGAAAAGATTCATATGTATTGGCTGTAAATGCTTAAAGGATATGCAATAACTTGTATATGCTATCAGACATCAAAGGTCAAATATGTTGTTTGAATCAGATTAAATAAAGTTGGATATGGCATAGGATAATGGGGTACATAAATTTTGACAATCTTGTCAACATCAAAAAAAATCAAGCAGTCAAAAATCTTCCAAAAATTACAAATCCATACGACATGCTTTATGAACCTTGTTAGCATAGGAAGTAGGATAGAAGGCGGTTCAAAATAAAAGAGTAATCAACCACTCAGATGCTAGAGATTGTTCACACTAACCTATGTAGACCTTTGAGGACTCAAAGTACTCAATGTGAGAAATATTTCATGTTGATTATTGATAAATTTTCATGTATGACTTAGGTAATGTTTTTGAAAAAAAATTAGAAGCTTCTAGACATTTCAAAGCATTCAAAGCATTAGTTGAGAATGAAACCAGTTTGAAGATTAAGTGTCTAAGATCAGATCAAGGAGGAGAATTATTGTTAGATCAATTTATTGAGTTTTTTAAAGATCATGGAGTAAAGAGACATTATTTAGCAACTAGAACTCCACAAAAAATGGAGTAGTTAAACAAAAAAATAGAACAATTCAGGAGATGGTAAGGACAATGCTAAATGAATCCAAGATAGTAGATAAATATTAGAGAGAGGATGTTTCTACAGTAGTGTATATTCATAATAGATCATTATTGAGAGTTAATACTGACAAGACTCCTTATGAGCTATGGAAAGATGAACTAGCAATAATTGATTATTTTAGAGTTTTTAGTAGTGGATGCTTCATAAAGAGAATTGATGAAAAACTTGGTAAGTTTGAATCCAGAGAATATGAAGGTATATTTATTGGTTATTATTTTTAAAGTAAAGTTTATAAATGTTATAATAAAAGAACCAAGAAAATTGTTGAAAGTGTAAGTGTCAGGATAAAAGAAGATGGAACACAAAGAATCAATGATCTAGTAGACATTCCTGAAATCATTGAAGAGTAAGGTTTTGAAGAATCAGATGAAGATGAGGAGAAGGAGAAAAAGGGCACCAAAAATCCATCCAAATACGTTTAGAGAAATCATAATGAAAGTGACATCATCAGGGACATAAATGAAGGAATTCACACTAGAATAATGATGGTAAGTGAATATGAGCAAGTTAATTTCTCTTTGTTATCCAAAATTTAGCCTAGAACTTTTTCAAAAGCTAGACATGATAAGCATTGGGTTAAGGATATGGATGAATAATTAAATTAGATAGAAAATAATGATAATTGGGAATTAGTGCCTAGACCAAAATATCACAATGTGATAGGAACAAAATGGGTTTATAGAAATAAGTTGAATGAAAATGGAGAAGTGACCATAAATAAAGCAAGATTAGTATGTAAAGGATATGCTTAGATTGAGGGAATATATTTTGAAGAAACTTTTGCACTAGTGGTAAGGTTAGAGGATATTAAAATGTTTCTTACATATGCAGTGTTTAAAAATTTCAAAATGTTTCAGATGGATGCCAAATCTGCCTTCCTGAACAAGAATCTTGAAAAAGAGGTCTACATTGAGTAGCCTGAGGGATTTATTCTATCAAATATTAGTAACCATGTATGAACATTGAAGAAAGCATTGTATGGATTGCAACAAGCTCCTAGAGCTTGGTATGCAAGATTTGATAAGTACCTGCAAGATCAAGTTTTCCAGAGAGGATTTGTTGATAGTAATCTCTACATCAAAACAGAAGGTGAGCATCAATTGATTGTTCTAGTATATGTTGATGATATCATTTTTGGAGGAAATATTTAAAAGATGACAAAATAATTTTTGGATAGAATGCAAAAATAATTTGAGATGTCTATGCTTGGAGAATTATCATTTTTCTTAGGATTGTAAATATTTCAATCAAATAAAGTAATTTTCATATCTCAAAGTAAATATGCTAAGGAAATGTTGAATAAATTTGGTTTTGAAGATTGTGCACCAGATGGAACACCAATGTGTATAGGAAATAAGGTGAGCAAGGATGAAGATTCACATATTATAGATCAATCTTCGTATAGATATATGATTGGTAGTATTTTATATTTAACACCATCAAGGCTAGACATTATGCATGTAGTAGGTATGGTTACAAGATATCAGTCATCTCCAAAAGATAGTCATGTTCATTTGGTGAAAATAATATTTAGATATATCAAGGGGACATTGGATTGTGGTATCCTACATGTAGAGATTTCACTTTGGTTGCTTATACAAATTTAGATTGGGTGGGGTGCTTGGATGATAGAAAGAGTACAAGTGGAGGATCTTTCTTCCTTGGTGATAGCTTAGTGTCATGGCTAAGAAATTAAAAAAATTAGTATCACTTTCTATAGTTGAAGTAGAATATATTACATCAGTATTGTGTTGTACTCAAGTGCTTTGGATGAAGCAAACCTTGGAAGATATCAAGGTAAAGTATGATGAACCTATTTCTATTTTTTTTATAACATAAGTGTTATAAATATTTTAAAGAATCTAGTGATGCATTCAAGAACAAAACATATTCCCATTAGAAATCACTTCTTGAGAGAGCAGGTTGTAGATTAACAAGTTAAAATGGAGTATATCAGTACTATAGAGTAGATTGTATATATTTTCACAAAGGCACTACCAAAAGACACATTTGAGTATCTACGAGAGAAGTTAGGAGTAACTTCTTTTACTTCCTACCATTGAGGTTCAACATCAGTTAAGGGGGAGCTAAGTGTTAGCTCCAAGTAGGTCCTTTGCCATTGATGTCAAAGGAGGAGAATAATAGGTAAAGGTATAGGTACAGGTGAATAAATAGGTATATGGAATAGGTATAGGTTGCTATAGTAAGGGGGAGTTACTGTATGTTTTTTAGATGGTAGTATGTGCAGGTTTTAGGATGTGGCAGTTTTAGTTTAAGGTTGCCATCAATGACAAAGGGGGAGATTATTGGAAATATTGTCATTGATGTCAAAGGTCTAGTATTATTGGTGATAAAAGCCCCATTGCATTTAATGATGTTTTTAATAGTTATATCTTGGCTAATGTGTGTTAATATTTATTTAATATTAATGAATATAGTTTTGGTTGCATAAAGTCAAAATAATGGGATGCATTTTCCCATTAAGAGTCATCTTGAAGAATTTCAAGAGTCACCAAGTGAAGATAAAAGGGCACAATTTCTCATGAAGGGATACTTTGAGGAATACAAAAAGTCAACAAGATAAAGACAAAAGAGCAAATGATTCTTTTGGTTATGAAGGGTCACCATATGACTTTTCAAATGCAAGGATACAAAGGGTCATGCAAGTTTGGCATCATTTTCCATGAGAATTGAAGGGTCACAAAGGGTTAATGCCAAAGGTCATTTGGAAAGCTATAATTAAAGGCTTGAGAATCCATTTATAATATGGAAGAGAGAGTATGATTTATAATAGTAATATCTAGCTTAGAAGAGCAAAGGAGAGAGAAGAAAAGAGATATTTTAATGTACTATCATTTGTTGAGAAAGCAACATTGAGAGATAGTTGTGTGGTATACACAAAAGGAGTTGGTGATCCTATGGGTTGGTACTCATGACTAGTTTTTGTGTTGTTTCTCAACAAATGGGTTGGTGCTCATGAATAGTTTCTATATTGGTGCTCAACAAACAGGTTGGTACTCCTGTGGGTTAGTGCTCATGAATAGTTGTTGTGTTAGTGCTCAGCAAAGGGGTTGGTGCTCTTGTGGGTTAGTGCTCATGAATAGTTGTTGTGTTGGTGTTCAAAAAAGGGGTTGGTGATCTTGTAAGTTGGTGCTTGAAAATATTTTAGTTTGAGTTGGTGCTCATTCATATACTTGAGATTGTTCTCTATGGTTTTTCTCACATTGGGTTTCCACATTAAATCTAGTGTCTCTCTCTATCTTGGGTGGTGTTTATTATTTTAGTTTTATTTCATATCTTGAATGTATGGTTAAGTGGAATTTGATTAATTTAAATTTTATAAGATTTATGATATATTGATTCACCCCCCCTCTCAGTATATCTTGTGCTTAACAATCCCATCTACTCTATCTACTTCTTCTGCTCCCAAGATTACATTTGATGCTAGGGAAACTGATGTCTGTCAAGTCTATTCTGAGCATGATATCCATGGTAACCAAGTTCTAGATCTTGAAATAGATATTGAGTATTATGGTCCTCTTCCTGCATTTCCTAATGATGAAGCTATTCTTGAAATACTTCATGCTTGAGAAACACAACTTCCTCGACAACATCATAAACTTGGGAAGTCTAAAACTAAAACCCATTATTTTAATAACTTCATTGTTAGCATTCATCCTAAAGCTAATCGTATTTATGCCTTACCTAATGCACCATACCACTTTCAAGATTCTAAATCCATGTTTATTGAAGAAACCACTCGTATTGAATATGGTATTCCATCTTGTCCTCAACCAATTACTATCTCTTGTGAACTCTCACCTACCAAACATGGTAATTTCAGCGTATTCTTTGATAAGTATCATAAAAAAATTTCTTGGTCCTATGAGGACATGCTTGGTATTGACCCTAGTATTATGGTGCATAATATCATTACTTAGCCTGATGCCAAACCTATTCATCAAAAATAAAGGAAATTTCCACCCAAGGTTTTCACTCTATGTCACAAGGAAATCATAAAACTAGTTAATGCTAAATTGATTAAACCAATGGATTATTTTGAATGGGTTTCTAACATTATCCCCATTTGGAAAAAGGTCACTATGGTCATTCACATTTGTATTGATTACTACAATCTGAACCTCACTTATCCCAAGGATGACTTACCTTTACCTTCAATAGATGCCATCATCATTTCCATAGTTGGTTATGAAAAGTTCTCTCTTATAGATGGCTTCATAGGATACAATCAAATTCACATTTCCCCTAGAGACCAACATAAGACCACTTTCACCACTAAATGGGGTACCTATGTCTATGTGAAAATTCCCTTCAATCTTAAGAATGCTAGAACCACTTACAAACAAGCAATGACTCACATCTTTCATGACCTCATCCACAAACTTTATGAAAATATGTGGATGATCTTATTGCTAAATCCAAAATTCATATGACTCATCTATTCAATCTCGCTATCATCTTTGATCATCTTCTTAAATATTGGGTTAGACTCAATCCTTACAAATGTGTCCTTGGTGTCACATTGTTTTATTATTTTTGGAAATCTAGTCTTTAGATCCTAAATAATAATGGTCTAGAATAATAGAAAAAATCTAGTTTAATGGGGAAAAATTTAGATTTTAAATAGGTAATTTTCAAAGAGGAAGAATAATAAACTTATCTTAAATCAGGTTGAAATGAATGATTATAAAGATGGTAATTTAAAAGTAGGACTGAGACAATGTTAGGAATATGAACATGGCTTTCATTTTCTGATTGAACATGATCACCAAAATAGGATACCTTAGTGTCTAGTGCTATAGTACTTCTTGATGCTATTGTCCTGAGCATCTAAGATTTCTGGGTTTTGTTCATCTTGTTAGTATGAACTTGTATACCAAATCTTGAGGGATGAAAGTGAATAGATCTTGATGTAGGTCTATTTTAGTCTTCAATACCTATACACATCTACACACATGAAAATAATGAATACATCAAAATCAAAAAGGGTAAAAATTGGGTTAGGGGAAGAATGATCACATGATCTAGAACCCCTATTGTTTTGATTACTACCTACATTAACCCTCAAGCTAGGGTCTTAGATGAAATGTAGTTTTCCCTTAGGTAACATGCATAATCAATGCACAAGATAGATGCAAGAATGAATTTTGCCTAGGACCTTCCTTTATCAAACATGAAAGTCTATGTGTGATGCATAGAAACTAAGCTATACTATTAACTAATTTTTATTATGTCTAACGTGCCAAAGTTGTAAGTGATTGATATAAAATGATTTGTGTATTCCTTTATAAAGGAAATTCATTATTTCAAATTTAGGATCTTTATTTGCATTTGGCCAACATTTGAAAACATAAGAATGAAGCAAAGAAAAGGGGTAAGACGCATTTTTTAGAAGAAACTAACCATTAGAGCTCAATTTGACTTTGGATAGGAGCACTAAAAACTAGACACCTTAGGTTTCAACACTGTAGTCCAATCCCAACACTCCTATCCTACAAGTTAGGGACCATAGGGGATGGAATGAGCATGGGAAACCTGACCTAGCTAAGGTAGAATGAACATTTGAAAGGCTCAGGGTGACTGGGAATGAGTAAAAAGGTGACTCAAGCTTAGAACTAGACCCAAATGGATAAAATGAAAGACATGGTCAAATGTGAACAAAGCTCATTATATCCAATCAGAGTATCTTATGAAAGGACTATGAAAAGACATGATATGTGTGGTTGTTGGACCAATTTAGGGTGTATACATTTTCCCCACTTTTAATCTAGTGATGTAATGAATTGAAGTGCTAGAGTAAAAGAAAGAAAGAAGATGTGTACCTGAACTTATCTATGTGGAAATAAGTGTGTTGAAAAAGTGTCCAACTTCTTGGTCAGGGAAGTGGATAGAGAACTTAATAGTGCTTAGAGAAATAAGGAATCCCTAAAATAGATAGCCCCTATACTAAATCTAAATAGTTTCTAGATAAAGAAGGAATCCCAAAAATGGATGCCCCCTATACTAAATCTAAATAGAAAATGAGAAATGCTTGGAGGCCCAAAACCAATGTCTACCCTCTATCCCATATAAACTCATGTAATCTAAAATGTATGTATATAATCTATATGCTATGAAGAGAAAGATCTATCATGTTCCCACTTTGAATAATTTGAACTAGAAATGAGAAGTGTTGAAAGGTCCAAAAGTAATGTCTACCCTCTGTCCCACAAAAACTCTTAGGTCTAAGTAATGTTATAGACCAACCATTGAAGATGATTATATAGTCCAACATGGTGATAACCTGGGTATGCCTGAGTGTAATCTAAAAACTCTAATAAATGTGTAAGGAGAAAATGGCATGTCTTGTTATTCTAATCTGTATAATCTTGGATGATGAATAACATGAACATTTGTGCCATGCCCCCAAATATATTATATGAGTGATGTATCTATATAGTCTGGTAATTTGTATATCGACATGTGAAATGAGCTATCATGTTTTCTGTCATGTGCAAAACTAGAGATCAAAATAATGTGCTTTACACTATGCTTATAATATGCTATCTTGTTTTTAATGTGTCATACTGTATGAAGCTATATGTGTGAGACATGTAGTAATGTACATGCATCCAAATTTGATATTTGGTTTGAATCTATATCAAAGTCATTATGAATTCATATGATCTAAACCACTATATATCTGAGTAATCTATATATCTATAAACTAAAGGTATGTCCCTCTAAATGTTTTGAGTAATGTTTAATGACCCATGTAATTTAAATCACTATATATCTTGACCCATTTGAGCTAAATTTGATAATTTTGAGTATTGGAGGTGTAAAAACCATTGTTAAGTGACCCATGTAGTCTGAATCATTATATATCTTGACCCATCTAAGCAAAATCTAATAATCTAACTACTAGATGTGTAAGAACCATGGTGTATCCATCTATGAAAGTGGATAGGTGTGATGGGTAGGTGTAGGAATAAGAATAATAAGAATTATGTCCCCCTTTTGGGGAGAGGGACAAAATTTGTAATAAAGGAGGTTGAGCCAAAAGTGATGTCTAGTGGTGTAATGCTAGGAACAAGTTTCATATAGTTTAGATTGATTTGAGAAGTTCACTGATTATTTAGACTAAGTCATTTGAAAGTTGAATGAGCTTTAATTGGTGGGGACCAAGTTGTATAAAAATTTGAACAAATTTTTATTGGTGAGGACTGAGTTGTATGTCTAGGTATGAAATAGGTATAGAGATGTGTGTGACCTAGGCATTGTGTAGTGGGATAGGCATTTGATTATTGCCTTGTATAAGAGGTGGAATGTAGACACCTATACTTTTTAGCTTCCTACTAGATAGATGACTATTACTCTAGAGGATGTGTACCATATTTTTCATTTATTGGTTAGTGGATGACATATGAATTTATAGAATGATATGGGTGTAGATGCCATTGATCATGTGTCCTTGAATTTTTCTAGTGTACCCTCAGGCATACATAGGAGAGGTAGTGATAGCGATGTATTATTGTCAATTATTATTTAGTCAAGTGTTCTACATCTACAAAAGTGATTGTTAGTGTTGTTGGCTTCTTTTATTGTAGTGGATGGGAGTGGGGTATCGATTGCATATAGGATTGTATGTAGTGCAAAGGTATATGACACTCTATTCTCATGCTGTAGGACTATGCTTGCCCACTTATATAGAGATATATATAGGTTTACTTAGGAGGCAATCAACGGTGGTCTGAGTGTGGCTACTTTATTGTATTGTTGGGCTTATGATCACACAACAGTTGTGTAGCCACTAGGATTATCGAGAGAGAGGTGGACACCTCTATATCCATATGGGGAGTGGTGGACAAGTTTATTGGATATTAGGTCTCTTGAGATGGATCACTATAGATGAGTGTAAGATAGATTGGTGGATTAGAATATCATATGGAGGCCCTATAGAGGATTTCCTATGTGGCTCAAGGATGGAGTATAATTATTTTATATTAGGTTTAGTTGTTGGTTACATGACTATTGTCTTGGAGTGTATGACCACTTTTAGTATGATCATGTGACTAGATAGTTTAGGGTTCCACAGGATGTACTCCCAATAACATGGGTATGGGTGAGGAGTGCATGAGTACTAAAAAGAGTAGGATCTTGTGGTAGGCCTATTGAGGTTGAGTTAGCACCGTTACCTTTGGATGCATGAGATGTGGATATAGATATTCTTGATGTAGATGATGCTGGTTACACATAGGCCTATACCACATAGTGGGTAAGGCATTAGAGGGCCCCATTTTACCTTATTGGTGTAGGGGATGCCCCTGAGTATGAGGATTTTTTCTCTAATCTAGATGATGAGAGATTACACAACATGTACCTAATGATATTATAAAGGAGGGTTTGATTGAGTGAGTGATAGTTACAGCTAGTGTTTATGCTCATTTGTTTGACAAGGTTGTTATAGCTACAGTTGTATATGTTAAAGCAGAGAGAGAGAGAGAGGAGTTGAGGGATGAGTGAGATATGTATAGGATGAATCCTCCTAATTATGGATCGATGAATACATGGATTGTGGATAAGTATATAGATTTGTAGAGGCTATATGTAGACTTGTGTGAGGAGCATGGTTGGTTACTAGAGTGAGATAGTCAGTGTAAGAGGCATTTAGGAGTTCAAGAAGGTGTGGGGACATCAAGTACGAGGTTGGACTATGGGACTAGTACTAGAGGAGAGAGTGAGGGCATGACACCCATCCATGATTAATTGTATCTTGATATGATGTATATGATTTGAAAACATTGCTATATATATCGATATTGTTTGGATTTTGACTCATGTGTACTGTGTTATGGGTTTTGAAATATATTTTTATAGGCATTGCATATGGTTATTTTTAGAAATAGTTAATTTGGTATTTGATGTTGAGGTTGTGTATGTTTGGTAAAATGGTACTTGGGATATGTTATTTTATTATTCTGATAAGCATGATGTTGGGTTTGTATTTCAATTTGAATGTAAGTAAATAACTATATTTGGTTTGTAATTATGTGTGAGAAAAAAATTGTTGGTTTTGTAATTGGGAAATTGTTAAGATAAATTGAGATGGTTTAAGATTGGTAAATTATTTGGATGGGTTGGTTGAATGTTGCTAAAATAGGATTTTGTAAGATCTAGATTTTTATAAGTTGGTTTTAGCTATGGATAGTTATTGGGAATTAGGAATGTTAGTTGTTAGTATATGGGGATGTAAGTTAACATGTTGTGTGTATTACTTCCCCGAGAGTGGATCAAGAATAAAAGGGTTAACTAGACCTTTGGCTCCATCATTGCTCTGTTAAGTAAAGCTTATGAACAAAAATTGGTATGACTATACATTCTATTATTTTATGATATATCACTATTTGAACCATGTTGGCCAACTAAACAAGTGCCCATACTGATCATGCTATGTAAGAATGTGCTCTATATCTGATAGTGTCTATTATGTGCTAACTATAGTTGTGTGTGAAGATTCTACAAAATTTAACTTTATTGGTCATGCAGCTGAAACTATGTTCTATGAAGAAGTCTCATCTTTTTGTAACTAAATACCATATGGCATCTACTGTGATGTATATGACTGAGTAATATATCAAGATGGAGCTGAAACTTATGATGAGGGCTCATTTAATCTTAATCATAATGTGTTGTTACATGATTTAGGACCCAAAAAATCTATCCATAATGAATATTTATCATGAGAAATATTTTATGTTGTGGGATCATTTATTATTAATCATTGTGGATTACTATGTGAGATAGGACCCCAAAAATATGCCTATAGTGAATATTTCTCATGAGGAGGACTCTATTGTGGTGCCTATGACTCTACTAGGTATGTATATGGAAATGCACTATGTATTCCTTAGACTACATTACTATATGTAGGATTTTCTCATTTTACTAATTTCCAAACCTTAAGAGGTGGTAGAATAAGAGATTTGCTATGAGATTCTATCCTAAAACCTGCATTGTGATCCCTATGAGTGACTAATGGTTCTTGTAAAATAATGTCCTAGGATGACTCAATCATGGAGGAATGAGGTCTAGGGTTTTATGATGGAGGAGATATCGATGCCTCCTATGTGAATGATATGATGCCATTATTAAAACATTTAGTAATGTAATCCCTAAGTACATAACAATCATTATCTCTATGTCCATGGATATGATGATAGTTACAAAAGGGCTGATGTGGCTATCTATGTAAGAGACATGGATCTCATCGATGGGTAGAAAGTTATGTGATTAACCTCCTATCTAGTAGTGCTAATAATATGGTATATGGGATATCCTACTCTAAATCAAACTATATTGGTGCCTTGTTATTCTCTATAGTGCATACTGGAGGTCATGCTCTAGAAATAGGCTCTTTGTTATTGACTAGTTGCTTTTCTAGTTTTGGTCTCCTATCTTGTTTAGGACATGGTGGATGCCAAGTGTTAGGATCTGTAGATGAAGATGCTTCTATGAAATCTAGAGTGATCTAACCAACTGAATCTACCTCAATTAATCCCAATTTCTTTTCCAAAGATAAAATTGTATAACACAAGTGTCTGAAAGAAGACTCTATCTAATATAGTATATGTTTAAGGAGAGGTTGGTGAAGCCCCTTAATAAATATATGTTGAATCTCTAGATCTATTAGTTTGTTTATCAATCTTAACATGTGAGCCTTGAATCTTAAGATATACTCACTAACTAGATCTAAAGAATTTTGATGTAGTGTGGCAAGTTTCCCATATGTAACACGAGGGCCTATGTTTATGATGTAATATATGAGAAATGCCTCCTCTAAGTCATCATATGTGTGAAATGAACCAATATGGAGTAGATAAAATAACTATTTCTATGTTTCTCCCACTAATGTTTACTAGAATAACTTGAGTAGAATCAATGGGCTTAAATTAGATGGCAAAGCCTTTCAAAAAGCATGAAGGTGTACAAATGGATCTCCAATTCCATCAAAGAGAGGTAATGATGGTATCTAGAAATGCTTAGGAAATGAAGCTTTTATGAATGTCTTCAGAACATGGTTACCATGTAGATCATTGGCATCCATCCAAGACTTGTAACATTTGTTTTCCAAGGTAAGGAGATGTACTTGGTGTTGTAATTCACCAACTACATGCATCAAAGAGATGATCTCATAGGATGGTACATTAGTATCTTGAAGTGGTTCATTTAATTTTTGAATTTGATTGTTAATTTTAACCATAAAAATGCTACATTTAGCAATTAGATCATAAAGAGGGGGTGTGCTCACTTGAACCTTGGGAGTAATGGTAACATGGACCTTATTGGAAGGATGTGGGTTACCATTCTCTTTAGGTGAAGAGTGAGAACTAGGTTCTACTATAGTGAGGGGGCTTGGGAGATTCATTGGTATCTTTATGTTTGAGTGAATCACATTCTAGTTGAGTAGAAGATGTGTTATTAGCCTTAACATGTGCATTATTTGAAATAGAATCATTCATATAAGTAGAAAGAACATTTGGAAGTGCATTAGGTTTGAGACGAGGATTGAGAAAAGAGTTATAAACATTAGATGCATATTCTTCTTCACTACGTGCATAATTATCATCATCATTATCATATATGCAATATTTTTCATAATCACTCTCATTTTCATATTCATTTTCATGCTCACTATCATATTCATTATCACTTCCAACATTGGTAGGGAGAAGTAAAATAGAAGAATTTAATTCTTTTCAAATATGAAATAAATTATCATTTGAAATTGAAATATCATGTGCATCTATGTTATCCATGGATTAAAGACATGAATTATTATCATGTGCAATATGAGAAGTAAGAGAAGGAGATTTTTCATTTGAACATTCTTTTGATAAATTAGAGTTAAGAACATGAGATGTATCATTTGAACTATGCATTGGTAATTTGATTCTATTACGTTTATATTTTGTTAATTTGAACATTGAAGTAGAAAAAGAGAGAGAGAGAGATTAGGTTCACATGGAAGCAAATTATCACCCATAAGAGGTTTACTTGTAAGTGCATGACTATATTTTAATTTGGTGTATTGTGCATAGGATAATGAGGTGAGAAGTATCTTTACCATTTATCAAAATTATTTTCTTTAGAAGAAGGAATAAAAGAACTGGGTTTTATAGAAAACAGATACATTTATTTGTGTTTCACCATCATCATTACATATATTATCATATCCTTGATTAAAATAATAGTAATTATTTTCACTATAAATGAAATCATTTTCTACATTCTTAGCTAGTGCAATTTTACAAATTTGTCCAATCATTTTCATAATTATAAGAAAATATTAAAAATTTATCTATGGGATGAGAAGGAGGAATTGCCTTTGTGGCCATTTTATTTCTTTCACCAAAGATGTTAGGGTGTGGAGCTAAAAACTTCACCAAGGAGCATTCATTATCAGGTTCAGGTCTACACAGACACCGGCGTCGGTCAGGAGCGACCGAC
This sequence comes from Torreya grandis, assembly GCA_037957365.1. Taxonomy (NCBI): domain Eukaryota; kingdom Viridiplantae; phylum Streptophyta; class Pinopsida; order Cupressales; family Taxaceae; genus Torreya; species Torreya grandis. The sequence goes on along the minus strand of JARHVA010002920.1, from coordinate 67,702 downwards.
GTCGGTCACAGGCAGTTGTAGAGACATCGACATCGGCAGAGAATCGGTCGACGGCAGTCACAGGTGAACAGGCAGGAACCAACGTCGATTACCTGCGTGTCCAAAAAGCTATTTTTGTGGATAGAAGATAGTGTTTGCATGATAAGTTTGAGTTGTGGACTCAAGCTTGCATCTCTATTATTAGCATTACTATTTTTAGAGCCCTTGTTTAAGTGGTTTAACTGTTTGTTGGAAGTACATGCTCAAGTCTCCTAATTCTATATTAGGATAGATCTTCTTAGCTTATAATTATGTAAGGCAATGTAAAGTTGTAGACATTGTTGATTTGTAGTAGAACAGTACAGAATTGAATCAATCCAGGCTTGTTGGAGTTGATTGTTCTTGAGAGAGATAGCTCTTGAGGAATAGAGATATATTGAGAGAGATCTATACATCTAGGAGAGGTGTGGAAGAAAGAAGCTTTCTTCAATTGTATTCCTTTTGTAAAGAGTTTGTTAATACAAGTTTTCAGGGTGTTTTCTTGTATCTTTTGTTCTTGCTATTATCATTCTAATTACTTGTCAATCTGATTTAATTCCGCATTTATTGCTATCACAATTGTAATCTATTATTGGTTTGATCCCCCAACAAGTGGTATCAGAGCCTTGGTTACAGGTTCAGAGCTTGATAATTGGTATCAAAGTTCAAGTTCAGTAACAGGTAGTTCAGATCTGTGTAGTGTGTATTGATTACAGGTTCTCACAGGAGTTTCTACAGGGATTTCTGTTTGAGTGGGAGAAGCAATGGCAGATGAAAGTAAATTGAGAATGGAAAAGTTCAATGGCAAAAATTACCAACACTAGAGAATGCAGATAGAGGACTATCTGTATTAGAAAGATCTCTACTTACCGTTAGGAGGTATTGCAAAGAAGCCCAAAGACATGGAGGATGAAGAATGGGAAGTTCTTGACAGAAAGGCTCTGGGTTCTATAAGACTGAGTCTAGCATCCACTATGATATACAATTTATCACAGGCAAAGTCTACGGTAGAGTTGATGACTACGTTAGCAAATTTGTATGAAAAACCCTCAGCTTCCAATAAGGTATATCTTATGAAGTAGTTATTTAATTTGCATATGAATGAAGGTGGATCTGTTTCTACTCATCTGAATGATTTCAATGGTATTGTGAATCAATTAAGTTCAGTGAATATAGTGTTTGATGATGAGATAAAAGCTCTTTTGATATTATGTTCTTTGCCTGAAAGCTGGCATGGCTTAGTAATGGCAGTAAGTAATACTGCATCTGCATCAAATATTTTGAAAGTAGAGGATGTTGTTAGTGTTATCTTGAATGAGGAAATACTCAGGAAAAGCACAGAAGAGGCATTCGAGAACGCTTTAAGTTTTGAGAGCAGGGGAAGGCCGAAAGAGAAGAGCAAGAAAGGCAAAGCAAGATCCAAATCAAAGGGGAAAGGCAGATCTAAATCCAAAAATGGCAGAAAGCCACAATGCTAGAATTGTGGAAAGACGGGGCACATAAGCAGAGATTGTTGGTCAAAGCCCAAGGAGGACAACCAGCACGAAGGAAAGGAAGAAGCCAAGATTGTAGGTATTGCACATGATGCTTTAATTTTCTCTCTGCATAATAATATAGAATCTTGGGTATTAGATTCTGGTGCATCTTTTCATGCTACTCCTAATAGGGAATATTTCAGTGACTATATCCATGGAGATTTTGGAATAGTGTATCTAGGGGATGATGAGCCCTGTAAAATAATTGGCAAAGGTAAAGTGAAGCTAAAGATGCAGAATAACAACACATGGGTGTTGAGAGATGTGATGCATGTTCCTAGCTTGAAGAGAAATTTGATTTCTACAGGAAAGTTAGGGGATGAGGGTTGTACAGTAACTCTCACAGCAGAATCTTGGAAGGTGACCAAGGGTGCACTTGTTATGGCTAGAGGTAAGAGAGAAGGTACTCTCTATTTTTGTAATTGTGTTACTAACAAATCTCCTTCTATATTATCTACTTCAGATGTGGATGCTAAATTGTGGCACTCAAGGCTTGGCCACATGAGTGAGAAGGGGATGTCAATTCTTAAGTCTAAAGGTATGCTTTCAAATTTAAAAGGCATAGATCTAGAGTTTTGTGAGCACTGTGTATTTGGAAAATAGAAAAGGGTTAGTTTTCTCAAAACTAGGTCTACTAAGAAGAGGCACAAGTTGGAGCTTGTTCACACAGACGTGTGGGGACTAGCTCAGGTTGCTTCCATTAGAGGATCACAGTACTATGTATCTTTCATAGATGATGCCACAAGGAAGGTATGGATCTACTGTATTAGAAAGAAATCTGATGTATTTGATACTTTTAAAGTTTGGAAAGCTATGGTTGAGAATGAAATAGGTAAAAGATTAAAGTGTCTGAGATCAGACAATGGTGGTGAGTTCTACAGTCATAAGTTCAGAGATTATTGTTACATGCATGGAATCCGTAGGCAAAGGACGGTTCCAAGGACACCTCAGCAGAATGGTATTGCTGAAAGGATGAACAAGATAATAATGGAGCGTGCAAGATGTATGAGATTGCATGCCAGTTTGCCCTTACAGTTTTGGGCACAAGCTGTTGACACTGTAGTGTACCTGATTAACAGAGAACCCTCTACAGCTCTAGATGGTGGTATTCCAGAAGAGGCAAGGACAGGTAAAAAGGTTGATCTCTCATATCTCAAAGTTTTTGGTTGTGAAGCCTTTGTGCATATAGATAAGGAAAATAGAAAGAAGCTTGATGCTAAGTCTATGAGATGCACGTTTATTGGCTATGGCTCAGATGATTTTGGTTACAGATTGTGGAATCTAGAAACTAACAAGGTAATCAGGAGCCGTGATGTTGTTTTCAATGAAAGAGTGATGTATTGTGATCAGCTAAGGAAGTTAAATCAATCTGAGCAGAGCAATGGTGAATTGGATGAGGTAAAAGTCCAAAATGAGCTCGCGGGAAAAAGAAATAATCACTTACAGGAAAACACAGAGACCGACATCGGCAGGTTAAGAACCGGCGTCAGTAGGATGAAAATCGGCATCGGCCATACAGAGACTGACGTTGATTGTACAGGTACTGAGGTCGGTCAGGCAGAACTGACGTCGGCCAGTTACAGGTCTGCAGGTGATCGAGGTCGGTCACTGTCAGAGAATTTGGGTAGACAGCGTGTTATGGACAAGTCTCAGACACCCATCAGGAGGTCAGAAAAGGTGAGTAAGCCTCCAATTAGATATTCTCCTTCTTTATTTTATTTATTGCTAACTGATGGTGGAGAACCAGAGAGTTTTGAAGAAGCAATACAGGTGGAGTCCAAGAGTGAGTGGGAGCATGGCATGGTTGAGGAGTTGGAGTCCTTAAGAGAGAACCAAACATGGGATTTGGTTGAATTGCCAACTGGTAAGAGAACACTTAAGAACAGATGGACCTACAGGTTGAAGGAAAGTGAGAATGGACAGATGCGATATAAGGCCAGATTAGTGGTAAAAGGATTTGCACAAAAGCCAGGTATTGACTTTGGTGAGATTTTTTCTCCTGTTGTTAAAATGACTTCAATAAGGGTTGTTTTGTCTTTGGTTGCTTTTGAGGATTTGTATCTTGAGCAGCTAGATGTTAAGACATCATTTCTTCATGGAGATTTGGATGAGGAAATCTATATGGAATAGCCAGAAGGATTCAAGGTTAAGGGTAAGGAGAAGTTTGTGTGCAGGTTGAAGAAAAGCTTGTATGGCCTCAAGCAAGCTCTTAGGCAATGGTACTTAAAATTTGACAGGTTTATGACTGAGCATGGCTACAGTAGGTGTCAATCAGACCATTGTGTGTATTTCAAGAGATTTGATAATGGTAGATATATTATTCTATTGTTGTATGTAGATGACATGCTGGTTGCAGGATCACATATGAAGGATATCTCAGAGCTTAAGGTAAAATTAGCTCAAACATTTGCTATGAAGGATTTGGGAGCAGCAAAGAAAATCCTTGGCATGAGCATTAAGAGAGACAGGAAAAATCACAGGTTGATATTGTCTCAAGAAGATTATATGGACAAGGTGTTAAAACGGTTCAATATGCAGGATGCTAAACCGGTAAGCACACCTTTGGCTGGACATTTTAAGTTGAGTAAAGAACAATGTCCTAATTCATATGATGAGGTAGAGTACATGAGTAAGGTTCCATATTCTTTCGCAGTAGGGAGTTTGATGTATGCAATGGTGTGTACTAGACCGGATATTGCCCAAGCAGTGGGAGTTGTAAGTAAGTATATGGCCAATCCAGGTAAGGAACATTGGAAAGCAGTTCAGTGGATCCTTAGATATCTGAGAGGAACCAGTAGTAGGCACTTGTGCTATGGAGGTTCAGATACTTCTCTACATGGCTATGTAGATTCAGATATGGCAGGTGATTTGGATGGCAGGAGGAGCACTACAGGTTATATTTTTACTGTAGGTGGAATGGCGGTTAGCTGGATATCTAAGTTGCAGAAGGTTGTTGCCTTGTCAACTATAGAAGCAGAGTATATTGCAGCCACAGAAGCTAGCAAGGAGATGATATGGATGACACGGTTCATGGATGAGCTTGGCAGGGAGCATGAGAGTTGCAGATTGTATAGTGACAGTCAGAGTGCAATCCATTTGGCTAAGAATTCAGCCTTTCATTCAAGAACAAAGCACATACAGCTAAGGTATCACTTCATATGACAGGTATTGGAAGATGGTGAGTTGAAGCTGGAGAAGATCCATACAGATAGGAATCCTGCTGATATGTTAACCAAGCCGGTTACAAAGGAGAAGTTGAATCTTCATTCAACTTCTATTGGTCTTCATGATTGAGTTGAAGATGGTGGAGCTAGAAGATGTTGTTGTACAGGTACTGGTGTAGCTGTTTATCTCCAAGTGGGAGATTGTTAGGGTGTGGAGCTAAAAACTTCACCAAGGAGCATTCATTATCAGGTTCAGGTCTACACAGACACCGGCGTCGGTCAGGAGTGACCGATGTCGATCACAGGAAGTTGTAGAGACGCTGATGTCGGCAAAGAATTGGCCGACGGCGGTCACAGGCGAACAGGCAGGAACCGACGTCGGTTACCTGCGTGTCAAGAAAGCTATTTCCGTGGACAGAAGAGAGTGTTTGCATGATAAGTTTGAGTTGTGGACTCAAGCTTGCATCTCTATTATTAGCATTACTATTTTTAGAGCCCTTGTTTAAGTGGTTTAACTGTTTGTTGGAAGTACATGCTCAAGTCTCCTAATTCTATATTAGGATAGATCTTCTTAGCTCATAATTATGTAAGGCAATGTAAAGTTGTAGACATTGTTGATTTGTAGTAGAACAGTACAGAATTGAATCAATCCAGGCTTGTTGGAGTTGATTGTTCTTGAGAGAGATAGCTCTTGAGGAATAGAGATCTATTGAGAGAGATCTATACATCTAGGAGAGGTGTGGAAGAAAGAAGCTTTCTTCAATTGTATTCCTTTTGTAAAGAGTTTGTTAATACAAGTTTTCAGGGTGTTTTCTTGTATCTTTTGTTCTTGCTATTATCATTCTAATTACTTGTCAATATGATTTAATTCCACATTTATTGCTGTCACAATTGTAATCTATTGTTGGTTTGATCCCCCAACAAAAGAGAATTTTGAAAAGTACTATAAAGCAAATACATGCACAAGAAACTACTATCATCAAAATTTTGAAATTACTTTTGATAATCAAACAATTTGCAAAAACTTCAAATTATTTTTATAGAAATTATAAGGGAGGAAAAATTGAGGTTTGAGGACCTAGTTTGGAAATCTAGGGTTTTTAGTTAGGGTTTTAGAATTTTGGAAAATTATGCAATAATTTTAAATTCTAAAAATAATTTTGAATAGGAATAATGTACAAAATTTTTTACAAAAACCAAAATTTGGAAATTAAATTTTGCACAAGAAAACTACTAATTTTGAAATTAGTTTTGAAAAAGTAATCAATTTTTAAAAATTCCAAAATAGTTTTCTAAAGTTTCCAAGGAAGGCTTGAGGTTTAAGGACCTAGTTTTAAAATCTAATGTTTTTAGCTAGGGTTTTAGAATATTTGGAAATTATACAATAATTTTAAATTCTAAAAATAAATTTTGGATAGGAATAATGCAAAAAAATTTATACAAAAAATCAAAAATTTAAATTTAAATTTTTGCATAAAAATTTGAAGGAAAAACCCTAAGTGTAGCTAGGGTTTTAGGTTTGTTGGAAGTAAGTTGGGTTCACCAAAATGTTTATTATTTTTGGAAATCTAGTGTTTAGATCTTAAATAATAAGGGCCTATAATAATAGGAAAAATCTAGTTTAATGGGGAAAAATATAGGTTTTAAACAGGGAATTTTGCAAGAGGAAGAATAATAAACTTATCTTAAATTAGGTTGAAACGAATGATTCCAGAGCTAGTAATTGTAAATTATGATTGAGGCACTATCAAGAATATTAACCTAGATTTAATTTTTTGATTGGATAGGAGTGCCAAAATAGAACACCTTAGTTTCTAGTGCTATAGTCCTTCCTAGTGTTGTTGTCTTAAGGATCTAAACTTTTTGGGTTTTACTCACTTGGTTAGTATGAGCTTGTGTACAAAATTTTAGGGACTAGAAGTGAAAAGAGCTCACTTTAGGTCTATTTTAGTCTTGAATACATGTATCCATATACACACATGCAAATAACAAATACATCAAAAGAAAAAGGGGTAAAAACTAGCTTAGGGGAAGAATGATCACACAATCTAGAATCCCTACTATTCTGACTACTACCTATATTAATCCTCAAGCTAGGGTCTCAAATCAAAAGAAGTTATCCCTTAGGAAACATTCATAATCAACATGCACAATAGATGCAAGAATGACTTTCACCTAGGCCCTTCCTTGATCAATCATGTAAGTCTAAGTGTGATGCAGAGAAGTTGAGCTATACTATTGACTAATTTTTATTATGTCTAATGTGCCAAAGTAGTAAGTGCTCAATATAAAATGCTTTGTGTAGCCCTTTATATAGAAGACTCATTATTTTGAATTTATGATATTTATTTGCCTTTGGATGACATGGGAAAACTTAATAATGAAGCAAATAAAAGGGGTAAGACTCATCGTGTGAAAGAAACTGACTATTAGAGCTCAATTTGACTTTGGATAGGAGTGCTGGAAACTAGACACCCTATGTTTCAACACTATAGTCCAATCCTAACACTCCTATCCTACAGGCTAGGGACCATGGGGGATAGAATGATCATGGGAAACCTAACCTGGCTAAGGTGGAATGACCATTTTAAAGTCTTGGGGTGAATGGGAGTGGGTAAAAATGTGACTCAAGCTTAGAAACAAACCCAAATGGATAAAAAAAGACATGTCCAAATGTGAATAAAGTTCATATTCTCTAGTTAGACTCTCTTATGAAAGGACTATGAAAATACATGATATATGTGGTTGCTTGACCAATTTAGGGTGTATACACACATCTAGAAAATTGTTAGGATTATTAGTCTCTCTTTGTGGCATCGATGTTAACCCTACCAAGATTCATGCTACCATCAACATGCCCATTCTTGATTCTATTCTCGACATCTATACTTAGGCAAACTTGGCGTAATTTGATGATTTTTACCTAAAATGGGTTATTTCATCCACTCCATCAATTTTCTTCTCAATAAAGGCATTGCTTTAGAATGGATGGACCCATGTGAAAAATAATTTAATAATATGAAAGAGTCACTTACTCACCACCTATGATTCATCCTCCTTTTAATGATCAACCCTTGCTTCTCTATACTTATTCCACACCCATATTAGTTGGGGCAATGCTTTCACAACATGATGATACTAGAAGAAAGTATGTTATGTATTATATTATCTGAGGCCTCATCGATTATTAGACACATACTAAAATTGAATTTTATTGCCTCACCATCTATTTTGTAGCTAAAAATCTTCACCATTACATGCTTTACCAAACTACTTATGTCATCATTCATTATGACCCCCTTTGTCACTTATTCTCCAAAGAGTTTCTACTTGGAGATAGAATTATCAACTGGATGGTACTCCTTATGGAATTTTATCTCCGCATGATCACCCAAAAAGTTGTCAAAGGGAAAGTCATAGCTGATCAACTTGTTGTAGCTCTTATACTAGTTGTTTCTTCCATTTAAGATGATCCTCTCGATGACAATATACTTTAGATTAAAGGTCTTAATTAATTTATTTCTCTCAAAGATTATTTTCATAATTTTACTACTAATCTTGAATCAAATAAACTTGAATAATTTTCTATTCCTTTCAATACTACTAAACCAAAAATAGTTATCAAGGAGCTTCCTAAAATCATTGTTGACTTGCATGAGGATAGTTTGACCCTTTAATTTGATGTTGCTAAATGTATTCAAGGATTTGTTATAGGTTTCATTCTCACAAGTCCTCTTGGTAAGATCATACCTTTAAATTTTCATTTTACCTTTGATATTACTAATAATATGTTTGAATATGAAGCCCTCATCTTAGGCATGCGAGCTGATTTTGATTTAAACATTCAATACCTACATGCTTTAGGTGATTCTCAGCTTATTTTCCACCAAGTTAATGGTGATTATCAATGTAGAAGTGACAACCTCATTACCTATCATCAAATTCAAACCACTTTTGCTAAGGATTTTAGCTCTTTCACTATTGATCCTATCCCTAGAGATGAAAATTCCATTGTTGAAAAAATCATTGTCCATTAAAGAGGCTAGTATTAGCACATATTGCATTAAATATGTTTTTCATGTTGATAGACTACCCAAATCCCTTAAATATTATGGAATTATTAAACCTATCCTTGATATGCCCATTGTGAAATGGAAAAAAAGTCTACTTTTGGTCAAACGTAACCACTCATGTTTGTAAAAGACACATCACCAAATCAAGATCATCCCACTAGTTGTGAAGAAGATTGGTTGTATAGTGATGACTTTGAAAATTTATATCAAAATTCTAAGTACCCCATTCCTAATAGAATTATGGATAATTAGGACTCTAAGGGAAAAAAATATGAGCAAAAGTATAGGGAATTCTTGAATTTGTATGATAAAACATATAGGAAATCAAGGTCTTGGATTCACATAGTTTAGGGGTGACCCCATATATTTTAAGAGTGATACTACTTCATCGACTGATAAGGATATTCTTGGTAGTGACACAACATCCCATTATAGTGCCTAAGATGAGCTGGTAATTACCATTTTTTGATACTAATTCCATTCTTACCATTACATCCCATTATCCTCTTTCCCTCCATCATCCCAACTTAATTTATTAAAATAAAAAATAATCAATTATACCATTGGATGAATTATAAAACAAAGAGTTCATTGTAAAATTCATGAGCCATGGAGATGGATTGGTAGCTGGTGATCAGAAATAAGGATTTGATTTCATATTAGATTATACTACCTACTTTGGAGGGTAGGATAACTTCCTTGGTCATAAATTAAAAAAAAAGGTTGAGATCATATGGTGAAAACCTCTTTGAGTCAGCTTTAGATCAAGTAAAATGTAAAGAGAAAGATAATTCCATAGGTGAAAACCTATTTTGAGTTCCCTTTAATGGGGAACTTTTCTCCCCTCCTCAAGAAGCTTAGTGTCCTCCAAGTATAAGCATTACTATTGGATTTGACATTAATGAAGAAGACCATATAATCTTTGCACAATTGATAGAGGACTTTTTAGAGTGATTCATAAATTGGCCACTATCGAACATGGATGATTCTAATTATTATTACATGGGTGAGACATATGGCTCACAAGTAGTTGAAGAATATTAGTTTCCTTCTTTTCCTACTATTCTTGAAGATGGTTATCTACTCATTATATAAAAAATCATAGAGGTTAACATTTTCACCTATGATGACTCCAAAACAATTCATCTAGGCATGTCCCTCACTACCAAGGAATGTGAATTCATTATTACAATTCTAAAGGACTTCATCAACATTTTTGCCTAGTCCTATGTAGACATACCAGGTTGAAATCCATGTTTAGTGGTACATAAGCTCTTTGTACAGCCAATTTCAAAGATAATAAAACATAAGCTATAAAAAATGCATCCACGCATGGCTATCTTTGTTAATAAAGAGCTAGAGAAATTAATGGGTACAGTTTTCATTCGACAACTGGATTACTCAGAATGGATCTCAAACATCATTCCAATTAGTAAGAAACCTTAGGGAATTCACTTATGTAATGACTTTAGAGATATTAACAAGTAATTCCCTAAGGATGAATTCTTGTTTCTAAACATCAACATAATATTCAAATAAACAATAGGATACAATATGTTGTCCCTAATGGATGGATTCTCAAGATATAAATGGATAAATATTACACTTGAAGACTAGCACAAAACAATGTTCACCACTTTGTATGAGACATTTTGTTATCAAGTCATGCCATTTGGATTGAATAATGTAGGGGCAACTTATCAACATGTTATGAATGTCATCTTCCATGATATGATACATAATATTATTTAGGACTATGTGGATGACATCCTAGATAAATCCAAGACATGTGTAAGACATATTGAAGTTCTAAGAAGAATATTTGAAAAACTTCATGAATTTAAGGTATGCCTCAATCTTGAGAATTATGTCTTTGGCATCACTTATGTAAAATTACTAGGATTTATTATGTCATGCAAAAGCCTTGAATTGGACCCTATAAAGGTTATGGACATTATTCAAATTCCTTCTACCCTACTCTAAAATATATCTATGGTATATAGGGCAAATTCTAATCAATTCACCAGTTCATTTCACAGTTGGAAAATATATGCCATCCTTTTACTCACCCTTTTAAGAAAGTTGTAACATTTAAGTGGAATAAAAATTTTCACCAAGCCTTTGAAGAATTGAAGACCTATTTGTCAAACCTACTAGTATTGATTCCACCAAAACTAAGATGACCATTACTCCTTTACATATCTACAACATAACATGCCCTGGGTGAACTTTTAGCTCAACATGATGAACAGGGTAAAGAACATGTAGTTTATTATTTTAGTAGGATGCTTGTAGCATATGAGAGTAACTGCATGCCAATTAAAAATTCTTGTTTATAAATAATGTTCATTTCCCAAAATTTATGTCACTACATGTTAAATAACAAGATCATTTTTATATCCAAGATTGATCCTCTCAAATATTTATTATCTAAAGCAAATCTAATCAGACACATGGACATGTGTAATGTTGCTGAGTGAATTTTATGTTGAATATTATAACCAAAAGGCCATTAAGGATCAATTTATTAAATATCAAATTTCTAAATCCCATTTATTGGATATGCAACCAATCATGTTTGATTTCCCAGATGAGTTGATCTTGACCATGGAAGCAATATCTATCAAATCAAAATAATGAAAACTATACTTTGATGAATCATTCACATCCCATGGATCTATGGTTGACATCTTGTTCATCACATCACAATGGAATCTCATTCCTAAGGCATTTTATATTGGCTTCCACTACACTAACAACATGGCTAAGTATGAATCATTTATTTTAGGACTCCAACTCACCATATAGTGGAATATTTAGTAATTAATGCTATATGGGGATTCCTAGCTGATCATTAATCAGGATACAAACAAATAGTAAAATATAAATGACAAGATTATATCGTAAAAACTTTTGTTCAATAAAATAAAGACTCATTTTGACACTATTCAGTTAAAAAAATACCCAAGGCCAATAATAGATCAACAGATACCATGGTGACCATTGGGTCTATGATAGTAATGACTAACAATGTCAAAGAGTATCAATTTATTATCAAGAACCTTATTCAACTAGTTCATGTACAACCATATTCTGAGATGGCATATGATATTATTTGTCTTGATATTATTTGGTATAAAGACCTGGACACCTATGTCCATGACTAAATTATTCCTATTGATTTATCACAAACCCAACACAAAGTTTTCATTCATAAATCTACCCGATATACCTTACTCATTAATATGGTTTACTTTAGAGGATATGATGGAATGCTACTTCATTGTTTAACATTGAGAGAAACTATATTAGTGTTAAAGGACATACACAAATAACTTATAGGTCCCACACTAGTAGTTTGGTCCTAGCTAAGATACTCCTTTGAACTAGGTATTATTAGCAAAAAATGGAGATAGATACTTGTCAACATGTCAAACAGTGTGATTCTTGTGAATGATACAATGATTTGATCCATGCTACTTGTTTACTAATCTGATTTATCACTACACCATGGATGTTTTCTACTTGGGGACTCGATCTTATAATAAAATAAATCCAACTTCCTCTGATCGCCATAAGCATATCCTAACTGCTGCTGAATATTTCACTAAGTGGATAATGGCCATTCCCCTCTTATATAAGCTATAAGTAGATTTAAAAATTCATTTACTATCACCTCATCTACCACTATGGCATTCCCTCTATTAATATATCTGATAATGGTGGCCTGTTAAAAAATAAATATGTTAAATCCCTCCATACCAAATTACATATCATTCATAAAAGGTCCTTGGCCTTTTATCCTCAAGGTAATGACCAATCCAAGGCATAAAACAAAACCATTATTGATATTATAAAAATTAATTTTAATAACAGTAGTCATAATTAGAATTTATAATTATTCCCAACCTT